>OY744531.1:108315119-108377619 GCA_963556195.1 Sepiola atlantica
CACCAAAAATTACGTAAATTGAGCAAGTAGTTTTTTTTTTTATCACAGATAATCAAATTTTGTCATTTTTTCCACGCTCGCTGGTTAGTTGGCCATCTTGAAAAACAAGGGACGTTATTCAGCCCAGCGTTATAAAAAAGGCCAAATCGCGACCAGAAAAAAGCCGAATTTGGTGGATTTGGCCCTTTTTAAAGCAGTTTGGCCTTAATGACAACGATATAAACAAAAAAATAAAATATTTCATTAAAATAACGTGAAAACTTCCAAAGGAACATTGTAATAAAATTCATGCCTTGAAGATTGTAATTTACTTTCAAAGGAAAAAGTTGAAAAAGTTGAGAAATAAAAAGTCATGCCTTGAAGATTGTGATTTAAGTAATTTAAGTTTTAACCGGATAAATTCTGCTAAACTAAACTACTTAAAAAAAAAGGCCAAATCCACAAAATTTGGCCTTTTTTTAGCTACCGTTTGCAAAGATGGTGTCTTGACAAGCGAGCGTGGAAAATAAAATAACAAAATTTGATTTTCTGTAACAAAAAAAAAAACTACTTGATCAATTTACGTAATTTTTGGTGTACGTCCCGGTCACATACATAGTACAGGTATGTCTTTATTATCGGTTTTCCGTATTGAGGCTTTTCCGAAGTTGCACCAAACTTTTTTTTCCTTTTTTCTTTCTGTAGCAAAAACGAAACAGAACTTCCATGAACAAAGTTTCTTTCCCAAAACTTTCCATTTGTGGAACAAAATACCATGGGGTTGCTTCCCAACTGAATGCAACATGGGTGTCTTTAAATTAACAAATACTTGTTGAGTCGTCTGCGTGAATAATCAAACTGTCCATTCAGCCGATTGTTTCCAATCCTCTCATGGTGTTGTTCATCGTTCAACTGGCAAATCTTTAACCCTTTTTATCCTCGAGTGTCCCTTAGGCCTTGATAAGCGGTGACTCATTAGTAAAAAAACACAAAAAACAAGAAACACTGAAAAGCCGGAACACCAGTGTTAAAAGTGTATGTGTTTAGATGTTTACGTGTTTAGATATTTACGTGTTTAGATGCTTATGTGTTTAGATGTTTACATGTTTAGATGTTTACGTGTTTAGATGTTTACGTGTTTAGATGTTTATGTGTCTAGATATTTATGTGTTTGCATGTTTGTGTGTTTATGTGTTTAGGTATTTAGATGTTTATGTCTTTGTGCGTTTGTATGTATGTTTATATGTTTGTTTTCTGTCAGTGTGAGTTCAGAGTAAACTGGACCTTCAGTTTACTTAATGGGAGTAGAAAGTGACTAACTTCGGTTTACTTTCGACAGCCTCGTAACTCTCGCTTTCCTTATTTTGTCCTTTAGTCCTCACATTCCATGAGCGATGTTTCTGACAAAGGGGGAAGAATTGCTGTTTTCTGGGTCTGAATCTATCCATCTAACACTTATCGTTAGCTAGTTTTTACCTTAAAGTAGTATTTTTTTCTTTTTAGCTCCATACATCAAGTGGCTTCATGCCTTGTCTGGAGTGATTTCCATAAAAAAAATCTTTTTTTAAATAAGCAGTGAAGTATTGTGTGCGTATTTGCTGAATCATTGCGATTTGTCAGTGTGTGAATTTGCCTCCAAGTGAAATAGTTGTTAGATTCCTCTTGGCTCGAAGGGCAGGACAGGGGTGAAGCGCAATGTCACGCTTGCTGGGTGTCTTGTCTGCCTAACTCGACTCTACACTTCTCCGTGAAATTTGGCTTGTCGAGTTAGTTGTTTTTATTACAAATCGGTATTTCACACTGATCTGCTAAGAGAACCGTTTTAAATGAGTGGAAATCATTTCATTGATTTAAGAATGTGGAGTTAACACCTTTATGTGAAATGATGTTTTCTTTTATTTCGGGAGCAGGCATAGCATGAAGCTATTGATTTAACTGTATCCTATTTCCACCCAATAAAGTAATGAAAAGGAAAGTGTAAGTTAAACGAAAGAGAGAAAGAAAGAAAGAGAGTAGCCGATACAAAGAAAGAGAGTAGCCGATACAAAGAAAGAAAGAGAGTAGCCAATACAAAGAAAGAAAGAGAGTAGCCGATACAAAGAAAGAAAGAGAGTAGCCGATACAAAGAAAGAAAGAGAGTAGCCGATACAAAGAAAGAAAGAGAGTAGCCAATACAAAGAAAGAAAGAGAGTAGCCGATACAAAGAAAGAAAGAGAGTAGCCGATACAAAGAAAGAAAGAGAGTAGCCAATACAAAGAAAGAAA
Source organism: Sepiola atlantica (assembly GCA_963556195.1). NCBI lineage: Eukaryota > Metazoa > Mollusca > Cephalopoda > Sepiida > Sepiolidae > Sepiola > Sepiola atlantica. Next base: position 108,317,363 of record OY744531.1, read on the forward strand.
GAGAGTAGCCGATACAAAGAAAGAAAGAGAGTAGCCGATACAAAGAAAGAAAGAGAGTAGCCAATACAAAGAAAGAAAGAGAGTAGCCGATACAAAGAAAGAAAGAGAGTAGCCGATACAAAGAAAGAAAGAGAGTAGCCGATACAAAGAAAGAAAGAGAGTAGCCAATACAAAGAAAGAAAGAGAGTAGCCGATACAAAGAAAGAAAGAGAGTAGCCGATACAAAGAAAGAAAGAGAGTAGCCGATACAAAGAAAGAAAGAGAGTAGCCGATACAAAGAAAGAAAGAGAGTAGCCGATACAAAGAAAGAAAGAGAGTAGCCGATACAAAGAAAGAAAGAGAGTAGCCGATACAAAGAAAGAAAGAGAGTAGCCAATACAAAGAAAGAAAGAGAGTAGCCGATACAAAGAAAGAAAGAGAGTAGCCAATACAAAGAAAGAAAGAGAGTAGCCAATACAAAGAAAGAAAGAGAGTAGCCGATACAAAGAAAGAAAGAGAGTAGCCGATACAAAGAAAGAAAGAGAGTAGCCGATACAAAGAAAGAAAGAGAGTAGCCAATACAAAGAAAGAAAGAGAGTAGCCGATACAAAGAAAGAAAGAGAGTAGCCAATACAAAGAAAGAAAGAGAGTAGCCAATACAAAGAAAGAAAGAGAGTAGCCGATACAAAGAAAGAAAGAGAGTAGCCGATACAAAGAAAGAAAGAGAGTAGCCGATACAAGCTCGCAACTTTTTACATTTGTTCGCATCACATTTCTACCTGCCAAAATATTCGCAGACAGTAATAGTTGAATTCTTCTTCTCATGCAAATGGATGGAACTGAACTAAGAATCAAAGAGGACAACATTCAGAACAATTTGTTTGCCATCATCAAATGAGGATTTCGAGTTCCCTCATTTGAAAGTTTACAAAAATATCTTTTTTCCCATGTGTTACGGACTGACGACAACGACACTGTCGTAAAACTTGCTTTTAAATTAGAAGTCGCCGGGAAGCAACTGAGAGGAAGGCCAATGATAAGCTGGGCAGACGCCATGCACAATGATCTTTGTAAAACCAGCCTTCAATCGGACCACGTCTGTGATCATGCCAAACGGAGACAAAATTCCATTATTGCAGACCCTTTCATAGCTCGGGGCTAACGCAAAAGAAAGAAAAAAAAAGTTGACAAAAATATACGCAAGAATTGACTTTACCGAGGATTTGAAGAGCTTAGCGTATCTGAGCTGTGTCGACATGGATATTTCATTTCTTCTTTGTAGTTGTGTGCAAATCTTAAAGCCAACTGTAACGAGATAAAGAGAGCGAGATTAAAAGTCATGTAAATAAATCAGCCAATCAGAGATCAGTTTGTGGTGATGAAATGGAAATCACCATGGCGTGTTCAAGTTTTGCATTTTTGGATTATTCAGAGTACTGTTCTCATCGTGGTTGTTATTAGCACAACATCTCGGCTGATGTAACCTCTGACCTTCTTCAGATGTGTCTTGTTGAACCGAGGAATCTGTACAGAACTTCGAACGGAACCCTTTATTTAATCCACAGGGGTAACTTGATTTTGTTCCATCAGCCATGACCGGGTAGACGTCTCAAGCAATTTGTAACTGTATTTTAGTATCGTCCATACTGAGGATTAAACATTCAACCCCGAGAAGACTGTCACTTCAAACTGATTGTACTTAGCACCTTTATCCGTTGTGCCAAATTATCAATCCTTATATAAAAAATTCCGAAACATGATAGATCAGTTTTATGCTGACGACATTGAGTAATGTTGCAATGTGTTATTTTAATTGAAGTGTGCGTTGACAATAATACATGGCTCGCTCTCAGACTAGACACGATTATTGTTGAAATATACTGATATTAAGCATTTAGTCCGCTGATATAACACATCTCTTCTTTATTTAATTCATGGGGATAGATGACATTGGCCAAAACGTTGTGAGAATAACATCCAAGATGAGAACAATAGTTCGAATTATCCAAAGGATACAAAAAAAAAAAAAAAGAAAAGGTTCAAATTTTGTCAATTCAAAAACAACGGTTTTGTCAGTTTTTTTTTTCATTTCAACAAAGATAAAAAATTTGACCCAAGACGAAGAAAATATTTTATGGAAAAAAAAACAGGAAATGATCAAACATATCGGAAGTTTCTTTTTTTTTTTTTGCAACATTTTGTGTCGGAAATTCTTTTTATTGACAACGTCGATAAGTGACAACGTCGAGTTGAAGTTGCTAACGTACTAAAATAACGACATCATAACATAAGAATAATCAATATGATATCAATTAATCAATATAATAAATTATCATCATCATCATCATCATCATCATCATCATCATCATCATCAACCGGTTTATTTGTTGAATCAGGCCACAATTAATCCTCTGATGAGGGTGGGGCCTGATTGTCTAGTCTCGAAATCTAAGTCTTCCTCTCAACTCCTGTCTTTGGCAAGGCTTGATGGAATCCATACCCATGGCCTTCCTATCACGTTTGACTACGTCCTCCCAAGTCAACTTGGGTCTGCCAGTGGTGATGTTCTCTGCTGGCACAGTCAACTGTCGGACTTTAGCAATCCAGCCATCGCTACGCTCAATGTGACCCAACCAACGCAGTCTGTTCTTCCGCATGATGTCCGCAAGGCTTTTCAAGTCGACCTGTGAGAGCAGGGATTCAAAAGAAATGTACTGTTCAGGCCTCACCAAACAGATCCATCTGACCATTGCCCTGTCATTATGGCGCAGCTTCTTTAGTATGCCAGCAGAGACAGTCCAAGTTTCTGAGCCATACAACAGCACACTTCTGACACATGAGGAGTATACACGCCCTCTCGTAGTTTTGGCAGGTGTTTGTTTGTCAGGATTGGTAGCAGCTCTCTAAACTTTTTCCAGGCAAACTTGCAACGTGTAGCTGCCGCGAGTTCACAGCCTCCACCTAATGACAGCACATCTCCAAGATAACAAAAGTCTGTCACTACTTCCAGCTTGTTGTCACCAGTATCCATCTCCGTCAGTGGTCTGCCATCTATTGGTCTTGCCATGCCGGTGCAACGAAAGCACCTAAAGTGAGGATCTGCTTTGAGAGAGCCCTTTATGCCACTGCACTTTTTGTGGACCCAACCTGAACAGTGAGTGCAGATGATTGAGTTGCTGCCAGTTCCTGTCAGACATACAGCACATGGGTATTTTCCTGTTTTCTATAGTAAGCTGAGGTTTGGACCTGCGATCATGACCTTAATTTTACCCATGTTGACTCAGACCTTTCTCCTCCATGCTACTCTTCCATCTATCCAGACGTTCCTTGAGTGACTGAAGTGAAGTATCAATGATCGCTAGGTCATCGGCATATAGCAGCTCCCACGGGCAGCCAGTATGGAATTCCAGTGATAGAGCCTCGAGTACAATGATGAATAGAAGGGGACTTAAGACAGATCCCTGATGGACGCCTACTCTAATCTCAAATTCGTCGCTGTAGCTGTTACCGACTCGTACCCGACTACGTACATTGGTGTACATAGACGTTATCACCTGAACCAACCACTCAGTAACACCCAGCTTTCGCAGGGCCCACCAGATGACCCTTCTGGGGACACGGTCAAAAGCTTTCTCCAAATCTACAAATGCCATGTACAGTGGTTTATTTGCTGCTAGATGTTTCTCCATGACTTGGCGTATGATGAAAATTGCATGAAGCCAAATTGCATATCAGCAATCTGTATTTGTTGTCTGATCAGCTGTTCAACAATTCTTTCCAGGACTTTCATGACCTGATCAATGAGATTGAGTCCACGGTAGTTACCTCTGTTTAATGCATCGCCTTTATCTTTGTACAGACTTACTATAATGCTGTCTTCCCATTCCTTAGGTATGCATCCTTCTCTGATGATGGCTTCAATCAGTTCACGCACCAAACTGGCCCCTAATTCACCGGTTGGTTTGAGCATCTCAGCAACTATACCAGATGGCCCAGCTGCTTTATCAGCTCCCATTTTACGGATTGCTTCAGTGATCATCTCCTGGGTAATGGGGGTACTAGGACCTTCTATAGGAGGTTCATAAGTCAGCTCATCGGGGTTCCATGGAAATTCAACGTTCAGCAAGCGTTCGTAGTGCTGTTTCCATGACTGTTTTTTCGCTTCATCATCCAATGAGAGTTCACCAGAGTTGTTCCTTATAGGTTTTTCACCCATGACATCTTGATTGTCACGGCGCATCTGTTTTGCGAGCTTGTAAATGTCACTTGACTTGGGATTTATTTTGAGAAAAATCTCTTTATCGGCCTCTGACTTAGCGTAGCGTACAGCAGCTTTAGCAGCACGCTTGGCTCCATTGTATGCTTCCCTACTACCTCCTGTTTTCCATGCTCTGTAGCATCGCCTCTTCTCTCTAACAGCTTGATCAACAATCTCATTCCACCACCAGGTTTGTTTCCTCCAATTGTGCTTGGATGACACTCCACACACCTCCGTCGCTGCATCATTCAATCCATCCTTGAGCCTCTCCCAGTGCTCTTCAACACTCACTGCCTGTGTATCCCGATGTGAAGAAACAAATCTCTCAGCAAATTTAGCCTGAATGATTGGATCCTTCAGCTTCCACAGTTTTATGCGTGGTGTAAACTTGTGTTTGCATTTGCAGGAAGCTTCTGCCTTTAGATCACATAATAGCAGATTGTGTTGAGATACACATTCTTCACCCAGACTGACTCTGACATTTGTGACATGTCTCCTGAAGCTGCGCCGGAATAGTATGTCGTCTATCTGGGTCATGATTCCTCCAGATTGGTATGTAACTAGGTGTTTAGGCCTCTTTTCGAACACCGAGTTGCCAATCACTAACTAGATTATTAGCACTAGCAAACTCGAGTAGTCTTTCTCCTCCAGCATTCCTCATACCAATAGCATGTCCACCATGTACTTCTTCATAACCGCAAGGAGTGGAACCAATATGTCCATTCCAGTCACCACACACAAACAGTTCCTCAGTACTTGGTACAGTCGCCACTAGGCTCTGCAGTTGCTCGTAGAAGTTGTCCTTTGCTTCCTCGCTGAGTCCAACTTGTGGAGCGTAGATGCAAACAATGGCAAACACTAACTTTCCAACAACAAGACGAACAAATATTATCCTGTCGGATATTCGCTTCACCTCAAAAACTTTCTCCCACCACTTCTCTGCCACCAATATACCCACTCCACCTGTCCCTTTATCATTCCCAGACCAGTAGAACTTGCCGTAGGTATCTTTCCCGACTATTTTTCTCACACCTTCATTTCTCCATCTCGTCTCTTGTAAACAACACAAGTCAATCTTCTTTCTGGATATTGTCTCCACCACCTCATTTGCCTTTTCTCGCATGGTTCCAACATTCAGAGATTCAATGCGAAAAAGTTCTGGATGTTCGTATGATTTGCCATAGCCAGGCCCTGAAGATCCACGCATCCTGGGATCTACGAAGCCCAAGACACTACCAGCAGCATTAGTGCTACTGGCACTGCCTTTCTTTTTTCCTGCTGTATTTCGACTAGACATTGTATTTAAGGCAATTTTACGGCTGGATGCCTATCCTTTACCAACTTGAACACTTTTGGCAGTCCAAGACCTCCACCGTTCCCATCTAAGTAGGGCTGATGTCGTTTCCACTTAAGCATGTACAAATGTCATACATTACCTGTGAGTTGCTTATCAAGATGTTGTTGGTGAAGTATAAAACAAGAATTCCATGTATGAACCAAATAGTGACACATTTAGTTTCGATTTTGTTTTTAAATCTTTGAATTGAAATTATCCGATGTTATTGAAAATATTTCCTTCTTAGTTTTGATTTTGTTTACAAAACTTTGACACGACCGTTTTAATACGAATAAATCAATAAGAATTATTAATACAATATGAATAATCAATATAATATGATAAATCAATACAATATGAATAAATCAATATAATATGATGAATTGGCTACTCTGGTGCCCCCTCGACGTAAATTCACTAGACCAACTCGACAATCAACTAAATCCCATCCATTTACTGTGGAGATCCCCAGATGCCGGAGAGCATTCTACTCAAATAGCTTCTTTCCTCGTGTTGCTGGCCTCTGGAACTTCCTTCCTGCCCCCTGTTTCCCCGACAGTACTGACATGCAGAAATTTAAAATTAATGTAAACAGACATCTCGCTGCACAGAACCCAGTTTAGGTTGACCCCTCCCCCCAACCTTCTCCCCTTTTCTTTCTCTCAGTAGCCCCTTACGTCTACAGTGGCAGTCTGCCTTGTTTGGGGTGAACTACGTTAAAAAAAAAAAAAAAATAAATAAATATCCAACATCATCAAAATGAAGCACTGAGGATGCTTTTAATTGATTTCTAACAAAAATAAAGAATTGAAGAAGAAAAATCGTGTAAAAATGCGTGAGGAAATAAAGTGACTAAAAGAAGAGGAAAGTCAACTTACGGGAACTTTAAGTGAATTAAACGTTGTGTCGTCATCGCTGTTTGTTGTTAGCGAATCATCATACAAGTGATTGGCCAGAAGTGGGTCAGCAGAACCTCCCCCAGACTCGGAAAGTTTCTTCTGGTAAAGTGCCAATTCTTCATCCCGCTGCCTTTTCATACTGGTCAACATTTGCTCTTCGAGAGAATCCATCAGATCTGTTGTTTGGTATTTGCTGCTGTCATACGGTCTCTAGTATCAAAAGAAATTGGATACAGATTAAGAAAAAAAAAAGATTTTACAAAGAAGCAAGTTTTGATACGAAACCTGACAGAGTCCAACTTTCATGCTGCGATTAAACAGGAGTCCAAAATTAATTCTGAGATTAAACAGGAGTCCAAAATTAATGATGGGATTGAACAAGAGTTCAAAATTAATGATAGGATTGAACAAGAGTTCAAAATTAATGATGGGATTGAACAAGAGTTCAAAATTAATGATGGGATTGAACAAGAGTCCAAAATTAATGATGGGATTGAACAAGAGTTCAAAATTAATGATGGGATTAAACAGGAATCGAACATGGGATTAGACAAGAGTCATATTTTCATGCTGGTATTAAAGTTCAATATTCACATTTTGTGTACAGAAAATATCAGCTTATAAAAAGGCTAAAATCATTAGCAAAAAGTATTCTTAGTTTCATTGTTAAACTGAGACCAATACTTTCTATTGTATAAAACCAAGATTACTTATTGTTGAGTAAGAACGTTGTTCCTTAATATTCCTTGTCTGAATTAATTAATAAGTATATTTATTTTGGTTGTTAATTTTACTTAACAGCAGATCTAAATGAACTCTTAACTAAAATAGTTTGGTGCATAATTTTTTATGCCCCTGCCAGACGGTGAGCAATGCCTCATGCAGTTGCTTTTTGAAAAAAGTTGGCCAAATCTCACCCTTTACCCCCCCCCCTCCCACAGTGGGCTGGAGGGTGGACATTAGGCAAAAATAAATGTCGGAGGAATTGCTGATGTTTGGTGTTTTTATAAACTACTCTATATTCCTGATTCAACAAAAAAAAAAGTAAGTCAAATCGTTAAACGGTTGAAAAAATATGCAACATTGAATTCGTGATATTTCGCATTTTTCTCCAGCTCACGCGAAACATCCACGATTTTTCCCCCCAAAATTATAATTTTCAGATTTCCATGATTAAATTCCAAAAATCAGTGTGGAATTACTTATTATTGCATATCTTTTTGGTTTATTGATAACCATTTGTGAAAATGCAAAAATAGACCACTTTGGGACCCAATTTGTCGATTTTTAGCTCTTTTTATGAAAGAAATTAGGAAAATTTGAGCTAAATTTCCCTCTTTTTTGGCTCAAATTAGCGATAAAATTCTATATTCATCAGAAAATAACTTGTAAACCGGGATAGGGCACATACCAAACCATATATGTTTCTGAAAGCTATGGAGGTATAGATTATGAAAAACCAAGCAGATCTATGTGCCCTATCCCGGATTTTTCAAAAAACAAGCCGGAAGTTTCTCGCTTGTGTCACGTGTGGACTTGCTCCAAAGAGCATTACCAAAATCTCTCGACTCCTGATCAGGGCAACGAGTAAGGAGTAACCCCATCAATTGGGAAGAAGTCACTTTCTCCTCTGCAGCCACTGCCTGAATTTTTGCCCAGATATCATTGGTTCTTCTCAACAACTGTTTGCGGCTGCCCAACTCTTCAGGGGGCCTTTTCCTGGATGCAGTTTGCGTCGAGGGGTTCTTGTAATAGCGGAACACAACATTTTCAGCTTCACCTAGTGAGCTCAGCTCATCCCAGTTAACAGCAATCCGTTTATCTGTATATCGTCGTTTCTTCAGCGAATGGTATCTTTTGAGCGACTTCTTGACCTCGTCTTTCTGTTCCTCTGTTAACTGGATGAGATACTTTTGCTCCAGCAATTGAACACATGCGGTGATGGATAGATGGTCTCTAGTTTTTGCATCTTCTACAGTAAACACTTGGAAAAGTGCGTTATCGCTGACCGCTTCCATTTTTGATAGTAACTCTATCTAAATAAACAAAACAAAGATTTGAAAATTCTGTAGTGATTTCCTGTAAAATGCTTTGACAGGAAATTAAAGTGTGTAAAAAGGTGTGCAAATGAAAGAAAAGAAGTGTGTCAAATACTACTTCATGTCACATGTTACCAGATTTTTTTGGATTTTTTAGAAAGGCCCTCAGATTTCGCTTCTAACGAGCCCTCACTGAGCTTCTATGATCAATTTTGTGCCAAGATATGGCCAAAAATGTGATTTTGGGCCGTTATGCCCAAATATGGAAATTCGGCCCCAGACCCCCGAAAAATGGATTTTATGAATTTTTTTTGATATTTCCGAAAAGCTCTTTAAATTTCGCTTCTAACGAGCCTTCAAACAGCTTATATGGACAAGTAAAACTAAAGTTATGCCCAAATGTCCTCCAAAAACCTGTTTTGGCCCACTGTGCCTCCCCCACATCACAGAAGACCATCGTTACTTTTCCTTATGTCCACCCAACCGACCCATTCAACATGATAGAAAAATCAGAAATAAGTTATCCAAAACTCTCCACTCACCTCCACAGATCTCGCAAGAGATTTCGGTATATTTGATGGGCTCACTTCCCTCAGTGATTTCCGATTGAGTTTAGACAATGAATGTTGATGTTCATTCGCTGCGATTGTCAAAGTAGTGTATTGCCTAGAATCGTATGGAATCGCTTTGGCGTGATGAGGCAATTCTGATTGATAGTGGAGATTGGATTTCGGTTCAAACACTTGCGGTGCCACTACTTGACTGTGGACGGGCAACTGACTACCTTTCTCAGGTAAAGGGATGATATTCACACGAGAACTGACACTCTTGCTTGAACTGCCACGACTTGATGTTGCACTATTGCTGTGCGTGTGCATGTGCGTGCAATGGCTGCTGCTGCTGCTTCTACTGCTCATTGCAGTGGAGCCAGCCGCATCATCGTCGGTGCCATTCAACGTGGATACAAAATCATCTTCAGGTTTCGCGCCACGGCCAGAATAGATAGCATCGACAGGATGACCTTTGGATTTCGCCTTTAAATGAACAGAAAAAGATTTTTAGATTAAAAAAAAGAATCAGGAAGCAAGATACGTATATGCACACTGTGCACATATGTTGGACCATTATCATCAGATAGGGGGAGGGGGAGCTTTATTTACCTACTAGACACCATCCTCGAGTGTCTTCGATCTCTTTTTACAAGGGTTTGTAAAAATATATAAATTGGGAGATTCAACTTACATTTGCTGTGCCGTTATCTTGGGTGGGTGAATGGCTGCATTCTGGCGCTGATTTCGGCAATGACGTGAAAACATAAACAGGATCGGTTTGCATGTGAAATTCCCTGGAAAGAAAAATTGAAACCATTTTTTTTTGCACGTCAAATTCCCTGGAAGGAAAAATTGAAACATTTTTTTTTGCATGTGAAATTCCCTGGAAGGAAAAATTGAAACATTTTTTTTTGCATGTGAAATTCCCTGGAAGGAAAAATTGAAACCATTTTTTTTTTGTACGTCAAATTCCTTGGAAAGAAAAATTGAAACCATTTTGTTTTTGCACGTCAAATTTTCTGGAAGGAAAAATTGAAACCATTTTTTTTTGCACGTCAAATTCCCTGGAAGGAAAAATTGAAACATTTATTTTTGCATGTCAAATTACCTGGAAGGAAAAATTGAAACATTTTTTTTTGCATGCAAAATTTCCTGGAAGGAAAAATTGAAACCATTTTTTTTTTGCACGTCAAATTCCCTGGAAGGAAAAATTGAAACCATTTTTTTTTGCACGTCAAATTCCCTGGAAGGAAAACTTGAAACCATTTTTTTTTGCACGTCAAATTCTGTGGAAAGAAAAATTGAAACCATTTTTTTTTTGCACGTCAAATTCCCTGGAAAGAAAAATTGAAACCATTTTTTTTTGCACGTCAAATTCTGTGGAAAGAAAAATTGAAACCATTTTTTTTTGCACGTCAAATTCTGTGGAAAGAAAAATTGAAACCATTTTGTTTTAAGGACAGGCAACTTAACGAAATGCTTGTATTGTCTTTTTGTGGTTATTTTAATTTCAGTGAAAATTCTGCTTTCTCTTGCAAACATAAAAAAAAATGAATATCGACTCATTTCACTTGTTCGCTCTAATTCCTATCATCATCATCATCATCATCATCATCATCATCGATTTAACATCTATTTTACATGCTGTCATGTGTTGGACAGCTTTTAGAAATTAACTTTCAAACTAACTCATCTCTGGCCAAGTCTTTATTTATCCTTCATTCTCTCAAATCGTTCCTCATCACTTCTTCCCATGTTTTCCTCGACCTTACCCTGCCAACTGACCTTGCTACCTCAACTGTTCTACATCTATTAACCCAAGAAATCTCATCCATTCTTTCAATATGATCAAACCAACAAAGTTATGCACACACCTCCCTATACTGTCCAGATTTAATCTTCCTCTGAGATCATCAGATCTAAGCCAGTCTTTAAGCCTTACATTACACATTCAACGTATCATTCTCATATCATTTCTCTCCATGCAACACATATCTTCAATCCTCACTGATCAGGTTGCACTTCTATATACAGGGATGTGAGTGGCCAATGGCAAAAATAATATGAAATCAGGATAAATTTCCCAACCTACTCACTCACTAACCCTAACCCTAACCTACTCACTCACTAACCCTAACCTTAACTCTAACCCTAACCTTAACTCTAACCCTAACCGTAACTCTAACCCTAACCTTAACACTAACCCTAACCTTAACACTAACCCTAACCTACTCACCCAATTTTCCAAGCACTAGTTTACAAGTATACAAAACCAAAAACAACGCAGACTCACAAGAAAAAATACAAACTCAAATACATTGTGTATAAGTTGGTTGTGCTCTTGGAGCGTGTGTGACACCGTCGCGGAAAAACACCCACAAACGCTCGCGTCCACATCTTAGTTAAGTTCCCGTATATCAGTGAGGACCCAACTGAGATAATTTGTCTGCTGTGGCATCATCGTCATTCACTCGTCAGCTCATCTCGTCATGTTCTCGACCAGATCTGCTTGTCTACTTAGATCGTGACTCCAATCTGCTCTAGGCCGACTTTGCCTACCATCAAATCTCTGCCGAGCCCTGACTGCTAAATGCATTTAGTTTCGACCAGAAATCCTAAATGTCCTGTCTTCGTCTCGGTCACACTCAGCTGATCAGCAGAAAAATGACTCCGAAACTATGAAACAGCCTCGCTCATCACACTTCTGATTGCTTTTCCTTTTTGTGAATCATTTCCTCCACGTTCTCCGGGATCATGGCTCTTGGGGAGAGGAGGGGGCAGTCCATAATATCACACATCCATCAACCAACAACAATTAACAAATTGAAGGCGACTATGTACCAAGAAATTAGAGAAATAATACTGGAAATGACTGGTTGGAAAATGGAATAATCCAGAAATCATCTGCATTCTATCCAGAACAGAAGTCCGAATTTTTAGAATATCATCTTTTAAAGAAAAAAAATAAACGAAATCGATCATGGCTCTTGGGGAAAGGAGGGGGCAGTCCATAGTATCGCACAATACCATTGCTTTAATGGTATTAACACATAGCGATGATCGCAAAAGAAATACTCACAAGTTACTGTCTGCGTATTCACTTGAGCTACTATGGTCCGATAATTCGCTGTCAACCATAACTGAACCGGTCTTCAACATTGCAATCACTGCACTGAGTGAATCATCCATTTCAACTACGGAGCAAGAAACAAAGGTCAAAATCAGTTTCATTTAAAAAAATTCATCAAAAAAAAAAAAAAATCAAATTAAAAAAAAATCAAATTAAAAAAAAATCAAATTTAAAAGAATCAGGCGTGCTACTGTTCACAAATTCAACATTAATAGTTGGTTGCAACATATTGGAAAGCTTTTACGATCGCAAATGGTGAGGATTAGTTATTGAATCTGAATCAGACATCAAAAAAAGAAGCATAATATAGGATGACTAAAAAAAAAAAGCATAATATAGGATGACTAAAAGAAAAAAGCATAATATCGGATGACTAAAAGAAAAAAGCATAATATCGGATGACTAAAAGAAAAAAGCATAATATAGGATGACTAAAAAAAAAAAGCATAATATAGGATGACTAAAAAAAAGCATAATATCGGATGACTAAAAAAAAAAAGCATAATATAGGATGACTAAAAAAAAAAGCATAATATCGGATGACTAAAAAAAAAAAGCATAATATAGGATGACTAAAAAAAAGCATAATATCGGATGACTAAAAAAAAAAAGCATAATATAGGATGACTAAAAAAAAGCATAATATAGGATGACTAAAAGAAAAAAGCATAATATCGGATGACTAAAAGAAAAAAGCATAATATCGGATGACTAAAAGAAAAAAGCATAATATAGGATGACTAAAAGAAAAAAGCATAATATAGGATGACTAAAAAAAAAAAGCATAATATAGGATGACTAAAAGAAAAAAGCATAATATCGGATGACTAAAAGAAAAAAGCATAATATCGGATGACTAAAAGAAAAAAGCATAATATAGGATGACTAAAAAAAAAAAGCATAATATAGGATGACTAAAAAAAAAGCATAATATGGGATGACTAAAAAAAGCATAATATAGGATGACTAAAAGAAAAAAGCATAATATAGGATGACTAAAAAAAAAAGCATAATATCGGATGACTAAAAGAAAAAAGCATAATATCGGATGACTAAAAGAAAAAAGCATAATATAGGATGACTAAAAGAAAAAAGCATAATATAGGATGACTAAAAAAAAAAAGCATAATATAGGATGACTAAAAAAAAAAAGCATAATATAGGATGACTAAAAAAAAAAAGCATAATATAGGATGACTAAAAAAAAAGCATAATATCGGATGACTAAAAAAAAGCATAATATCGGATGACTAAAGAAAAAGCATAATATCGGATGACTAAAATAAAACATAATATAGGATGACTAAAAAAAAAAGCATAATATAAGATGACTAAAAAAAAATGCCACCCATGGAATTGTTAATAAAATTAATAATCCTTTCAGAAATCCAATCATATTTAGTACAAATAGACTTCAGTCTATGTCTGACTTGTCCACCAAATTTCAGTGATGAATGCCCAACAGTCCTTCTTTTATCAGTGTTCAATAATATCGGGGGACACTTTGGTGATCATCTCACCAGTAGGTGTGATCCTGAATGGGTTTCACACTCACCGGACCATAACCCCCCTCCCCCCATCCATCCTCAGATTTTTTAATCTGTGGAGTTATTTCACAGATAATGTTTATCAAAACAATCTCCCAGACTATTCCTGAACTGAAGACGGCCATCACAGCCAAAGTCAGTGGAGTGTGTAAGAGTTACTGACAACTTTTTACGTTGGAATGGCTGCGAGGACACTTTGGGGATCGTCTCATCAGTCGGAGTTGTGATGCTAGAATTCGATTCACGCTTATCGGAGTATAAGATTCCGGATTTTTATCTGTGAGATTATTTAAAAAATAATGTCTATCAAAATAATATCCAGACTATTTCGGAACGGAATTGGTTCCGGCATCACAGACAAAATCAGGAGAGTGCCAAGAGAGGCGAAGTGTGTCAGAGTTGTTGACAATTTTGCACATCACATCCAGGTGTGCTAATCATTGAACAGCGATAAAACAGAGACTGTTGGAGATTCATGACTGAAACTTGGTGGACAAGTCAGGCATAGATTGAAGTTTATATTTGTACGAAACATGGTTGGATTGTAGAAAGGATTGTGAATTTTTTAATCGATTCCATGGGTGGCATTTAATTTGGGTCAGTCTGTAGAATGGATTAGTAGCACTTTAAAACATCATACTTGGTTTCCGAGGTGACTGGATCTCCGGGACATCTGGCGCAACATCATCATCTATGAACTCGGAGGAAAAGCTATCATCACAAGTTTTACTATTGTGGCGTTTTTGTAGGATCACCTCGGAATGCATCACAGGCTCGTTGTAAGTAGAACTTTTCTCTTTCGGGAAATCCATTGAATCACCTTTTTTTGAGCGGTCAGCTTGAGAAGCCGGCTTTTTCTGTAGAGTTTTTTGGTTGGAAATAAGGCGATTCCTTGGACCTTCTTCTTCGGGGACATTCAGCGGAGTTCTTCTATGAAGAGACAACTGTGATTCAGAATTTGCCAGAGTATTCGGAGTCTTGGCACTAGTCCGTTCTGAATTCAGTTCACGACCGGCACTCCTCACTCGAATTCGGCGGCGATTTTTTTCTGATGACGGTTCATGGGGTGGGTGGGGTTTAAAAGACATGTTGTGTTCTAAGAAAAAAAGAAGACAAAGAAGAACATGTTTCAGCCAAACATAATTAAAGAATGTTTCGGACAAAACAATAATAAAAAAAGAGAGTTGATATTTTCACATCAAATAAATGATTTGTCTTTTTTAAAGACCAAATGGAATCCAATCTGTAAAAAAGACATCATCGTAAAATCAAATTGATACTTACCGGCATAAGGACTCCAACTGCCATCCAGTTGACAAGAAAACTTATGGAGATTTGGTATCTGTTTGTCTGTCTGAAGCCAAACCTATACTATTACTTCTATATCTGAAGCCAAACCTATACTATTATTTCTATATCTGAAGCCAAACCTATACTATTACTTCTATATCTGAAGCCAAACCTATACTATTACTTCTATATCTGAAGCCAAACCTATACTATTATTTCTATATCTGAAGCCAAACCTATACTATTACTTCTATATCTGAAGCCAAACCTATACTATTACTACCTTTCAATGCTTAATTCAGAGGAAAAAGAGGTAATGTAGTATCCGTTTTGTGGCATGATACCATCCTTCCCAGGGATTACCTTTTCCTTTTTAGGGGAGGGGGTAGTGTAGTATCTGTTCTGTTGTCAAGATACTATCCTCCCAGACATTAACTTCTCCTTTAGAGGAGGTAGTATATGTTTGTTCAGCATACCATCCTCACAGGCATCACCTCCTCCTTTTTTGGGAGGGGGTGGGTAATGTAATATATGTTCATCAGTCATAATAAAAAAAGGGCTAAAATATGCGACCAGATTGAGCATATCTTTGCTATATCTTTTCCACTCATGGATTAGCAACCATTCAGAACTTAGCGAATGGACTTGCCCATCTAAACATAATGGAGCATCCCAGTCTGCTTATGTACCAACTCTGATCTCAATTTCTTTAGTTCTAGCTACGCTTTGACTACTTAATTTTTTAGTCGTCATAAAACTCTGAAATATTTGCACAATTTGTTGAATTAATTTTTTAGTCTTTTGCATTGCAGAAAGTAATGAACTTTGTCTTTTTGGTTCCGTGCCATATCGGCCGATTCCAAACTTACATCGTCTTTAGCCAAATACCGCTCTAGTCCGATGATTCAAGAGCTCTCTACGGTCATAGCTTCTATGCTCCAAATACCCGACTGTAGAAACTGTCTTCCATCGGGTTAGGGTTTCCTCTTTCTCATGACCTAAAGTTTTTAAGCTGCAATTAAAGTCATTCCTTTTGTTTGGTTGCTTTGTTTTACGGCATATCAACCCTTTTCTGGGTTATTTAATGCTGAATCTGGTCATTTTGGTAAAATTTGGTTGTTTTGTTTTATGGCATATCAACCCTTTTCAGGTCATTTTGGTGAAGGTTTTTATGCTTCAAGTTCTTTATATGTTTAAGTGTTTATTCATGGTGTTTGGTTGAGAAAAGGGGGGAAGAGAGAGGAGAGGAGAGGGAGAGGGGGAGAGAGAGGAGAGGGGAGGGAAAGGGGGGGAGAGAGAGGAGAGGGGAGGGAAAGGGGGAGAGAGAGGAGAGGAGAGGGAAAGGGGGAGAGAGAGGAGAGGGGAGGGAAAGGGGGAGAGAGAGGAGAGGGGAGGGAAAGGGGGAGAGAGAGGAGAGGGGATGGAAAGGGGGAGAGAGAGGAGAGGAGAGGGAAAGGGGGAGAGAGAGGAGAGGGGAGGGAAAGGGGGAGAGAGAGGAGAGGGGAGGGAAAGGGAGAGAGAGAGGAGAGGGGAGGGAGAGAGAAAGGGGGAGAGAGAGGAGAGGGGAGGGAAAGGGGGAGAGAGATCAATTTTTGTTTTTTGTTTTGAATTTTGCAGAATATGATTGAGTTCTGCAAAGAAAAACAAAAAAACAATAAAACATCAATGTTTGGTGCATTTGAGTCAGGAAGTCAATAACTTCAGACAGCCTGATTTGGTAGCGCCAGTAGGTTCCATTTGACCCATAGATGGGGCCCTTACATGTACTACCACTCCGAGCCAGAGTGGACCTGGGAGCAATGGCAACTCCACATTCCCCACAGCTCCCAAGTGGAGACCTCACCACTGGATGTCTTTTAAGGTCATACCCAGGACCCATTTCCTTTTGTATTCATTTCTCCGTCTTCATAATCCATTCTACTAAGTGGCTTTACACATTTCTTGTGCGTTTCTAAAATATTTCAAAAAATATTTAAATATTAAAGACCAATGGAATCCAATCTGTAAAAAAGACTTACATCATCGTAAAATCTAATACTTACTCTATCCTTCCCTCCTATTTATTTTTTTTTTTTTTTTTTTTTTTTTTTTTTTTTTTATTTTTTATTTTTTTTTTTTTGAAGCCAAACCTATACTATTACTTCTATATCTGAAGCCAGACCTATACTATTATTTCTATATCTGAAGCCAAACCAATACTATTACTTCTATATCTGAAGCCAGACCTATACTATTACTTCTATATCTGAAGCCAGACCTATACTATTACTTCTATATCTGAAGCCAAACCTATACTATTACTTCTATATCTGAAGCCAAACCTATACTATTACTTCTATATCTGAAGCCAAAGCAATACTATTACTTCTATATCTGAAGCCAGACCTATACTATTACTTCTATATCTGAAGCCAAACCTATACTATTACTTCTATATCTGAAGCCAAACCTATACTATTACTTCTATATCTGAAGCCAGACCTATACTATTACTTCTATATCTGAAGCCAGACCTATACTATTACTTCTATATCTGAAGCCAGACCTATACTATTACTTCTATATCTGAAGCCAGACCTATACTATTACTTCTATATCTGAAGCCAGACCTATACTATTACTTCTATATCTGAAGCCAGACCTATACTATTACTTCTATATCTGAAGCCAGACCTATACTATTACTTCTATATCTGAAGCCAGACCTATACTATTACTTCTATATCTGAAGCCAGACCTATACTATTACTTCTATATCTGAAGCCAAACCTATACTATTACTTCTATATCTGAAGCCAAACCTATACTAATACTACCTTTGAATACTCAATTCAGAGGAATATTAAAAGATTATTATTCTTTGAATTAAGATCTTCAAAATGGTCTTGATTTTCCAAGTTTTATTTCTTTTCTGTATAAAATCCAACTGCATTTGCGTCTAAGCCAATAAAAACCGAGAATCACCAATAAATAGACACGTGGTGCAACGGTTAAGTAAAAAATCAATTCTGAGTTTTAGTCTTCTGGAAGTTAAAGGTTCAATCCTTACTATAGGCAATACTATGAATAAATGGCTGAAGAAAATGAGAATAATTTACTTTGTGGATTAAATAAAAAGGTTTAGTTTGAAATCCCATATAAATTCAAGAGTTCAACAAGGTGCACCTGAAGAGGGGTCAGAGGTCAAATCGGCTGATACATTCTAAGAATAACATCCAAGATGAGAACAATAGTCCGAAGAATCAAACTAATGGGAAGAGAAGGATGAAGCTAATCCGACGTGATGGGAAAATGAAAAAGGAAAACCAAAAAAATGGATGTTTTTTATGTGTGCATCAACGTTTCGTCTTTATTTATAAGACTTCATCAGGATGGTAATATAGAGAAAAATGTCATGCAAGTACAGACACATGTAGGGTTGACATATTGGGAAAAAGGAAGAAAATAATGGCCACTACTGGGTGGACGTCCGTACTAGTTCACTCCTCACCTAGTACGGTGATTTTTTTTTTGATGTCCATGTGTCAAACACACGCAGACATGTTTACAAAGGCAGAAAATGGCACAGCTCCTCCCATGACTTTTAGAAACATTTTTCACTCACTGAATTTCTGAAGCATGGAAAAAACTGCCTACATCAGTCGTTGGCTGCAGAGACATTGCATCCTTTAAAATCGTCATGTTTCCTGAAATTTGCCAAAACTACACCTGATGTCACGTCTCCATAAAAGCAAGTAAATATGGCTGACTTTGACTGCTGTGCTTTGTACGTTACGTGACACACACAGCGATGCATTGGCTGCTCAGTACAAAAAGAAACACTCACTCACTCACTCTTTCATTGTTGTTGGTGTTTCTAAAACTATCTCTCTGCTCCATTTTTTTTCTCTCTCTCTCTGTCCTGTTTCTCTCTCTTTCTCTCTTTGCCCTGTTTTTTTCTCTCGCTGTCCTGTTTCTCTCTCCCTCTCTCTCTCTCTCTCTCTCTCTTTGCCCTGTTTTTTTCTCTCTCTCTTTGCCCTGTTTTTTTCTCTCGCTGTCCTGTTTCTCTCTCCCTCTCTCTCTCTCTCTTTGCCCTGTTTTTTTCTCTCTCTCTGTCCTGTTTTTCATGTTTATCATAACGCATACACTGTTCATTTCCCTGACAATTGCACATCATTATCCGATGCGCTACTCCTGCAACTTTGATAAGTTGAAGTTCACCTGATTACTGTACACAAATGATTTTCTTCATTATAATTTGGGCTTGATAACAATTAAAACAAGCCGCGCGTGCGTGGTCCCCCTCTGAATGTGACGAGTGTAAAATGCAATAAATTTGGGCAATTTGGGGCATTTTTGACCCCCCTTTGACCCCCTGGGGGCGCGAACCAGAATTTTTCTGAGGTCAAGGATGCTCATTTTATATCCAGAACAATTGCCTCTACATTTTGGCCAAGTTTCAGAAAAATTGAATGGATGGATCAAACGTTATGGGAGAAAAGGGTCATTTTTTGCAATTTTTGGGGGCTTTTGGCCCCCTGGGAGCACGAACCAGATTTTTTCCAAGGTCAGCGATACTTATTTTCTATTAGGAACAATTGCCTCCACATTTTGGCCAAGTTTCAGAGAAATTGAATGGATGGATGAAAAGTTATGGGGCAAAAAATGTCATTTTTTGCCATTTTGGGGCCTTTTGACCCCCTGGGAGGCTAACCAGATTTTTTTCAAAAATCGGAGAATGTCACTTTCTAACCTGACCAAAGTTACAACTTCATGCAAAATTTCAGAGAAATTCAATGGATGGTTGCGGAGAAAAATCCGGCCGGATGGATGGACGGCCGGCCGGATGGACATGCCTCAAAACATAAGTCTCCCGATTTTATAAATCGGGGGACCGACAAGAACATAAGTCAGTCATAAGACTGCATACCTCTGCCTGACAACGTAAGGATGGACCAAAGTCTTATCTGGGCTTTATTTCTCTATATTTTATAGAATTATTCCCCAAACTTATGCCATGGAAACGTTGATAACTATTTATCTAATCAGACTGGAATTTTGCGTGGCGCATCAAATTTGGAAAAAATTAGAAGTTAAAATTCCATCAAAATTTCGCCCTTGACCAAACTTTTCACCGTTGTGATGATATATGATGCGGGACTTCATTGGCTACAATATGGGCCAAGTAGTGAGCCTCAGCGATGAACAGAACCAAAGTTACCGTCACAAAAGTGTGACTTTCATCTTTTCTGTTGACCTTGACCTTTGACCTAGATATCCCATAATTAAATCAGTTCTAAGTTAGACCTTGACCGATATTTTGATCAACTTTGGTGACGATTGGTCAAGCGATGTGGACGCTAGGTTGTACACAAAAACACATAGTGATAAACAAACTCAACTGAAAACATAACCCTCTTGGCGGAGGTAATAAAACTCGTAGACAAAGCAGGAAATTCATTCAGTCTACCATCAAGATTGAGGAAGATCCGAGGAAGATTTGGTGCTATGTAGCTGGTGCAATATCGTTGCGGACTATCGAATCAGCTATGCCAAGGTCAAATCCTATCTCAGATCTATTTTGTTTAGTTATGCACTGATACTATTGGGAGATGTATGAATCTGTATTCTCCTCACAGCTATGGGTAAAATAGCAACTTATGTTCAATGTATTGTATACAGTCGTTTACAATAAGTATTACGTTCCGGCATTAAGTAACGAAAACGGGTTGATATGCCGTAAAACAAGCAAACTTAACGTAAGCAGACTTTCATAGAAACAAAAGAAACAAAAGAATTTTTTTAAAAAAAATGGGAAATGGCGAAATGATTCTTACCCAATTGTTTGGTTTCAACTGGACTGTTATAACGACTAGTATTGGTCCGTGCCGAGGAATGAGTACAACTTACAGATGATGTTACAGAAGGACATGGAGGGAGATTCTTTTCTGCGTTCGATAAGGCACTGCCATCTTGAATAACAAAAAGACAAATAGAAAGAATCGAGAAAGAAGCAAAATCAAAAAAGTATTTCAACTTTTTACAAAATGTTCATTTACTTATTCTCATAACGTATCATTCAATAAGTATTAATTTTGCATTCAGGGGTAGGGGTCGTTAGGGTTAGGGGTCATTAGGGTTAGGGGTCATTAGGGTAATGGTAAGGGTTAGGGGTCGTTAGGGTTAGGGTAAGAGTTAGGGGTCGTTAAGATTAGGGGTCATTAGAGTAAGGGATCATAAGGGTTAGGGGTCATTAGAGTTAGGGGTCGTTAGGATTAGGGATCATTAGAGTAAGGGATCATAAGGGTTAGGGGTCATTAGGATAAGGGTTAGGGGTCGTTAGAGCTAGGGGTCGTTAGGGTTAGGGGTCATTAGAGTTAGGGGTCATTAGAGTTAGGGTTAGGGGTCGTTAGGGTTAGGGTAAGGGTTAGGGGTCGTTAGGATTAGGGATCATAGGGGTTAGGGGTCATTAGGGTAAAGGTTAGAGGTCGTTAGGATAAGGGATTATAAGGGTTAGGGGTCATTATGGTTATGGGTCATTAGAGTTAGGATATGGGGTCGTTAGGGTTAGGGGTTGTTAGGGTTAGGGGTTGTTAGGGTTAGGGATCATTAGGGTTAGGGATCATAAGGGTTAGGGGTCATTAGGGTAAGGGTTAGGGGTCGTTAGGGTTAGGAGTCATTAGAGTTATGGTTCGTTAGGGTTAGGTGTCATTACTATAATATGGAATCTGTGTTTGGGTTTATGTAGCACAATATGTTTTGAGTGAAGATGCAAAAAAGGAGTTTTTTTAAACGGCTTATTACAGTAACTAGTCGGGTTGGTGAGAAGGAAGTACTTGCTGTAGCAGGAGATTTGAATGGTCATGTTTGAAAGACTTCTGGTGGTTTTGAGGGTTAGGGAAGGATCTCTGGTGTTCATGGAGGAAATGGATATGGAGATAGGAATACAGAAGGAGAAAAAAGAATTTAGAATTTGGTCTCGCTATGGAAACGTTGGTTGCAAATATTGTTTTTAAGAAAGGGAAAGCCATCTCGTTACTTATGAATCGGAAACAGCAAAGACTCGATCAGATTATCACAAGGGAAAAGGACAGAAAGCTCTTGAGTTATATGAAAGTAATACCTGGTGAAGAAATCATGACACAGTATAAACCAATTATCTGTGACTTTAAGTTGAAGAAAGCTCATGCGGTATAGAGAAAGTTTATCCTCAGCCGAAAGGATGTGGAGGTTGAATGAGTTGAGAGATAAAGGGATTTAGTGTTCGGTTAGCAGTTCCACTTCAAGAAGTGTGGACGAACTTGAAAGATACATTGTCGGAGATAACAGACCAGACGTGCGGGTGGACAAGAGGGCCTCCAAAACGTAGGGGTCACATGGTGATGGAATGAATATTACAGTATCTTTTTTTTTATCATAATCAGGTAGGAGGCTGACAATGTCAGGTTTGTAAGTGTATCTTGAGTAGTTTCTGACTTTTAGCCGGACACACACATCAACAGAATTATGACTTTTCTTTATTTAATAGATTTCTTGTTTTAAAATATGTTTTATTTCTTAGTATTCATTCATTTTTACATCAAAACGCAGATCAAATGCGTAGATTTGGAGTAAATATAAGAATTGGAAGAAGTCAATGAAATAAATATTTTGCATCGAAATACGTCTTCTCACTCAACCCCATTCTAAATATCAATGGATAAACAGATTCTTAAAAAGTTGACTGTCAGCCTTACAATATTGAATTGCGAAAAACGTCAATTTATTCGTTAATTAAAGCCCAATCACCATTTGTATGTTTTTTTTTTTATTATAATAAAATTATCGATGAACAAAAGTTCACGCAACATATAAAGAAATGATCGGGTGAGCAGCCCAACACCAAAAAACGCATTAAAAGAAACGAAACCCTGAATTATTGGCATTGGAAGATCATCAAATAACAAAGAATTTCTAATTCCCAATGAATGTTGACTTGTCGCAAAAAAAGATTTCTGAAATTTTTCTTGAAAAAAAAATAAAAAAAATATCCATAATCAAAATTGGAAACTTAAATACACAAAAGGCTACAAAAACAACGTAAACAAAAAAGATAAAAATATGTTTTTTTACTTACTAGTTTTACGTGAGGTCAGTTGGCTATGTGCATCAGCAGAATGCCTCTGAAGAGTAGGAGAAATATATATATATATGTAAATATGAAGGTGAGAATTCCGAGGCAGAAGCAATGCAATGTTGAAAAACCGGAAGATGGAATAAGAATAAACAAAAATAAATGACAACAGACGGTAGATCTCAGATCAATTAATTTATATTTCAAAATTTAAATATAAAGACAGTGAATTATGAAATTGGTGGGATTACTGTTAATTATTTAAATGTACGGAATGGTAGAGACTTTAATCATTTCGAGAGTAACAACCTCTCTTTTTCAAAAAGAAAACAAAAGTTGGACTGGCTGAGTCAGTTGAAGAGAGCCAAGTGGACGCTGGTATTCAAAAAATAGAAACATGAGATTCGCAGAAAAAAAAAGACAAGTCCTGCATAAAATGCAATAGTTGAGATATGTAATAGATTACTAAGACTAATTAATTTAGTTAATCTTAAATAATAATATTTGGATTTAATTTATTTTGTTGTTGTTCTTTTTATTATTATTATTATTATTATTATTATTATATTTGTTTTTTTAATTTATTATTTACATTTTCTTTATTATTATATTATTATTATTTTTATTTTTTATTATTTGTTATTTTTTTTATATTAAATATTTAAAATTTAATATTTATGTTAAGTGTTGCAATGGTAAATATAGGTTCGAATAGTCAGGTAAAGATTAAGGGAGATCTTTAGGGATCTGCATAAAATGGTTAAAGGAGGATAATTATGTAAAGTAAAATAATGCATAGTCAGATAGATAGAATTATTCTATCTTAAGCCTTCATCTGTTACATTATTCTCAACCTAGCAATGCTTTAAGCAAACTACCATTTCCTTTTTTATATATATATATATAATAGGAAATAGTGTTCTTGTTTCAAAAAGCATTGTTTATATAAGAAATTTGAATTCTTTAAAATAATAAGTCATTAGAAAGCCATACAATGCAATTTTTTTAATTAATATTTTTTTCAATTTAATTTTGGAAGATATATTTGTCTATCAAAATTGCAAATAAAGATACAACGAAATACTTTTTTTTTAAAAACATCTTTCTTTTTTTTGTTTTTAATTTGTCTGGTGTTGAGGAGAATACAAGATGAAAGTTTTCTTAGCCAATAGGAAACTATTTCTTAATCATTTAGGTTTTTGAAATTTATTTCTGTGAATTTAATTTGAAAAGTAAATAAATATTAGATTTGATTAATTATAATATTAATTTTATTTTGTTAAAAATTTAAAATAATAATATACATGTTGATCTTATTGACCTTTCTGGAATTTACGACACGCAGGTTCGCACCTAATGATTGTCTTATGTTGCTGCTGATCCAATGTTTAAAGCAGATGGAATTATAATACCAACCATATTTTTGTAGTAAATTTTTATAGGTATGTTTTTTTACTTTCAGGGTTAATAATAATTTAGCAACTGGTTGTTAAGTTTTTTTGGGGAAAAGTCTTCCATAGTAGTTCGGCTTAGCAATTAAGGCAAATTTAGGCTAGCTCAGTTTGAGATGAAGCTACAAGTTATCATTTGTGAAGCTGCTTCAAATCTCGGGTGTTGTTACTTTTTTGGGGAGGGGGTCCCTTGGATGTTGTCATCATTCTTCATGTGAGTTTTTCTCGTGTATTTCAGCTGACCACATTTTTTGGTCAAGTCTTTTTCTTGGTATTTTTACCCATTCTCCGTTCTCCTGTTTTTGGAATAATATATTTTCTCATTACTTATAAATGAACTTCTTGCTCTGATGATCAGCAAAGTTGGACTGAAGTCTATATATTTTCCATTGATCTTGCCGTGAAACGCATGTAAGAAAATGTTTTAATTTTGACAAAAATAAAATAAAGGAAGAATTAAGAAGAAATATAGGTATTTGCCAAAATATAGAAATAAAGGAAATTGAAGTGAATATGAAAATTATGATTTTGGATTGATTTTTCCTGTGATCATTGGAATGTAACTATAAAGTATATATGCTCTGATGCTTGTAATACAACCTCATTGAGCTTGCAATTGGAAATATTGGAAATGCATGCCTAAATATATACCTTTAATAAGGACTTAAATATATATATATATATATATATATATATATATATATATATTAGTACTTCATGTATCCCAACGATTGGCTGAGGGAACAACAAAGAATCTGATTGGTTAACTAGCAAGCCATGTATATAAAAACACCTGACAAAAATAACTCCATGCATTTAGCCTGACGATTCCCCCCGGGGATGAAACACGGGAGCCTCTGTGTAGCTTGATTGCCATATATATTTTCATTGCTTACTATATATATATATATATATATATATATATATATATATATATATTTCGATCTCAGCTCAGAATATAATTCAGGGGGTAAAAACCTACAATCCTGCAGTTTAACAAACAGCTGCAACTAACGAGGAGAGCTTCATGCAGACCAGATTATCCTAAGGCACAATCTTCGTGAGCTCTATACAGAAGTCTGACTCGCTTAACAACAGTAACATGTTACATTTATTAAGGATCACATAACCAATGCTGTATAGAGCTCTTATGGTAGTGGATTAGACTGAACATGTTATGGTCCGGTTTTTGATCGTAACTCTCGCCATCCATTTTCTTTTTCTCATTAGAAAATCCATTACTTACTATTAAAACATTGTTTAATCCCAGACAGTGCCGGGTAGGGACAGCTAGCGTTAATTATAAAGAAAAGAATCTGATATGAAATAAATTTATTTCGGGTATAAAAGATAAACGGTTTCTCGTAACAAGAATCAAAATGTTGCTGTTTTACGGCATGTCAACCGTCGTCGGGTCATTTCATGTCAAAACCGTACCTATACGATTAATTTGAAGATTCATTTGTTGTGTAGGCGTATATTTACATACAGCACCTGCGATTCACAAATGGTCACCCATCTAGTATTGGCCAGGCTCAATGTTGCCTTAAGAATCAAATCAGAAGCAAGCAAAATAAAACTACTGGAAAAAGAAGTAGTGATCTGACCTTGTGTGAATTTCTCTTGGGAGCTAAATATGGTACCTTCGAACCGAAGGCAATGTGGTGTTTCTGTTTCTGATCTGGAAAGGCAAACAAACATTGGAAATAAAATATGCATGAATTTCAATAATGAAATAATTAAATTGGTTGTTTTGACCCTTAAAAAAATTGCTTTATGTGGTTCTTTTTTCTTTTTGTGGAGACAAAAATTACATTTTTTTTATCATGGAACACAGCAAAACAAAAGTAATAAAGATAAAAAAAAATCATTTTTGTTTGGCTACAAATTTTTTGTTAGAAATTGTAATGCACCAATTTTTATACTAATTTAACTATTTTTTAACTATTTTTACTAATTTTAACTATGCTTTGGATAATAAATTTAACTATTTGGATAATAAATTTAACTAATTTAACTATTTTTTTTTACTAATTTAACTATTTTTACTAATTTTAGAAATTGTAATGCACCAATTTTTATACTAATTTAACTATTTTTACTAATTTAACTATTTTTATTAATTTAACTATTTTAACTATACTTTGGATAATAAATTTAACTATTTGGATAATAAATTTAACTAATTTAACTATTTTTTTTACTAATTTAACTATTTTTACTAATTGTAGAAATTGTAATGCACCAATTTAACTATTTTTAACTATTTTTACTAATTTAACTATTTTTATTAATTTAACTATTTTAACTATACTTTGGATAATAAATTTAACTATTTGGATAATAAATTTAACTAATTTAACTATTTTTACTAATTTTAGAAATTGTAATGCACCAATTTTTATACTAATTTAACTATTTTTACTAATTTAACTATGGGCATGTTAGGTTCTGTGAGTCTACTAAAAGAGTATGAAAAGGCAAGAAAAGTCACTTGCAGATGAGAAAAAAAATAAAAATGACTACAAAACTTCTAATCAAAAAAACATGCCAAACGAAATTCCTATTATATAAGACATCATCAAAATTAAAATTAAAGCAGTTGGATTTTCAAAGTTAGACCAGGCTCTTTCGAAATTTATCACTATGTTCTTTGCCAGTAAAAATCTAAATTCCAATCGCTTTCATTGATTACATATTCTATTCGACCTGATAACTCTTATAGTAAGAGAAACTTCCTCATATACATAACTATTTTCTTTGGATAATGAACAGATATGATTATCCAATAAAATTGCTAGACAGACTTTGAAGTCGCTTGTGTCGACCAGCAAAAAACTTTTTCACCTTTCAAAGGAGTTACAAAAACATTCATACCTTTTCCAGCTTTCTTCAATTTTAATAACAATATCATTATAATTTTTTCAGATATGCATGTAATCATATACACATCGCAAAAAAAAAATTAAAAGAGTTCAACATTCAAACTCCTTGGCCTAACATTCACAGGTAACACGGATTGGAACAAATACATTGAAGACATAGCCAAGGCTGCTGCAAAGAAGGTGGGCTCTCTCTACCATGCTAGAAAACTTCTCACACCTGACATTATCCTATATCTCTACAAAGCCACCATCCACCCATGCATGGATTTGTTGCCACATCTGGGCTGGTGCATCATCCATTAGTCTTTCCCTCTTAGGCAAGGTCCAAAAATAGTCGCCAACTTAATAGGTCCCTCACTATCCACCAAGCTCCAGCCCCTGTCCCATCACCGCAATGTTGCATCCTTGTGCTTGTTTTACAAGTACTTCAATGGATTATGCTCCGATGAACTTGCTGCTCTGGTGCCCCCTCGACGTAAATTCACTAGACCAACCCGACAATCAGCTAAATCCCATCCATTCACTGTGGAGGTCCCAAGATGCCAGAAAGCCTTCTACTCCAATAGCTACTTTCCTCATACTATCGGCCTTGGAACTCCCTCCATGCTCTCTATTTCCCAGACTGTACCGACATGCAGAAATTTAAAACTAATGTAAACAGACATCTCGCTGAACAGCTCTCAACTTAGGATGACCCCCAAAACTTACACCCTAATTCTCAGTAGCCCTTTATGTCTACAGTGGTGGCCTGCCTTGTTTGGGGTGAACTTTGTTAAAAAAAAAAAAATTAAAAAAGAGAAAAAAAAACAAACACTACTCACAAAACTGCTTTTCATTTCCTAAATAATTTTCGCATTTTTGGTCTCTTTCATGTAAAACTCGGAGGTGACGATGGTCAAGTGGATATCGACATGGACTGACAACCTGGGCATGCCAAGTTCAAATCCAGTCGGTTCCATAGTAACACTTTTGCTATGGATGTTGGCGACCTTCACGTGGTCCCTCCTGTGAGCATCTGATTCTTGAAAGAATCAGAGAAACCATTGCCAACAACGGAATCAATCCGGTCAAAAAAATTGTACTTTCAGGATGATTGATATGGATTTACTTTTTATTTAATAGAAAAATTTGGCGCTTCTGTATCGTAGGGCCGAACAAAAAAAAATTATTTTTAATTCTGAAGAGTCAAATAAGGGGGAGATAACTCAAAGTTTTCAACACTCTGAACTTACAAGATCTTTTATAATCAGATGTATTTTATATTTAACAAGATATTTTGTATTTAACTAGAAATAATGCCAAACTAATAGACTTCTTGCAATCGCACAGAATAATTTTCCAACAAATTACTGAATTTTACCCAGTGTAAAATTTTCATTTATTTCAAAAACTTTATTTCCTTTGCTTCATGTTTTTTTTTCACTTCCATTTACGTATTTTTATATTTTCTTCTTCTTTAATAATTCGTTTATTTTAATAAATCATTTTATTTTTCATTGGTGCCGAATACCATAAACCGGTGTGATTATTTTGTTCCTAATTTATCCTTTTGCGTATATATTGTTTTAACTTTTTTTTTTTTAATTTTTATTTTTTATTTATCTACCTCCCACAAGGTCGGGGAAAGTGGGATTAGATAAGCCAGCGCTCGAGAGGTGAGCACTCTGGCCATTTAAAAATTGCCTGGGCAGCCCCGTCGGCATTCCCCGGTAGGGGCGCCTCAGACAGTAAGCAATAAACTTACTCCTCCCCAAAGAGGGAAGGCAAAGTCTGGGAGGGTGGACCTCCTAGAACTGCACAGGACCAGTCTTGTGCAGTATCCATCGGAACAGATACTACACTTTGATCTTGGCCAACGAGCGATATTTTACATTAATTACAATAATAAAATCCATTTTAAGATAAAGCGTGGTTAAAAAATTTGAGTTATCTCCCCCTTATTTGACTCTTCAAAATTAAAGACTAAAAACAAATGTTTTCGACCCGAAAATTCTTCTAAAGTCTGAAAATAGAACCATTTTTCTTACCAACTTCCAAAGATGACAGAGGCTGGCTGATTGAAAATGGATTTTCTCTCGACTCATCGTAGTTTTGGAGTTTGTCTGTTTTCTCAATTCTCTTTAAGTTTATCACCTGAAAAACAAACAAAAAGTCAAAACTAAAGTTTATAAATTCACAGAATGAAACAGTCGTACGTCACTATTTTAACACAACACAAAAATCTTTTCTTTTTTTCTTGCGATAAAAAAAATCCAAAGAAGAATCAGCCAACTTATTAATATCTTCAAATATTTAAATCTATTTTTATTCAATTTGGATTTTGGACTAAACATCTTCAATTGACACAGGCAGACAAAACAGCTGCACAAATATCGATTAAAAACAGTTTCATATTTTTATGGTGAAAATCATCATCATTATTAATATTATTAATATTATTAATATTATTACTGTTATTGCTATTATTGTTAATATTATTAATATTATTATTGTTATTAATATTATTATTATTATTGTTATTAATATTATTATTGTTATTAATATTATTATTGTTATTATTATTGTTATTAATATTATTATTGTTATTAATATTATTATTGTTATTATTATTGTTATTAATATTATTATTGTTATTAATATTATTATTGTTATTAATATTGTTATTAATATTATTATTGTTATTAATATTATTATTGTTATTACTATTATTATTGTTAGTGTTATTAATGTTATTAGTATTACTATTATTATCATTAATATTATTATTATTAATATTATTAATGTTATTATTATTAATATCATGATTAATATTATTATTAATTATATTATTATTAATTATTAGTATCAATATTATTATTAATATTAATTATTATTAACATTATTAATTATTATTATTTTTAATATTATTATTAATATTAATATTATTAAATTGTTGCTTTTGGCTTTGCAGAACATGATTGAATTTTGCAAAGAGAAAAAAACTCAATCAAAGATCAATGTTTGATGCATTTGGGATCAGGAAGTTGGTATCTTCAGACAACCTGATCTGGTAGCACGAGTTTCAATGAAGGAAGGGAATTTCTTTTTTTTTTTAAATTTTTTTTTTATTGTTGATTGACATTTAAGCTTGCATTTTACAGTGTTTCTTCGCCTCTCCTCTGCCTACTTCCTTCCTTCTGTTTTACTCTTTGTTCTTTTCACCTTCTTATTCGTCCCCTCTCCTCCTCCTACACCCTCTTCTTCATACTGCAAAGCACGCCGGACACACGTACGTTCACTTTTATTATATATATATATATATATATATATAAAACAAGACAAAATAAAAATCCAATCACTAACAGATCTGTAGTTAAAAGCCGAAAAGGAACTTTTTAGATTTCTAATGACAAACTTTAAACTTATTTTGAAATCGAATTCCACGAGGAAAAACGTTTTCCATACTTGCGTTTCTTGTTGGACATCATTGGCAAACTGACATTGCTTTGGAATCTGATCACAGCCGATTTGGCAATTCTGGTTGATATCTGCAGAAAGAGAGAAAATCAAAACCAGCTAAAAAAAACTTTTTTATCTTAAGTATTTTTTTTTACTTTATAAATCGGAAAAAAATCATGATGTTTTATAAATGGAGGGTCGTAGAATTTGGTATATTCGGACTACAGTTCTCATCTTGGGTGTTTTTGTCACAACGTATCGGCCGATGTAACTTCGACCTTCTTCAGGTGTACTTTGTCGAACTCCGGAATCTTTCTGTCGAACTCGGGAATCTGGACGGAATTTCGAACGGAACCCTTTATTAAATCCACGTTCCATCTGCCATGACTGGGAAGAAGTCTTTAGTAATTCGCAATTCGAACGTGGATTTAATAAAGGGTTCCGTCCGAGTTCGACAGAAAAATTCCCGAGTTTGACAAAGTACACCTGAAGAAGGTCAAAGGTTACATCGGTCGAAACTTTGTGATAAAAACACCCAAGATGAGAACAGTAGTCCGAATACACCAAATTTTACGAATTATCAACCCTCATCTGAAAAATTCAAAAACAAAATGGAGGGTGTTTGGAAAATCGATGGCATAACTTTGAGATTATTTTCTATATATGTAAATGGTTAGGGTTAGGGTTAGTAATAGCACTTCATTACAGTCTAATTTTCTTTAGGGTCCATTTCTTTCTCTCTTTTCTCCTTTCTTGCCAAGTTGGTAGATGCCAAACATTAAATGATCTCAGACAATTCCTTTTGACCAATGAGAACACAGACAATTCCTTTTGACCAATGAGAACACAGACAATTCCTTTTGACCAATGAGAACACAGACAATTCCTTTTGACCAATGAGAACACAGACAATTCCTTTTGACCAATGAGAACACAGACAATTCCTTTTGACCAATGAGAACACAGACAATTCCTGTTGACCAATGAGAACACAGACAATTCCTGTTGACCAATGAGAACACAGACAATTCCTGTTGACCAATGAGAACACAGACAATTCTGGGTTCATCTTCTTATCAAGATGGACTCAACCACTTCAATGTAACAACCAGTCGCGCCGTTTCTCATAGGTCATGAGTTCGATCCTTGCTAGCAACCTCTTTACTTGACATTTCCCCATTTTTGAAACTACATGTTAAGCAATGGCGGGGACAAAGCAAGGTTTTTAGCTTTTTTTTAAAAAAATCATGTGAAAGATTTTTGATTTACGACCAAAATGAGGTAAAAAGTGAAGTGACTCACCATTTTCAATAGCAGTTTCATACGGCGGTCGTTTCATGGAAAAGATTCTGCGCAACTGACAAGTAGCCGTCACACATACACTGTCAACAGCCTTAAAGGTTTGCCCCTTCCACAAATCACCAACCAAAGAAACAAGATCAATACATAAATTCAGCCACTGAAACGAAACAAAACAAAGGATTTTCATTCAAAACAAAAACATGGGGGGGGGGGGCACATTTCTTTATTGGAAAGAATTTTCATATAATTAAATCGGTTCTTGATGCGTTCTGAAAAATCATCTTATGTGAATAAAATTGATTTTTTTTCAAGAAATCTATGTTTTTAGTTCAATCTACATCTCTATAAGAGGGTCTGTCTGTCAGTCTGTCAAGCTTTTGTTTGAAATCGAACTTTTATCACTAAACCTGTCGATTAAAAAGATCCATCTTATTCTAGATACGTCCGTCAGTCAGTCTGACACATTTACGGGTAAAATAAGATTTTAGTCGGTTTGGGATGTTTAAGTAAAAATAGTATTTTCTTTGGTTTGTAATGCTTAAGTTGTAAATAGTAATTTCTTTGGTCTGTCACACTTAAGTTTGAAATAGCATTTTCTTTGGTCTGTCACACTTAAGTTTGAAATAGCATTTTCTTTGGTCTGTCACACTTAAGTTTGAAATAGCATTTTCTTTGGTCTGTCACACTTAAGTTTGAAATAGCATTTTCGTTGGTCTGTCACACTTAAGTTTGAAATAGCATTTTCTTTGGTCTGTCACACTTAAGTTTGAAATAGCATTTTCGTTGGTCTGTCACACTTAAGTTTGAAATAGCATTTTCTTTGGTCTGTCACACTTAAGTTTGAAATAGCATTTTCGTTGGTCTGTCACACTTAAGTTGGAAATAGCATTTTCTTTGGTCTGTCACACTTAAGTTTGAAATAGCATTTTCTTTGGTCTGTCACACTTAAGTTTGAAATAGCATTTTCTTTGGTCTGTCACACTTAAGTTTGAAATAGCATTTTCGTTGGTCTGTCACACTTAAGTTTGAAATAGCATTTTCTTTGGTCTGTCACACTTAAGTTTGAAATAGCATTTTCTTTGGTCTGTCACACTTAAGTTTGAAATAGCATTTTCTTTGGTCTGTCACACTTAAGTTTGAAATAGCATTTTCGTTGGTCTGTCACACTTAAGTTAGAAATAGCATTTTCTTTGGTCTGTCACACTTAAGTTTGAAATAGCATTTTCGTTGGTCTGTCACACTTAAGTTTGAAATAGCATTTTCTTTGGTCTGTCACACTTAAGTTTGAAATAGCATTTTCGTTGGTCTGTCACACTTAAGTTTGAAATAGCATTTTCTTTGGTCTGTCACACTTAAGTTTGAAATAGCATTTTCGTTGGTCTGTCACACTTAAGTTTGAAATAGCATTTTCTTTGGTCTGTCACACTTAAGTTTGAAATAGCATTTTCGTTGGTCTGTCACACTTAAGTTTGAAATAGCATTTTCTTTGGTCTGTCACACTTAAGTTTGAAATAGCATTTTCGTTGGTCTGTCACACTTAAGTTTGAAATAGCATTTTCTTTGGTCTGTCACACTTAAGTTTGAAATAGCATTTTCTTTGGTCTGTCACACTTAAGTTTGAAATAGCATTTTCGTTGGTCTGTCACACTTAAGTTTGAAATAGCATTTTCTTTGGTCTGTCACACTTAAGTTTGAAATAGCATTTTCGTTGGTCTGTCACACTTAAGTTAGAAATAGCATTTTCATCACTGAACTCTCATGTTAAATGTACACCTATTAAGAATTTCTATTCTTGTTCTTACAAACTCTGAACATTACGTCCTTTTATGAATGGAGGAAGTAGCAAAAACTAGCAGGACCTGTGCCCCGGTGTTGCATGGGAGAGGTATATAAGTATTCGAGTATTAATTCTTTAAAAACAAGCTGAAATGACCCCGAAAGTACTTTAGGTAAGTAAAATGGGATTTATCCATGTTTTGAATCAAACAAAATAAATTTCTTTTGTTTCATGTTAAAAATGAAGTATTTATGGCAGAAA
Source organism: Sepiola atlantica (assembly GCA_963556195.1). Lineage (NCBI taxonomy): Eukaryota > Metazoa > Mollusca > Cephalopoda > Sepiida > Sepiolidae > Sepiola > Sepiola atlantica. Next base: position 108,351,598 of record OY744531.1, read on the forward strand.
TGTATGAGGCAAAGAAGAAATTATACGTGTAACAATGGGAGATTTGTAATTGAAATGGATTTACTCAATGAGATTGATAGGTACGTGACGACATTTTGAATCAATGTACAGTAGAAATGAATTTGTTCGTTTATTTAATTCTTATATTCCGAAATGAGTTGAAGTGTATTGTTAATAGTTGTAAGTAATGAAGGACAGTAAATAAGTTTATGTAATCCGATATTCTGGAATTATTTGATTTATGAATCCGGTATATTATGTATGAAATTGTTAGAAGAATGAAATGAAACAATTACGGTGATCATAGTATAAACTATCTAATGTAATTTATTTACCGGTGCTAAGTCGGAAGGGGGGAGTAGGAAAATGTTAGAGAGAGGACTGTTTGTTACCATCTGTATGGAGTATGTTTTTGTGAGAGTCTGTGACGCGGTCTAAAAATAATATTTATTGTAAGATGGTAAAAATAATCATAAATTTCTTGAAACACGCTCGAGTGAATAAGCTGAATAGAGTGATGATGCATGTGGTTATATTCTTACTCTCGTCAAAGGTACAGGGAAAAAAACGTCTTCACTTTATATATAAGATGAATTTTTACTTAAATTAAAATTTGTTTTTCAATTCCACATTTTGCAAGATTTTAAATAGTCTACTATTTTGGGATAGTCGTGTATTCCCTACCGATAAAACAAACATGTAAAAGGAAATGAATGATTTTCAAAATAGGATATTCAATCTTTCTTCTCTCCTATCAATGGCCTTATGTCAGACATCATAAATGTTGGTGTTCTGATAAGATTTGATAATTAAATATTTCCAACAGTTTGTGAAAATGTCCCAACCCAACAAGCAATTAGTTGTGCAACACGAATTTGTTTCAGTTACAGAAGGCTCTAACAACTTACAATCATTTCTCCATCTCTCCTAAAAACTAGCCTAGTCTAATAATACTAAAGAAGCAGTGACAATATCATACACAAATACTCTCAATGTTATATCCAAGTATTTTTCACTCGTTCCATTTCATTATTCTTCTCTGTGTTATTTCTTCTCTTGCAGGCTTCTGTTTTTTATCTACTGCAATTTCAAATCGTAGCATCACTTATTTTTAGACACATATTTTATATTCTAAGTCGAGACAATCACTGTCATTCATGCCGTAATATTATTAGACTAAGCTATTGTTCAGGACAGATGGAGTCAAAATTATAGGTTATTTCGGCAATTTGTAAATATAAGCATCTGATTTTTATGGATAAATGCTTGTGGGAATTGTTATTAAACTGGGATCATGTTTAGAAGAGATGGAGAAATTCTTTTATATTGACCATCCGTAATTGTAATAAATTAAAAGAATAAAATAAATAACATTAATTCCTTGAACAGAAAATGTTCGCACCATTTTTTTTTTTTTAACATAGTTCACCCCAAACAAGGCAGGCCGCCACTGTAGACGTAAGGAGCTACTGAGAAAAAAAGGTTGACGGTTGGGGGGGGGGTCAACCTAATTTAGGAGCTGTGCAACGAGAGGTCAACCTAAATTAAAATCAAGATATAATTCTACTAAACATTATGTCTAGAATCCTTATTCAATTTTGATCGAAATCCATTGCATGATTTTGATTTTAGAAAATGTCTAAAATTTGAGGCTTAAGCTTAAGAGGTCTTAAGAAGAATTGAAATTCAGGGAATCTTGCTGAATATGGATGAAATTTAATGCAAATCTGAAATATTTGAATGTTCGAATGGAAGGTTGTGCCCATGGCTCCGAATATCCCTTTAACATACTCTAAAGAATCTGAGATTTGAGGAATATTTATTAATTGATGTCTAATATCTGTTGTTGACATTTCACAAATAGCAGAGGTATCTGAATTTTGATGAAAGGCATTCCCCTCCTTTTTACCCATTTTACATAAAAATAGGTTAAACTAAACATAGCCCACATTATGACCCCTTACAGCTCTGTTAAAAAATTCACAATGATCGGTTAATTAGTTTAGGAGTGAATCCTATACATCGCAATATATAAACATGTACACATAACCTAACTTTATATAGTTTAGGAGTGAATCCTATACATCACAATATATAAACATATACACATAACCTAACTTTATATAGTTTAGGAGTGAATCCTATACATCGCAATATATAAACATATACACATAACCTAACTTTATATAGTTTAGGAGTGAATCCTATACATCGCAATATATAAACATATACACATACCTAACTTTATATAGTTTAGGAGTGAATCCTATACATCGCAATATATAAACATATACACATACCTAACTTTATATAAATAAAAATAAATAAAAGGATCAATCGTAATCGAGGATGATTCAAAGGCTTTTTCATTGAGATGTAGGGGAGGGCGCCACTCTTTTCCCAGGATTACTCCACTTACCCTTGATCCTCACCTTATAATGTTGAATGTTTAGCAAGGGGGCATCCAGTACATTTTTTAGTGTTTGGTATGACTTGACCCAGGATTGAACCCCCCCGGTCTCCCGGCCCATTAGCAAACATTTTAACCGTTATGCGAAATGGGGCGTAACTATAAAAGTCTAATCTTCAGAAATAAATGCTTGATGGGAAATCTATCAACAATTGTTTGCGACAAAAAAAAAAAGAAGAAAAATCTGAGAGCACTTACCATTCCTCTTTTAATGATATTTAAAGGCACTTTTGCATGAAGTGGCGTCGATTGGACTTCTCTTTGGGAAGTTGATAACAGAATACGCCGCTTATTGCAGCTGATATCTACAATTCTAAAAAAAAAAAAAAGACAAAACATTTAAATGCTTCATTTTCTTTCCATAAAGGGAACTTTATAAAAAAAAAGAAACAACATTCACAACTGTAATGGTATTATTATTAGTATCTGTTGCACACTAGTAGAAATTTTCAGACCAGACGTTAACGGTGACCATTCACTGGTAAAAGCTCAATAGATTTCCTTGGAGTTTCCCCCAGTATGCTCCATTTCATTATTATTGTAACTAGCTTAGTGTTTTCATACCAGATGTTTACCTGTGATTTCTAACTGATTACAGCTGGTGGTTTTCTCTGAAACCTGAGTGACAATAAGCCTCCTTAAAATTTCAGAACTTTCCGCACTCTTCCAATTGAGGTCTGGATGGTACTATCCCTTCTCGGAAGTTTCTTCTTCTCAAACCCTCCATGGCTACTTTTCATGGTAACATTATGGGTTATTTTGTTATTATTATATTATTAATATATTATATTGTTACTATTATTATATTATTATTATTATTATTATTATTATTATTATTATATTATTATTATATTATTACTATATTATATTGTTATTATATTATATTGTTATTATTATTATATTATTATTATATTATATTATTATTATTATATTATTATTATATTATATTATTATAACTATATTATATTGTTATTATTATTATATTATATTATTATTACTATATTATATTGTTATTATATTATATTGTTATTACTATATTATATTGTTATTATTATATCATTATTATATTATTATTATCATATTATTATTATATTATATTATTATTACTATATTATATTGTTATTATATTATATTGTTATTATTATTATATTATTATTACTATATTATATTGTTATTATTATATCATTATTATATTATTATATTTTTATTATTATATAATTATTATATTATTATATTGTTATTATTATATCATTATTATATTATTATTATCATATTGTTATTATTATTATATTATTATTATATTATATTATAATTATTATATTGTTATTATTATTATATAATTATTATATTATATTATTATTACTATATTATATTGTTATTATTATTATATTATTATTATATTATTATTATATTATTATTATATTATATTATCATCATATTATATTATTATTACTATATTATATTGTTATTATTATTATATTATTATTAATATATTATATTGTTATTATTATATTATTATTATTATATTATTATTATTATTATTATATTATTACTACATTATATTGTTATTATATTATATTGTTATTATTATTATATTGTTATCATTATATTATTATTATATTATTATTACTATATTATATTGTTATGATTATTATTATTATTATTATTACTATATTATATTGTTATGATTATTATTATTATTATTATTATTATTATTATTATTATTATTATTATTATTATTATTATTATTATTATACAATATTATTAATAGCAGGACCAGTGTCCCAGCGTTGCCCAGGAAAATTAAGGAAACCAAGAATCGCAATCTCAAGAAGAAAAGACTCTTTTCACTCAAAATGCTCAGCTTTTATTCACAATATGAAAATTATTTGTGAAAATTTATTGGGGGAGAATACTCAGTGATTTGTTTGTTTGGTTGCAATGTGTAAGGGGCAGGGGGCTTTGTATTTAATTTACAATTTAAAAAAAAGAATTAAATGGCTGACTTGTGTACGATTGAAACAAAATGCATTATGGTAGAATTTTAAAATTGCCAACCACCCGTGAAATTGTTAATAAAATTCACAGTCCTTTCTGCAATTCAACCATATTTGGTACAAATAAACTTCAGTCAATGCCTGACTTGTCCACCAGGTTTCAGTCATGAATGTCTAACAGTCTTTGTTTTATCGCTGTTCGATGATAATGTGGGGACACTTTGGCGATCGTCCCATCAGTAGGAGGTGTGATCCTAAATCGGCTAACAATGTTTTGGACGATGTAACCTCCAACCTTCTTTAGGTGCGTCTTATCCAACGTGGGAATCTTTCTGTCGAACTTGGGAATCTGTATGGAATTTCAAATGGAATCCTTTATTTAATTTGCATGATTGTTCTCATCATGTCAGCTATGACCGATATAAATTATCAATTCTCAGTTCAAAAAGTTTGAAACATGACAATATAGAAATTTCAAATTTTTGAACCTAAACATCAGATGTAAAAGATAAAGGAAGAGAAATAGGGATTCTCGTCAAAGGAATGCTGATGACTCTTCCTATCAGCTTTAGACTTACCCAAGTTCAATAGCAAAATCTTGACCTCTTTTCACATGAGACTGGAAGATCAGATAATGTTGGACAAGAACCACTGAAATGAAACAAAATCAAAAGTTAAAAAAAAAAAAAATGGAGTTTACAAAAAAATTTCAAAAACAGATTTTGCTGAACAATCATCATAATATTCGGTTTAACATCCGTTTTAAAGCTGGCATACGTTGGACAGCTTTTAGAAATTGACTTAAAAACTAACCTATCTCTCGCCAAGTCTTCATTTATCCTTTTTTTCTCTCAAATCCATCCTTATCACTTCCTTCCATGTTTTCCTTGGCCTGACCCTACTACCTCAACTGTACTACATCTACTAACTCAAGATCTTTCACCCATTCTTTCAACGTGACAAAACCAACAAAGTCTCCTGTTCTGCACACATCTCCCTATACTGTCCAACTTTAATCTTTCTTTGGAGTCATCAGATCTAAGCCTTTAAAACTCATACTACATATCCATCATATCATTCTTATATCATTTCTCTCCATGCAACGCATGTCCTCAACCCTCATTGGCCTGGTTTTACTTCCATACATCATAACCCATGCCTGATAGACTTTTCCTTTGGTTGACAGTGGTAACGCTCTGCTGGTTAGTAATAGCAGAAGGTACCTGAACTTACTCCATCCAGTTGGTTTGTTTATTTTGTGTTACGGCATATCAACCTTTTTCAGGTCAATTAATGCCGGATCAAGTTGGATTTATAGATCTTTATATTTTTGCATATAGATCAACTGCTTTTAAAAAGTACATTATAATCTCTACTTTATATTTTTAACAGTTCCTTTATTGTAATTTCTCTGTAAGATGTTTCTCTTATAGGAGCCAAAGACGAGGTTGCCAGATGGCCGTCTGCGCTCCAGCGAATACAGGTGGAGGACATCAAATCATTGGAATATATCGATCGAATATATAATGTGCTTTTTTATATGTGTATGAGTATATGTGCTTATATATATATATATATATATATTATAATATAAAATGAAGTAATAAAATAAGGTGTCAATCAAATTTTATTAGAATTCAAAGTTCATGCAAAGCATCCTTAAGTCCTTAGCTCATGAGTTTTCAAAGATAATTCTTCTCTTCGCGAATGGATAACCTTGCCGGCCCCTTCAATTTCACATATTTGGACTGCTGTTTGTATCTTGGAGTAATGTCCTTCCTGATTATGCTTCTCAACTTGTATGACCTGGATGGACTGTATGGATTCAACAAAAGTATGTTTTTGGATTGATATGTTTGATGTTATGTATTTTTATATATTTGTGTATATAATTTTATATATTTTCAAAGCGTAATTTTATTGCCTGTAGTAGTATAACTGCGGTAATGGTCCTCTGAAGAGAAGAATTATCTTTGAAAACTCATGAGCTAAGGACTTAAGGATGCTTTGCATGAACTTTGAATTCTAATAAAATTTGATTGACACCTTATTTTATTACTTCATTTTATATTATAATATTAATGCTCTATCCAGTATATTGAGCTTCAGTTTTTTTATCCGGATGTTTCACTAATTATAAGATATTAGTTGACGCTTATATCTTTTGTTGGATTGCTTCAATATATATATATATATATATATATATATATATATATATATATGTGTGTGTGTGTGCTTTTTATATATATAGATATATATATATTAGAGATGGGCGGTTTTACCGAAAAACCGCGGTTTTTCGGTTTCGTCTCCATACCGAATCGTTTTTTTTTTTTTTTAACCGTACCCGTTCGGTATTGTGTTTTTACTACAGTAAGCCACCATATACAAGGAAACACGGTTGAAAAGATTTTCCGATTTGAATAAAATTGAATATTACCAAAAAATGTTATATTAGTAAGAGGACAGATTGAACAAATATATGATAAAAACATTTAATGTACTTAGCAATACACATCGACCAGAAAACTGTTTGGACAATCACATATTTGAGGGTAGTTCTATTAAAATAGTCATATCTTAAAAACTAAAGCACTTTAAGAGCTCAAAATACCATCATTTTGTTAGGAAATGAATATCCTTACATTTTTCGTACCCAACTAGTAAATAAATTAATCTTTCATCTTTTTTTATGCATTAAAATTATAATTGTACGTTGTTTTGTCTTTAGGTAATAGTAATTTTAAATTATCTTATCCTAAAAAATATTGTCCTTTTTTTGAGCGAAAGTCAACCATGGCTGCTAGTATTGCTGATATAACAATCAATCAGCAGCAGCTAAGTCTTGTAAAGCTTTGTAAAATTCGTTTATAAACTTCTTTAAAAGTAAGATAAAAATACTTTTTGTGCTTAAAAAAGTTAATCCTATTTGGTTCTTTTATAAAAAATACTTTAAAAAATACTGGTTTTCACTCAACTTTCGAACTTCTAGTAGTAATGACTTTCTAGTCGCCAATTTAAAAAAAAATTAAGATTCTACTTTTTTAGGCAATTACGCCTTAAAGTCTTGGCGAAAAAAAAAACAAAAAAAACAACAAAAAATAGTTTAGAATTTAGAGTGGGGGATCAGTTTCGCATATAAATTTAATGTAAAATGATCTCCGATTTCCCGGCCATTCTTGCCTAATAGTGAAATTTATAAAATAAATAATTACTCTACCATTAATTCTAGGTACGACTAACAAGCCCACCTCCTAAAAATGCTTTCTTGAACGTATCGTACCATTAACCTTAAATATGAGTGGCAAGCCACCCCTAAAAAACTCCCTTAACCCTAACACTAAGTCCGAATGGCAACCTCCATCCAAAACAAAACCCCTTCCTTAACCTTATCACTAACGCTAAGTCCGAGTAGGAAGCCCTAATCCTACAAAAAAGCCCATTAAAACCACACATAATCATCTAAAAAAAAAATTAAAAAAAAAAAAAAAAGCAGACGCCCATAAAAAAAACGCACAGGATTTATTTGCCATAGAAAAAAATTCATTAATGCCCTAAAACGCTAGAATGGCTCGGAAATGGTGAATTATTCTACAATAAATATATGTGAAACTAATCCCCCACTCGAAATTCTAAATGAATTGGGTTTTTTTCTTTCTGCTAAGTTTTCAGGGTGTTCACACTTAATTGCCCCTAGCCCTACCACTAACTGAAGTTCAAGTGGTAAGCCCCCCTCCTCCCACAAAGACCCTCATAATCGTCTAAAAAAAAGAAGAAAAAAACAAAACAAGAAAAACGCACAAGATTTATCTCCCATAGAAAAAATAATTAACTGTCCTAAAACGCTAGAATGGCCTTGAAATGGGGGATTATTTTATGTGAAACTGATCCCCACTTTAAATTCTAAAATAATTGTTTTTGTTTCTTTCTTTCTGCCAAGTTTTTCAGGGTGTTAACATGTAATTGCCTAAATAAAAAAAGTAGAATCTCATATTTTGGGGAGGTAAGGGGGTGAGTTAGCAGAAGGTGTAAATCTACAATAATGCTAAAGAAATCTTGCAATATATTCATTTTTAAACAGTCCTAGTATTAGATTTTAGTTTCTTGTACATAAAATGTATTACAATTCAACTTTGAGTTTTCTAACTTCTTTCTTTTAATGGATTCATGGTATTTTTAAGGTATTGCAGCATATTTATGTGCACTTAGTGCAGATTACTTGGAAACCATTAATTTCTGGAGATTTTCAGTGGCATATTCTGATTCCTTGTACAAAAATACACTTATATGGTAAATTTCATTGCTTAATCGTGTGTTTTAACAAAGATATAACATTTTTACTGAAAAATTAGTGTAAAAAATGTGACGAAACGCATATGGTCTTAAAGAGGGGAAAATATCCAATCGTGTGAGGCACAAAAATAGTCATACCTTCCTTATTTTTAGTCAGATTTAAAAAATTTAAAAAGATTCTTTCTTAGATCATCAAGCTCTTTCTATATATGCCATTATTGAGATATTTTAAGCAATTTAAATTTTTTCATGTGTATTGCTACTTGTAGGAAGAAATCTTTGTTTACAGTTTGTTTATCATTAACATTTTGAATTTTCAAATGAAAAAAAGAGAAATACGACAGACAACATGACATCGTATTTTTAGCATAAACTATTTTCAAATGAAAAAGAAAAAATCAAACGCATTCCGTATGATGTCGAAAATCTATTTGATTCAACTCAAAATTGTAAAATAATTATTTGTTTGTTTCAGAGTTATCTAAAAAAATAAGTTATTAAAATGAAATTAAAAAAAAATACTTGTAAAAGTAAATAAACGAAAAGTAGTGAGCGAGTATAAACATTTAAAAAGAAAAAAAGTAGTTGCCAATGCTAGTATCACTTTATTCGGATTTTAAAAATTATTTTAAACATTAGGCATTTCATTGTTTACTTTTGAAAAGCCACTTCATACATAAATTGTCATTTCTAGAGAACTATCTCTCAACTATACCGTTTTCTCTCCCAAAAATGGGTTATTCAAAAAGTAGACTATGCAACGATTTATATTTTACTAAATTGTTAATATGATATTTATTTAGAGTTGACAATTTATTCGAAAGTTTAATTATTAAACTTTAATCCAAGTCATGAATTCTATGACTAAAATTACCTTAAAGCTTAAAAAATGACTTTAGGTGAATTAATAATCTCTACTTTTTTTTAACCATCCTTCCTTTTCCTTTGGCGCGGTTTTCGGGTGTACTACTAGTCTTTTACGCATGTCTATAAAGTTTTATTACCCTGTCTTAAAAACAAATATTAACCCCAACACGCACCAGTTGACAGAACTTCAAGTACACAAAATGACAGACATCCCAACAGTCAACACCGGCAATTCGAGAAGTATATGGCGTGTTTATTTTACGCGACAAGACACAACGTCTTGCAAACATTTTCACCTATTAAAAAATTAAAATTTTTATCTGTCAAATAATTGTGACAATATTTCATTTTCATCATCATTTTTGCTTAATTTTATTTGTAAAATTATTTTGTTTGTTTAAATAAATTTTCGTTTTTTAATTTTTTGCATTTCTGAGTTATATTTTAGCTTCTGATGGGTTAAAGAATTAGATAGAATGTATATTCAAACTCAGTTTTATTCTTCAGAAATCTTTCACGAATCTTTGGTCACTGTTTTAACGAGTTAACTGTTGAAAAGGTATCAGAACTTTGATTACAACAGTCAACACTTTAAAACTTATATGATTCATATCATGGAGAATGATTCAGTCACAAAATTATCTAAACAGTGGCATAATTCAACTAAACGTTGAATAATAACTAATCATCACACAAGAGAATGAATAGCTTCCATAGTAAAAAAATTTTTAAAAAAAAAAACGAAAAACCGAACCGTAAACCGAGGTTTTAAGGGAAAAAAACCGAAACCGAAACCAAAATTTCAAAACCGCCCAACTCTAATATATATATTTTTAATACTACAGTCCAAATAAACTTTCTCATGTTCCAAATATTTCAAATATTCCTCACCCACCCTTTCAATCACCCCCCTCCCCCTCCCCCACCCACTCCAATCCCTCACTCATTGCTATCATTTTCCAAATATTTCACACCCTATCACGACAAATCCTCCCTCTTCCCCCTCTCATCTATTTTCTCCCATACCTCTTCTTAAATTCCCTCATTTTCTCCAAACGCTCTCTAAGACCATAACTTTCGCCCATCCACCAAAATCACAGCCCCCCCCTCCCTCTCTACCCATCCCCATTTTCCCTGCATACACCCCCCACACACAAACATTCCAACTCACTCTTCCCCTTCAATCTCGACCACAGCCATCTGGTCAAACACCCCCTCCCCCTCTTCCTCCAATCTCTCTCTGCCATCCATTTTACCCCTGCTCATCCCCCACCTCTTTCTCTCATCGCCAGCCACAGTAGTCCTTGCTCCCTCCACCCTTCCCCTTTTTCTCCCACTCATTTTCATTCTCTAACAAGTACGGACGTCCAGCAAGACGCTGCCATTATTTTTCATTTTATTTTATTTTTCTTCCCAACATGTCTACCCTACATGTATCTGTGCTTGCATGATATCTTTTCCCTATATCATCATCCTGATGAAGTCTTATAAATAAAGACGAAACGTTGATGTACACATAAAAAACATCCAGTTTTTGGTTTTCCTTTTTCATTTTACCATCACGTCGGATTACCTTCATCCTTCTCTTCCCATATATATATATATATGTGTGTGCTTTATATATATATATATATATATATATATATGTGTGTGTGTGTGTGCTTTTTATATATATATATATATATATATATATATATATATATGTTTGTGTGGAGTAAACCCCAAAACTTAATAAAAGATGATTATAAATTTTGGAATACAGCTGTTAAGCGTAAAGGTGAACAATGTGGGCTATATTAAATTTAATGTAGTTTTATGCAAAGAGGACAAAAGAGTGCTGGAAAACCATCATCAATTTTCAGATAACTTTTTTTGGATTATTTTTAACGCATAGGTATTAAGCATAAATAAATAAATAAATATTCCCTAAAATTTCAGTTTCTTTGGGGTATTTTAAAGGGTTTTTAAGGGCCAGAAAATTCAAATATTTCAGATTTGCATGGAATTTGATCCATAGTTATTAGACACCGATTAAGCAAGATTCCCTGAATTTCAATTTCTTCTTAAGACTCCTCAAGCTTAAGCCTTAAATTTTAGACATTTTTCTAGAATCAAAAACAATTGATGGATTTTGATCAAAATTGGAATAAAAATTCTAGACATAAGGTTAATGGCATATATATCTTGATTTTGCTCTTTGTAAGGATTGCTGCAGAGTCAGAATCGAATTTTTTCATCTCCGAAGAATCAACAGACAGTCGGAATATTGGAAGACTTTAAAATTAAGAGTCGGAGTCGGAATTTTGTAAATCCTAGGAGTTGGAGTCAGACCTTATACCTTCCAATTTTGAAATCTTGTTTGTAAGGAGACATAAAAGTGGTGTCAAACTGTTTTGTCTGAAGTCAAAGAGAAGCTTCCTCAGTCATGTCGAACCCCTAACAACATCTCAGGAAGAGACCAGAATACAGCTATGGACCAGACGGCTAGAAAATGGTCCTCCCCCCTTCCTACTTACATGGGAATCACCCCTTCTGAGGCCCTTCCTCTCGGTTCAGAGGCACCCTGGCTCCAATGGAAAACACTCAACCGCCAGAGAACAAGAATGGGGCGATAAAAAGTTGCTATGACTAGATGGGGCTACAAAACTGACCCCACCATCTGTGAATGTGGAGAGGAGAACCACACGATGCAACACTGTCTTGTCTGCCCTCTACTGCCCAACCGGTGCAGCTTGAAAGATCTTGCAGAGTAGAACAATAATGCAAAGGACTGCGTAAAAAAGTGGGAAACTGTCGTATGACCACATGACGCTTCAAAGACACGCAAAGAAGAAGAACTAACCCTAACCCGACGTAGTTGATCCGTTAGTTTATTTATATAATCCTCTGTGCGCACAAGAAAATAATGTTCAAGACAAATACAAAAACGCACAATCTTATCTGAACATCGTATTACTTCCAGGAAGTTCAGATTCTTCTAAAAATCTCATCAGATAGCTTCCAATAAAGCTGTCCCTTGAATCCATTCACTGTGACGACAAAATCTACTCACAACTTTGCCGCAAATCTTTTGGGAGCGTCATTTTCGTGGTGCTGCTGCTTCCTTCCAACGAATAAACAAATCCTTTCACTTCCTTCTCATAAACCTACGAAAACAAAACAAAAAACACAATTCATAGTCAAAAAAAAAAAGAAGGATTTGTCATAAAAAATGGAATTGAAAATTCAGCTTTCTAGATAATCTGAGAGAGATGCAGGTTTGAACATGAGGAGGAGATTCTTGTGGTTTCAGATACTGTGATAATTTGCCTTGGTGGGTTTTACTTGTTAATTGAGTTATCTCTCCTTTGCAGATTGACTGTTTGGAGTCTATGGACATAGGTGGCTCTGGTTGGTAGGCAATTTGCATAGGTGGTGGGTTTATTAGTATGAAATTTTGAAATTGAAGAGCTCAGTTGATTTCTGGACAGTGAACAGTGAACAGTTGACAGTGGACAGTTGACAGTTGACAGTGGACAGTTGACAGTGAACAGTTGACAGTGAACAGTTGACAATGAACAGTTGACAGTTGACAGTGGACAGTGAAGAGTGGACAGTGAGCAGTTGACAGTGGACAGTGGAGATTGAGATCTTTCGTGGCAGTGAGACCGAAGGAAAGTTAATTTAATTCCATTATCGGATTACACGTTATATAGCCCTTTTAGATGTTAAAACTTCTTTTACTCAAGGATACTTCATGCCAAATCTGGCACAATTCGGCTATGTAGTGTTGTAGCCTATAAGTGACCTGTAGTAGAATTGGGCCATAAATGGATAGTCACATTTAACGTTAAGACAAAGCCTCTTTTTATTTTAACTACTATAAGAAACCTTCCCAACCACCGATTTAAGCAAACATTGTTAAACACAAACTCTTTTCAGGAACTAACAGATTTGTTGTTGACGTTTTAGTGACCTCGCATACGGTGTTCTTGGTTGTTTTTGAAATTTTCTTCAGTTTTTTGTTCATTGTTTTTGTCACCTAAAGATGATTCAATGGAGAACCGAAAGTACTCGTGATACATATGGAACATTTATTAATCTTTTTATTTTGAAATGAAAAAGATTATCAGGAAAATAAAAAAAAAGGTATAATCAAACAGAAGAAAATCTCTGAATATTGTTTTTGGATTGGATGTTTTGTTTTACGGCATATCAACCCTTTTCGAGTTATTTAATGCTGAAGTCAGTCATTTTGGTGAAAGTTTTTATGCTTCAAGTTCTTTATAGGTTTAGGTATTTATTCATGGTGTTTGGTCGAGTGAAAGGGGGGAGGGGAAAGATGGAGGAAGGGAGAGAGAGATGGGAGAAGAGGGGAGGGAAATTGTTGTTTTTTGTTTTGGATTTTGCAGAAAATGAGTTTTGCAAAGAAAAAAAACCAATAAAACATCAATGTTTGGTGCATTTTGAGTTAGGAAGTCAATAACTTAAGACAGCCTGATCTGGTAGCGCCAGTAGGTTTTATTTTACCCATAGATGAGGCTCTTACAGGTACTACCACTCTGGGCCAGAGTGGACCTGGGAGCAATGGCAACAAAGGGGCAACTCCAGATTCCCCACAGCTCCCAAATGGAGGCCTCACAACTGGATGTCTTTTAAGGTCGACCAATATTATTTTTGTTGATATATTCAATAATAATTCTTCGAATGCCATTCACTAATAAGATACGAATGTGCAAAAGTTGAATTTCAAAAGTCAAATTTCATCTTACCTTTTTGATACCTGGACTTCCAACAAGTTTCCAATTGAGCAACGCATCTTTTCCCTGGGCAGAAAAAATTTCAAAATAGGGCCCACCCTTTAAAACGAAAAAAAAAAATAAAAAAAGTCAGATTTAAAAATATTAATAAAGAAACAATACATAAATAAATAATAATTGATTATTTAATAAAAAAAAAACAAAAAACATGGCATTAATAAACAAAGAGAAAATTTTGTTTGAAAAGAACGGTCGAAAAAAAAAAACCTTGAATTGGATGACATCAATTTCCGTTTATTTTCTATTTTTCTTGTTTTGTTCAGGAAATGTGGGGAAAGATTTCCAGTGCAAAATAAAGGCGTTGTGTAACTTGTGTACGGATTTGTCAAAGATTTTGTCGAGACTTTTCTGTTGGCAGTATGGAAAGCATGGCATCTTCAAAACCATCTTTCTCAACAAAGCAATAATAGCAGGAGGCAACGAGGAATTGATAATTGGCTCTCAGACTCATTCAGTTGCCATGGTTTTCGGAACGAATTTTCATCGGCACTGTGACGAAAAGTTATGAACTACCTATTGTTTTTCTTCAGCTGAACACCTTTACATTTATTATTGTTGCTAAGTCTTTAGTTTTCTAATTATGACAAGTTCTTGTTGATGTACGTTACCCCTCCCCAAAGAAGGAGATAATTCCTAGGAGGATGGTCAACAGAATAGATACTACACTAGCCCCCCCCCCTCCCCGAAAAGAAGGAAATAATTCCTAGGAGGATGGTCTCATGATGAACGAACATATACTACACTATCCCTCCCAAAAGAAAAAGGTAATGCCTGGCAGGTTGGTCTGATGACAACAGAACAGATACTACACTACCCCCTCTGAATTGAGCTTTGAAAATGAGTACATTAATAGGAGTAATAGTTTCGAATTCAGACAAATACCAAATCTCCATTACTATTACTCATAGATATACTGTTAGTTATTATAGTCTCTGTCCCCCCCCCTTTCTCCAGTCTCTCCCCCCCCCTCTCCAGTCTCTTCCGCCCTCTTCTCCAGTCCCCCCCCCCTCTTCTCCAGTCTCCCCCCCTCCCTTCTCCAGTCTCCCCCCTCTTCTCCAGTCTCCCCCCCCTTCTCCAGTCTCCCCCCCCCTCTTCTCCAGTCTCCCCTTTTTGGTCAAGAATTACTGATAGTATTTCCCCTTCAACCCTAAACTCACGCAGCATTATTTTGTAGGAAAGTAAAAATGTTTTTCGTTTTTTTTTATTCACATAAATTTATTCTCAACATCAGTTTCAAACTGAAGGACGCAAAAACGCTCTTACGTGATGCACATGTGCAGTGGGCGAAAACGTTACTAGGATTATTACTGATGAGGTTGCAATCGATTCGGGGAGTGGGGGAGTATAAAGTCTGAGGGAGGGGGGGGACACAATCCACTTGTAGAAGCAGATTCTGTGAACAGTGCACAGGTCACAATTGTCCACTCATTATCTTCGTCCAAATTCAGGACTTACCCCGCCTAATAAAACCGGTATTGTCCAGGCTTTTGGGTCTGGATTTACGCCGGTCTATTGGGTGTTGCCGGTCCTGTGCAGTTCTAGGAGATGCACCCTCCCAGGCTTTGCCTCCCCTCTTTGGGGGAGGAGTAAGTTTATTGCTTACTGTCTGAGGCGCCCCTACCGGGGAATGCCGACGGGGCTGCCCAGGCAATTTTTAAATGGCCAGAGTGCTCACCTCTCGAGCGCTGGCTTATCTAATCCCACTTTCCCGACCTTGTGTCACATCTTACCTTGTGGGAGGTAGATAAATAAATTCAACACTGGCCGTAGTGACAATCATGTGGTCTTGGTCGGCTCTGTAGCAAAAGAATTTTCCTTCCAAACGAAATCACAACTCGTTTAAAACAAGTAACGATGCTTTTTTTTGAGACAGAGTGAAAATGACACTTGGTTTCTTTACCAAATGACAGACTTGCCATCAGACCAAAATATTTCTTGCCATCAGACCAAAATATTTCTTGCCATCAGACCAAAACCATCCGATCAGGGTGAAATTTTGCATGGTGATTACTGTTATCAAACGGCATTAGGTCCGTATATCAAATTTGGAAAAATCGGAACTTGAAATTCCGTCAAAATTTCGACCGTCACTGAACTTTTCAAGGTCATATAAGAATTCAACATGGGTCAAGTAGCGAGTGTTGCCGAAGTTATCGGCAAAAGTGTGACTTTCACATTTTCCTTGACCGTGACCGATATTTTGACAAAGTTTGGTGACAATTGGTCAAGTGATATGGATGCTAGGCCATACACAAACAAATATAGTGATTAACAAACTCGACTGAAAACATAACCTTCGCCTTGGCCAAGGTAATAAATGCCACTTTTCGTCTCTTTCCCTTCACTTAATTTAGAATGAAACAGTTTTTATTATGCAAAAAAAGTATTCTTTATACATATAATCTTTAAAACTCCAAAACTTTCAATCAAGAAATAAAAAAATCCACCAAGCTCCAGCCCCTGTCCCATCACCATAATGTTGCATCCTTGTGCCTGTTTTACAAGTACTTCAATGGACTGTGCTCTGATGAACTTCCTGCTCTGGTGCCCCCACTAGACCAACCCGACAATCTGCCAAATCCCATCCATTCACTGTGGAGGTCCCCAGATGCCGAAGAGCTTTCTACTCTAAAAGCTTCTTTTCTCATGCTACTGGACTCTGGAACTCCCACCCTGCTCCCTGTTTTCCTGACGGTACTGACATGCAGAAATTTTAAACTAATGTAAACAGACATCTTGCTGAACAGCTCCCAATTTAGGTTGACCCCCCCAAAAAAACTTTCACCCTTTTTCTCAGTAGCCCCTTACGTCTACAGTGGCGGCCTGCCATGTTAAAAAATATAAATAAAAAATCTTTAATACATGAGGATTTGCTAAGAATTTTTAAGCCAGTTTAAGTGACTTTCTCTTCGACAGCTTAAATGCTTCCAAATTTCTTTCAAATTTCGAAGATTAAAATAACTGACTTGTTTACAAAGAAACTGAAATGCATTCTGATGGATTTAATTTCAGAATTAAATTTTTTTTTAAAAATAGGATTTTTAAAAAGTTTTAGTACTTTACACTATTGCATTTTTTGATTTCAATAAATAAATAATTAATAGAAAAAAAAAAATAATGTGCAAGTTATGTAGAGACAAGAAAAATGAACAAAAGTGGTCACACAATTTTATTAATATAGAATTTTCAAAATGTCTTTTTCTTACCTGATAATCGTGCTTAAACATTCTGAATAACTTCTGTTTCCGCGTTTATTTCCTCGGCTTTTAAAAAAGACGAAAATTCTAGATGAGAAAATCATCCAAATTGAAAAACAAAAAAACAAAAACACAACAAACACAACAGTCATAATTTCACAGAATTTTTTTTTAGTTTTATAAAAAATGGTAAAACTGGAACTTAGCACCGTATGCTAATCCCCCCCCCCCAAAAAAAAAGTTCATCTTTTTTTAGGCGATTACATGTAATCAGCTTGAAAAAGTTGGCGATAAAAAGAGGTTAAAAAAATAATAATATTTTAGACTTTAGAGAAGGGATCACTTTTGCATATAAATTTAACGTAAAATGATCACTCACCCCCATGCCACCAGGCGATAATGATCACCCACTTCCGAACCAGATAGTGACGGACATTTTCAACTATAATAATTAAGGAGGGGGGTAACCGGTGTTTATGTTGCAGTCTTCGACAATTCGAAAAGGCGTATCAGAAGGAGAATCGACCCCGGAGGCTGTGTGCCGCTATTTCGAATTTACAACAGCAAGCCGCAATCAATAGTCTGTCTCTCCGGTCATAATTTTTTTAAAAGTCAAAATCTTTTTCAGGTGAAACTTTATAATTAAAATTTGCTGAAAGAAAAAGTTTTGTATTTTTATTTTAAATAATTTCTTTTAGAAAAATAACTAATCAAATAGATGTTTTTTTTTGTTTTTTTTTCGAAACATTTAAATATGAATTTTTGGTGCTTCTGCATTACAGGGCCGAAAATTTTTTTTTTCTATCTTTAATTTTGAAGAATCAAATGACGGGGAGATAATTCAAAATGTTCTCCCAAGATTTATCTAAAAATGGGTTTTAACGTTCTGAACTTGAAAGTATTTTTTATTTAACACAAGATAATGCCAAAATAATAGACTTCTTGCACAGATTAATTTCAGGTGTAGAATTTATTTCAATAAATCTTTTACATTTTTACATAAAGCGTTGTGATTGGTTGATTCCTAAATGATCCATTTACATTATATATATATATATATATATATATATATATATATATATTTTACTTTACTTTAAGTTAATTAAAATGCTTAGCGATAAAATCCCATTAAAGATACATTTTTTTCCATAATGGAAATCGCTCCAGACAAAGCATGAAGCCACTTAAAGCTAACAAGAACAAATACAAATGTTTCGCAAAAACAGGAGATGCCTATTGACCTTAATCTTGAAAAGACCAAGATTATAGGTAGGAGGAAAACAGTCAGCAGGAAGAGAGTTCCACAAGCCTGCGGTTCTTGGAAATAAGCTACTAGAATAGGAAGTTGTATTAGAATGAGGAATTAAAACAGCGAATTCATGGAGACCACTAGACCAACAAGTCAAACGAGCTGGAACAAAGGAAGCAGGGAATAGATCACATAATTCTAAAAAACACATGTCATAATAGTATTTATAGAAAAGACTGAGACTAGCAACATTACGTCTGTGAGAGAGGGGGTGTAGAGAAGAAGAAATGGTAGAGCCAATCAGATTACAGATACGTTTCTGCACCTTATCAAGAACCATTAAATGAGACAGATATGACAAATCCTAGGGGAACACTTTGAATTATCTCCCCCTGTCATTAGACTCTTCAAATTTAAAGAGAATTTTTTTTTTCGGCCTTGTAATACAGAAACACCGACTCTTTTTTTTTTTTTTATCAATCATAGTGCTGTTGAGTCGTATATATTAAAAAAATCCATTTTAATTTATATTAAATTTTCATAAAAAAAAATTACCAGCAAGATTTAATTATAAAGTTTTACATGAAAAGGATTTTGACTTTAAAAAAATCATAATCCATTGATTGCTGTTGTGAATTCGGAATAGCGGCACGCTGACTCCGGGTCGTTTCTTCTTCTGCTATGCCTTCGAAAATGATCTTGTGAAGCCTTTAAATTGGCGAATAGAAAGTAATTTTTGGCTAGGATTAAAGTTTATGGTACTTGTAAGGAATGGGCATCCAGAGGATTTCATTTTTTATGGAGGCCGAGTCTATACTCAGAACTGACGATTCAGTCCCGGAAATAATCAAAGCAGTTTACGATTTAAAAGCCACCTTTTTTTTAATGAGGTTTTATCAACTTAATTTTTTAGGGGCTAAAAAACTTGGTGCTTCTTTACATAACACTCCCGGTAAAAACGTTAAATAATAAAAAAAAAACACACACACACATTTTGGTAAATATTTACGTGTTATGTTTTAAAAACTACAAAAAGAAAACGCTTACCAAATTTTACAGAAAATAATTCTAGTAGTTTTTTTTCATTATTATTATTATTATTATAACCATAACCTAACCCTCCGCATGCTTAGTGTCGTCTGCCTTTTTTCATTTTGTTTTCGCGACTTTCAAATCGTAAACTGCATCGGCAATTTCCGGGACTTACTCAAGAGTTTGCGTTTATACTCGGAATTAATGCACATTCCTTAGAAACAACAATAATTCTATTAGCAGAAGTCAAGTATTATGCTTCATTTGTGCTTCTTAAAAAAAAAACAGTATTTAATACGATCGTGTATCAACGAACCCATTTTTTTGTCATATTTTTTTTACGAAGAAAAAAACAAACATGAAAAAACGTTCAAATATTTTTTTGGATTTTATGAAATATTTGAACAAACATTTTTTTTTGTTTTCGTTCATCGTTCGAAATTTCAAAATAAACAAATAGAAATACAAAAAAAAAAGACATAAAAAAGAAAACTTTTTCTAAAGCAACCATTTGTTTTTACCTGTAATTAATTTGGAGACGAATAAAGAGCAAAGTAAATGAAACCATTTGAGAGACCAGTTGAGTATGATGGAAACTTTAAATAATTGATTCTTGAAGGGAAAGAAAAATGTCAAAACAAGACTCGTCGTCTAGTACGAAACGCCATCTTTGAGAAATTCAAGGGAGATAATTTGAGTTTCTACGAAGAAAAGATAACTCTTGCTATTTTTTCATAAAAGGGGGATAACTCTTTGCCTTTTACACAAAAGTTAAAAGTGAAAGTGCCTTACCTAGCAACCTATAAAGCAATAAGCATAAATACAGTTAGACATGGGATCAGTTTAATGTGGATAGGTGCGAATTAACCGCGATCGGCCCCATCGCCATTCCACAATGGGGCGCCTCATGCAACTGATAATAAACCAAACCCCCTCCCGAAAGATGAGGGAAAGCTTTTTCATACCCGTCACACCCCACCGTCAGGCATTTGGCTCACGTGACTCAATCGCAGTCATTTAAAAATAGAGAATCGTCTTCATTATTAAAAATAAGCATATAATTGTCATTTTATTCCCCCCCTCCGAATACAATTTTTTTTCGGTTTATTTTTATTTTGTTACTTTTTCGAAATAAAAATAAACCGAAAAAAAATTGTAATCGGGGGTAGGGGGCAATAAAATGACAATTATATGCTTATTTTTAATAATGAAGACGATTCTCTATTTTTAAATGATTGCGATTGAGTCACGTAAGCGAAATGCCTGGCGGCGGGGTGTGGCGGGGTATGGTAGGTTGTGGCGGGCTGTGGCGGGTATAAAAAGTGCCACCCCTAGGAAGGAAACTATTACCGACATAAATTATTTTTTAAAAAAATTTCGTTGGAAAAATTATTCAATGCTTTACCTACTTGATTGTGACCTATCTGCATTAAAAAAGTTTAATATTTCAAAGAAATTTTAGGCCATTTAATTTGCTGTAAATAGAAACTGTGGGTAAAATAATCCGGTTATGTATTTACTTCCTGTAATGGCTGAATGTGGATTATTTTACGCAGTCACTATAAATTTCTTTTAAACGGGGCTTCTCTAGTTTCGCTCCGATATGTTAGGCATCTCTTAAAAAATAGCTAAAGAAATGCATAAACTTTGTTATGTACTTACGTGGTAGCTGAAAAGAAGACTGTACACCTAAAATTACGCAAATTCATCCAATATTTATTAAATTAAAAAAAAAAGAACACGATTTTATCTATCGTACGCCATTTTTTTTTTTTTTTTAACCATTTCGGCTTTTGGACTTTAATAGTTGTGATTAATGCAAGGCAAAGATTGACACAAAGTCAGTTTTTAATGTGGGGAAAATCCAGAACCCCCAAAAAAGGAGCACTTTGGATTAGGACATAAGTAAAAATTGCCTCAGTCTATAAGGATTTCCCTTTCACTGACCGAGAACAGAATAGACTAAGTGTAGTATCAGAACAGATACTACACTTTGCTTCTAGCCAAAAAGCCATGGAAGTTCTTTTTTATTTATATTTTGTATTTCTGAAACAATTCCAATACTTTGTTTCGTTTTTCTTTCATTAATCACAGCTCCTAAAGTGCGGTCTCTGTTAAAAAAAAAGAACACGTATCAACTTATTTAAATAACAAAACAATGATAACTTTAATTTTATTTTGAAAAGTAAAAAGAAAACTTTTCTGGAGGGGGGGGTAAATTAAAAAAATATGTTGGGATTAAATATCCCTGGAAGAAAGTTCAATTCTCGCACGTGAGAATGCAGTAACAATTATGTAGATAAGTGCAAAATAGAAACAGGGCAACAGCTTTTGTGAGAAGGGACACAACACCAATCGTATATAAGTTTAAAACCGTTTTACTTGTGAGAAAACACGAGGGCAAATATATACAACAAATGGTGAGTTCAAAGTTCAGAAAGGAGGAAGTTCATTTAGGTTTGCGAAAACGTGCTTCACGAACTTATCTTGTGGGAGTTCTGGTAACAGGTTGCATGTGCGCCCGCCTCAATTTTGGCTCTTGTCGAGATGTAGTCACTTCAGTCCAAGATGGTTGGTAACAGGAAGGAGTAGGGCCTCTCTGCGACTGCCGTCGTGGGCTTTGTCTCAGAAGCATCCAGCCGCGGTCCTACCAGGTTCAAAAGGTGGGTCGAAAAGAGACCGGAACACAGCATGCAAGCGTTTTTATGGGCTGACTCACGTGACCCCTAAGGGAGTAGAGGTTGGGATGCCTGACAGCCAATCCGTGATTCCCTTAAGGGACAAGGCTGCAACCAGTCAGTGAGGGGGACGTTAATAAATTCCAATAAATAAGCTCAAATTGTTTTTTGTAAGATCAACAAATATTTAAATCGTAAAAAAGGGTTTAAAATTAAAAAAAAAAAGCCACACCGGTTTTTATTTTGATAATAGTCTGAGCAGACGTTTTTTTTTTTCTATTTTCAAAGAGTTGCCCTTTACTAGTAAATTTGAGTCACGTAAGACAAAACTTTGGCTGTGATTGGTGGCGGACAGTGGCGGTCATAAATGTTCTGGCGTGTGAGTTACAAATCAAAAGGTGGAATTATCTGAAAAGGGATAAATTTCCGACATTTTATTCCTTAGAGAGGAATTAACATTTATTCTCTGTATTTCCCATATTACAGTTTAGATTGGAGCTTAGTTTCCATCTTGATAGAATCTGAAAATTATTATTCTTTCTTTTCCAGCAATTTGCATTTCAATAATTGATAAATTTAATGTTTTAATTATATCGTTACTTGAATTTGCATATTATTTTTTTTATATTTATAAATCATTTAACAGTAAATTACTGCTTGAGCGAAATAGATTTGTGATTCTTTAAAGGGGAATTAACTCTTATTTTACTGTCCTTAATTATCTCCCTTTGACCATCATTTTGAATTTTTGTTATTTCATGATTTGTGAGAAAAAATTTCATTTCCCCTGCACAGAACTATACCTCAGCCCGACAGAAAAAAGGCCACCTAGCTCAAATGGCCCAGACTCTGTCGTGTTTATTGTCGAGGACGTATCCTCAACGGGTTGAGCTCAGCTAATAGACTAATTCGTGGATAGAATCTGTACATCACTGTGATAATATGTGTGCATGCGATGAGGTGGCTGTATTATTTCGGAGAGTAATGTTTTATGTAAAATTTCAACTCAGCTCATGATTTTCGCTGAAAGTTGAGGGAGAGTTTGAATTACTTACTAGACAACATCCTTGAGTGTCTTAGGTCTCTCTGTACAAGAGTTTGTCAGGACAACCTGCCATGGGGATACTTCCCCCTACAAATAAACCCTGACGAAATATTCAAAATAACATAATATTCGAAGCCCAAATAAGATCCCTTCAACACGGCTATACACAGAACAGATATTAGGTCACCACCCAAAGAAGGAGAAGGTAATCCCTGGTATGATGGTATCATTACCACAGAACAGATACTATATCCCCCCCCCCCATTTTTTTTTTTTAAACGGAGGAGGTAATGCCTAGGGGGAATGTTATCATGACGAACGAACATATACTAGACTACCCCCTTCCAGGAGAAGGTAATTCCTGGGAAGATAATTCATGACAACAGAACAGATACTACACCAATACCTTCCTCCAGATTGAAAGATAGTACATAAGTCTGAAATAGTATAGTATCGGTTTCAGACAGACAGATACCAAATCTTCACGAGTAATAATTATAAATATACATATTTTTTGCTAGTATATACAACGGCAGACAGTTGAAGTTCGTCGGCCATATAATGCGGGCAGACGGCTTGTGTTGTATTGTGCGGGGCTTAATAAAAATGATAACACAGGTATCTTAGGAAAATATAATATGTATATTTATTTGTCGGTGACGATGAGGGTGGTGGTCGGAGAGGCTTTGTGCACAGAGAACTAGACGGTTGATTCTCTCCGAGGTTCGATCATCAACTGACTGTCTTTTGATTTTCGGTTGTTATTATATAACGATTTTGTCGCCACCTGGACGACCTCATTGAGATTGCACTCGGTGACAGCTTGAAATTTATTTGACACTTCCAAAATCTGTCCATCTTTTCTTGGCATGACACAATCGCACCTGGCAATATGATCTTTAACCTTTCCGACATCTCTGTTTCTTTTGACAATCGATCATATGTTGCCTCTTCCTGTGCAGGTGTTTGTCTGGTTGTGAGTTTTTAAATTTTATTTTCAAATAACTTTTTGGTCATCCAACAATTATCTTATCAACTGACAATCGCCAGGTGCATCTGTTTTATCAACAACCTTTCCGTGCACTAACTCGGATATGTAACACTTGGAGAAAAGCTTGATGTTAAGAAAAATCGACGGCAAAAAGAGTAGAGGAAGACAGCGTACCAAGTTCACAGATGGCCTCATCAGGGTCACTGGAATCACAACTCTAGATCTCATCAGAAAGACCGAATGCAGGGAAAGAATGGAGAGCCATGATCATTGAGGTCTGCAAACAGACCTGATAGAAGAAGAAGAAGAAGAAGAAGAAGAAGAAGAAGAATGTATAAGTCCCATTCAATGGACCATTTCTAGGCTCGTTGAAGGATAGACTTTAGATTATCAATTTCGTTTCTACGAGCTACTATTTTGACGTCATTTTCAAACAGGAGCACGTTTCCACCAATCACTTCCAGTATGTCATTTATATAAAGTTGAAAGAGAATATGACCCAACAGAGAGCCTTGAGGAACACCACTGCAAGCATCCATTTCAGATGACAGACTACCATTTATTTGAACCTTGTATGTACGATCACTAAGAAAGGATCTTATCCAATTTATAATCGATTCATGAAGACCATAGGTGTTGAGTGTGTATAAAAGTAAACGCTGATTGACATAATCAAAGGCCTTAGCAAAGTCCAAAAAGACAATGTCAGCAGTATCTTCGTCATTTATTATACTCGTAATCCATTCTTCCATCACAAGTAAATTTGTGAACGTTGAATGTTGAGATGGAGAGATGGTAGCAGTAGATATAAGATGAGCCATGATTAGATGAGCCATGATTAGATGAGCCGTGATTAGATGAGCCATGATTAGATGAGCCGTGATTAGATGAGCCATGATTAGATGAGCCGTTATTAGATGAGCCATGATTAGATGAGCCATGATTAGATGAGCCGTAATTAGATGAGCCATGATTAGATGAGTCGTGATTAGATGAGCCATGATTAGATGAGCCATAATTAGATGAGCCGTGATTAGATGAGCCGTGATTAGATGAGTCATGATTAGATGAGCCATGATTAGATGAGCCATAATTAGATGAGCCATGATTAGATGAGCCATGATTAGATGAGCCATGATTAGATGAGCCGTGATTAGATGAGCCATGATTAGATGAGCCATGATTAGATGAGCCATGATTAGATGAGCCATGATTAGATGAGCCGTGATTAGATGAGCCATGATTAGATGAGCCGTTATTAGATGAGCCATGATTAGATGAGCCGTGATTAGATGAGCCGTGATTAGATGAGCCATGATTAGATGAGCCGTGATTAGATGAGCCATAATTAGATGAGTCATGATTAGATGAGCCGTGATTAGATGAGCCATGATTAGATGAGCC
>OY744531.1:108382619-108405119 GCA_963556195.1 Sepiola atlantica
AAATTTATTGTTTACATTTTTTTAATTTTGAACTTAAATTTATTATTTACATTTTTTTGATTTTTAAACTTAAATTTATTATTTACATTTTTTTTTATTTTTAAACTTAAATTTATTATTTTCATTTTTAAAATTTTGAAACTTAAATTTATTATTTACATTTTTTTAATTTTTAAACTTAAATTTATTATTTACATTTTAAAAAAATTTTAAACTTAAATTTATTATTTACATTTTTCTAATTTTGAAACTGAAATTTATTATTTACATTTTTTTAATTTTGAAACTTAAATTTATTATTTACATTTTTTTAAGTTTAGAAACTTAAATTCATTATTTACATTTTTTTAATTTTGCAACTTAAATTTATTATTTACATTTTCTAAATTTTGAAACTTAAATTTATTATTTACATTTTTTTAAGTTTAGAAACTTAAATTCATTATTTACATTTTTTTAATTTTGAAACTTAAATTTATTATTTACATTTTTTTAAGTTTAGAAACTTAAATTCATTATTTACATTTTTTTAATTTTGCAACTTAAATTTATTATTTACATTTTCTAAATTTTGAAACTTAAATTTATTATTTACATTTTTTTAAGTTTAGAAACTTAAATTCATTATTTACATTTTTTTAATTTTGAAACTTAAATTTATTATTTACATTTTTTTAAGTTTAGAAACTTAAATTCATTATTTACATTTTTTTAATTTTGAAACTTAAATTTATTATTTACATTTTTTTAAGTTTAGAAACTTAAATTCATTATTTACATTTTTTTAATTTTGAAACTTAAATTTATTATTTACATTTTCTAAATTTCGAAACTTAAATTTATTATTTAAATTTTAAAAAATTTTGAAACTTAAATTTATTATTTACATTTTCTAAATTTCGAAACTTAAATTTATTATTTAAATTTTAAAAAATTTTGAAACTTAAATTTATTATTTACATTTTCTAAATTTCGAAACTTAAATTTATTATTTAAATTTTAAAAAATTTTGAAACTTAAATTTATTATTTACATTTTCTAAATTTCGAA
Source organism: Sepiola atlantica (assembly GCA_963556195.1). Taxonomy (NCBI): domain Eukaryota; kingdom Metazoa; phylum Mollusca; class Cephalopoda; order Sepiida; family Sepiolidae; genus Sepiola; species Sepiola atlantica. The sequence continues at coordinate 108,383,670 of OY744531.1, forward strand.
ACTTAAATTTATTATTTACATTTTTTTAATTTTGAAACTTAAATTTATTATTTACATTTTTTTAATTTTGAAACTTAAATTTATTATTTACATTTTTTTAAGTTTAGAAACTTAAATTCATTATTTACATTTTTTTAATTTTGAAACTTAAATTTATTATTTACATTTTTTTAAGTTTAGAAACTTAAATTCATTATTTACATTTTTTTAATTTTGAAACTTAAATTTATTATTTACATTTTCTAAATTTCGAAACTTAAATTTATTATTTAAATTTTAAAAAATTTTGAAACTTAAATTTATTATTTACATTTTCTAAATTTCGAAACTTAAATTTATTATTTAAATTTTAAAAAATTTTGAAACTTAAATTTATTATTTACATTTTCTAAATTTCGAAACTTAAATTTATTATTTACATTTTTTTAATTTTGAAACTTAAATTTATTATTTACATTTTTTTAATTTTGAAACTTAAATTTATTATTTACATTTTTTTAAGTTTAGAAACTTAAATTCATTATTTACATTTTTTTAATTTTGAAACTTAAATTTATTATTTACATTTTTTTAAGTTTAGAAACTTAAATTCATTATTTACATTTTTTTAATTTTGAAACTTAAATTTATTATTTACATTTTCTAAATTTCGAAACTTAAATTTATTATTTAAATTTTAAAAAATTTTGAAACTTAAATTTATTATTTACATTTTCTAAATTTCGAAACTTAAATTTATTATTTAAATTTTAAAAAATTTTGAAACTTAAATTTATTATTTACATTTTCTAAATTTCGAAACTTAAATTTATTATTTAAATTTTAAAAAATTTTGAAACTTAAATTTATTATTTACATTTTCTAAATTTCGAAACTTAAATTTATTATTTACATTTTTTTAATTTTGAAACTTAAATTTATTATTTACATTTTTTTAATTTTGAAACTTAAATTTATTATTTACATTTTTTTAAGTTTAGAAACTTAAATTCATTATTTACATTTTTTTAATTTTGAAACTTAAATTTATTATTTACATTTTCTAAATTTCGAAACTTAAATTTATTATTTAAATTTTAAAAAATTTTGAAACTTAAATTTATTATTTACATTTTCTAAATTTCGAAACTTAAATTTATTATTTAAATTTTAAAAAATTTTGAAACTTAAATTTATTATTTACATTTTCTAAATTTCGAAACTTAAATTTATTATTTAAATTTTAAAAAATTTTGAAACTTAAATTTATTATTTACATTTTCTAAATTTAGAAACTTAAATTTATTATTTACATTTTTTTAAATTTTGAAACTTAAATTTATTATTTACATTTTTCTTTTAAAATTTTGTTACCAGTTTCATATGTAATGTTATTTATTGTAGGTTACTGGGTCTTAGTAAAGATAACTTAAAGTATTTTTAAAATTAGTTTCAGAATTCAATATTTTCGTGTTGTTAACTAAAATTCGTCTTAAATCAGAGGAGAGAGTTATGTTTTTATAAATACTGGTAAATTGAACTAGAGTTTACCAGGTGCATGGTGAGTCTACGAGAAATGGTAGTGGTAATAAAACCAATATAGCTATTATTATTATTATTATTATTATTATTATTATTATTATTATTATTATTATTATTATTATTATTATTATTTACTCACTAGGAGTTATCACACTAGTCATCGTCAGTGATCGCCCACTGCCAACAACCTGTGGTATTCCCTGGAGTCTGAGTGACAACAAGTCTCCTCAGACTTCCAGTATGCTCCACTTCTTTTCGCTCATCACCGCTGATGACCTTGTGGTATCGCAACAGCCACCTACCATCGATTTCCCGCTGATAAGGGCCATTGGCCCCTCTGGGGCCCGAGTGGCAACAAGCCTCCCCAAGGTCCCAGAGCTGTCCGCGCTCTTCCAGTGGAGGTCTGGTTTGCGCTTTCCCTCCTCGACGCTCTGTCCATAATTTTCGTGGTGTCAGCCTATGCTTGCGCCTCTCTCGTGCGGTTGTATTTTCCCCGGTTCTGTTTTCTTGTGCTTCCATGTGTTTGTTCTCCATTCGTTGCTTATGTGGGTTGGTTTCCGCATTCGAGGACATTTCTCAGGATTGTAGCTGTTTTGATCATTACTGTCCTTTGTATGGTCTCAGTTATCCCTTTGATTCCTATTTCTCCTAGTCTTTTCTCCATGTTTTTGGGGACTGTTCCTAGTGCTCCTATGATTATTGGTGTTATACTGACTTTCTTCATGTTCCATATTCCTTTCAATTCTCTGGCAAGTTCAGTATATTTGCTTCTTTTTTCCGTCTCTTTGATCTTCACTCTGTGGTCTGCTGGAACGGCAAAGTCCACGATTTTGCAGGATTTTTCTTTCTTGTTGATTATTATCATATCCGGTCTCCTTGCTGTTATGGGTTTGTCTGTTTGTACATTCATATCCCATATGATTTTGTGTTTTTCGTTTTCTAGTACAGTTTCTGGTTTGTGTTTGTACCGTTTTTTTGCATATTCGAAATTCAGTTGTTTGCACATTTCCCGGTGTACTTCTTTCCCCATGCTGTCATGTCTGTTCTTGTATTCCCTTTGTGCTAGCTTGCTGCATTCACTTATTATATGATTTATCGTTTCGTCTCTTTGTCCACACAATCGGCATTTGCTGTTTTCCTGGGTTTTATCTATCTTTGCTTTAATAAAGTTTGTCCTAATCGCATTGTTCTGTGCGGCCGTCAGCAGAGATTCCGTTTCTTTGTTCAGGTGTCCTTTCCTTAGCCATGCCCAGCTGTTTTCATTGGCTTCATCGCTTGTGAGTCTTATAAAGCGTCCATGTAGTTGTTTTTCTTCCCACTTTTCCTTTCTTGTCTTTTTGTTTCTGGGTTCAGTGCTTCCGGGGTTGTTTGTTGGGCTGGTGTCTCTTGCTGTGGTGATCAGTCTTTCCGTGTTCTGGGTTACATATTTCTCCAGCTCTTTTTTGGTGTCTTCCACACAGTCTTCTATACTTACCAGTCCTCTACCTCCTTCATTTCTTTTCACGTAGAGTCTGTCCGTGTCGTCTTTTGGGTGCAATGCATTGTGCATAGTCATTAGTTTTCTAGTTCTTTGGTCAAGGTGCCTGAGTTCTTCTTTGGTCCAGCCTATGAATGGTCCAGAGTATCTTATTAGTGATACAGCCTATGTGTTTATCCCTTTTACTAGGTTTCTGCTATATAGTTTAGTTTCTAAGAGTTTCCTTGTTCTTCGTAGATATTCTTTTCCAATCTTCTCTTTCATTTCTGTATATTTGATTGTGTCTGCTTCCAGAACTCTCAGGTATTTATAACTATCTTGTTCTCCTAGCGCCCTCATCTCCTCTTGGTTTGGGAGTTCTATACCTTCTGTCGTCTCCAGTTTTCCTCTTTTTGATCTCTAGCAGTGCACATTTTTCTATTCCAAACTCCATTTGGATATCCTGGCTGAATATCCTGGTTGTGTTTATCAGCTTTTCCAGTTCTTTTTTGTTTTTTGCAAATAGTTTAAGGTCATCCATGTACATCAGGTGGTTTATTCTTTGTTCTGTATCCATAAACCTGTATCCGGCATCACACTTTCTGAGTATGTAGTTGAGTGGCATCATGGCTATTATAAACAGTAGTGGTGATAGAGAGTCTCCTTGAAAAATGCCTCTCTGTATTTTTATCTCAGACAGGTATTGTCCTCCGGCTGTCAGTTTTAGTCTCCATGTTTCCATTGCTTTCTGGATGAGATTAATAATCCTGTCTGGTATCTTGTATAAGCATTCAATTATCCATGTTTGGGGGATTCTGTCGTAGGCTTTCTTGTAGTCAATCCATGCCATGGTTATGTTCTTTTGTCTGCTCTTCACCTCCTTCAGGGTCTTTTGATCAATGTATAGTAGATCATGTGCCCCTCTTTGTCCTTTCCGGCATCCTTTTTGTTCCTCGGGGAGCAGTCCACGTTTGTCCAGGGATTGGTAGATTTGTTCTCTCAGTTGTGCTGTGAGAATTTTCCACATTATTGGTAGACATGTTATCGGTCTGTAGTTGCTGGGGGTCGTTCCCTTTTTGGGGTCTTTTTGTATTAGTGTTGTTCTTCCTTCCGTCATCCATTCTGGTACGTTTGTTTTGCGGATACATCCGTTCAGTTTCTGCGCTATTCTTTCATGCAGGGTCGTGAATTTTTTAAACCAGTATGCATGTATTCCATTGTGGCCTGGTGCTCTCCAGTTTGCCATTTTTTTAAAGGTTTTCTTGATCGTTTATTTGTTGATTTCTGTTTTGGTTCCTTCTTCGATTTCCTGCAGTTCATCTTTCATGTTTTTCAACCATTGGGCATTCTTGTTGTGCTTTTTTGGTACTTCCCATATCTTGCTCCAGAATTGTTTTGTTTCTGTTGGGTTCGGTTGCTCTGTTGTTGTTTTTTTTCCATTTATGTTTTTGTAAAACTGGCTTTCATTGTTTTCAAAGGTCCTGTTCTGTTTGCTCTGTTCTGATTTGTACCTGTATCGTCTCAGTCTTCCTTCTATTGCTGCTATCCTTTGTTTTATTTCTTCATGTTTCTCATTTAGTTTTTCCTTGCGTTTCTGATTTTTGCTTCTTAATCGTTTCATGTCCTCCTTCCTTCTGTTCACGGTTTTAGCTTCTTTCCGAATTTGGTGATCTGGGTTTCCAGTCTGATTTCCCATCCAGGTTTTGTCGGTTCTCTCTTTTGTCCATTCTCTTCGTTTCTTAGTTTCATACTTACCGATTTTGCCCCTGCATATATCAGGTTGTTTAGGTCTGTAATAGTTTCTGTTGGGATGTGTGTGAGGAGTCTGTTTACTCTTTCTGTTTCTGCTTGTAACTTCTTCGCTACTTCATTCCTGAGAGATTTTTGTTTTGTTTTGTTTTGTTTTCTAACATGTATCGTCTAATGTTCTCCACTTCACTTGCTTCTTTTTCGTTGAGTTCTATCTCAGCAGGTTCTGTGGTTCCGCAGTCTTCTATCTCCCCTATTATTATTGTTATTATTATTATTATTATTATTATTATTATTATTATTATTATTATTATTATCATTATTATTATTATTATTATTATTATTATTATTATTATTATTATTATTATTATTATTATTATTACTATCATTATTATTATTATTATTACTATCATTATTATTATTATTATTATTATTATTACTATCATTATTATTATTATTATTACTATCATTATTATTATTATTATTATTATTATTGTTATTATTGTTGTTGTTATTATTATTATTATTATTATTAAACATTATTATTATTATTATTTCATAGTAGTTTCAACTTTTGGATGTATTTAGTTGGAGTTTTCTTTTTTTGAACATCAAGTCAATTCCCTTGACCTTAAACACTCAAGCTGTACCTTAACACTTTCGCTGTTCCTAACAGGAAAGCCTTTTACAGAATCGGAAAAGAAATTGTCTCGTCAATCTGTTTAAGCCATTTATGGTGGCTTTTCGTTATAGTTCCAAGTGTTTCAATTACAACGGGAATCACCTTTACTTCTTTACATTTCCATAGTCTAACTAATTCCCATTTTAGATCTTGATATTTTTTTTGTGTTCTTTCCCCTGCACTCTGGTATCGAACGGGCAGGCTATATCAATGATTAGACAAGTTCTCTTGTTTTTGTTCACAAAGACTAAGTCGGATTCAAGAACCTTATCAGTCTGTATGCGCATGTCACAAAGAAGTTTGACATTGTTGTTGTTGTTTTTCTTCTTCTTCTTCTTCTTTTTATTATTATTATTATTATTAGTAGTAGTAGTAGTAGTAGTAGTAGTAGTAGCAGTAGTAGAAGTAGTAGTAGTAGTAGTATTAGTATTATTATTAGAAATAAGTTTGTTTATTCTTGTTTTTTGATGAAAAAAAATGACTCAATACTGGTCACCCCTGATGATGGAATTTTATTCCGAAATTAATAGGATTAATGTAAAAAAATAATAATGATAAATTAATCTTGCATTGCTAATGGCTTATATTTCAATTTTATTAACTAACCCTGCAATACTTTGAAATTGAACGACCAACTCATATTTTATATATATATATATATATATATATATATATATATATATATATATATATATATATATATATATAATTTAGGGTTCATATTTTTTTTAAAAGCATCTAATTGAAATTTAATAAGGAATAAGATAAAATAAATACCTTTGAAGCATTTTAAGATGCGATATTGATTTTAAAAGAAAAAGGAAATCGAAACCGATTTTTTTTCCTTTTATAAACTTTCATTTTTTTTAGTTTATAGTAATACAAATATTTCGCCAATTGAAAACTTGGCTTTTTCAATGTGTTTGTATATCCTGATCTTATTGGATTTGGATTTTCCTGGCTTCTGTTGGTGCAACCGGGCTTAAGGGATGTTGTTGTTGTTTTCCACTTTCAATTGTGAATCCACACGAGATAGAGTTCATATTTTTTTTTAAAGCATCTAATTGAAATTTAATAAGGAATGATTTAAAGATGCGATATTGATTTTAAAAGAAAAAGGAAATCGAAACCGATTTTTATTTCTTTTTGTATAAACTTTCATTTTATTTAGTTTATAGTGATACAAAAGCCAAGTTTTCAATTGGCGAAATATTAATATTTTTGTAGAATTCCCAACATAATTACTCATTGTTCAGTGAAATAACTTTGAACTTGCTAACTCCCGGCAACCTTCCTAGCAGCACCTTCCCAGTTGTCCATGTGGCAATATGTGAGTCTGTGTGCACCTGTGTGCGATCATGTGTTTGTATGGTGGTGGTGGTGGTGGTGGGTTGGCTGGGGAAAGTAAAGAATGATTTTAGAATTCGGAAAACAAAATGGATAGTCATATTAATAAAAGGGGAGATAACCCAATTATGTACTTTCATTTTAAGCGATTGCTTTACCCATTTCTGCCTTAGATGCATATTTCCTCACATAAGAATGGATAATTCTTACCTTTATTATATGATTATCGCGATGACTTTGTGACCTCAAGATAATCGTTTGCACGCCTAGTCATCAGTTCTATCAAATAAATTCGAATTTGCTAACACCCAGAGATCATCTCGGAGTTAAATAGTGGTTGGTGAAGAGAGTAGGAGGACTCCAAGAAGTAGGAAGTGACGTCGTGACGGTGGGAGGCTTTGTTGATCTCTTTTGTTTCTGACTGACGAACAGAGCAGAGGTGAAGAAGTGCCGGCACAGTGGCACAAAATGGCCTGACGAAAGCCCTTTCTGATTCTTTCATTTTCTCTCTCTTTCGGTTTCTCTCTCTCTCTCTTTCTCCCTCGCTCTCTCTCTTTCTCTCTCTCTCTCTCTCTCTCTCTCTATCTCTTGCTCTCTGTCTCTCTCTCTCTCTTTCTCTCTCTCTTGCTCTCTTTTTCTCTCTCTCGCTCTCTCTTTATCTCTCTCTCTCTCTCTCTCTCGGTCTTTCTCTCTCTCTCTTTCTCTCTTTCTGTCTCTCTCTCTTTCTCTCTCTCTGTCTCTCTCTCTCTCCTGCAGAAAATCACTAAATCTCTGTTTATGTTTATGTTAAATCAATCTCCTAAAACTAAACCACGAAATCCATGTGTAATCAATCACGGCTGAAAGATAAGATACATCAGCCGGCGGCGACGAAACCTGGGTACACACCAGAGAAGGTAAGCGAGAATACAACACCAGCAGCACCCACCCTTATTGGCATAAAAAGTCAGACTCAATAACCGAAACATCCTTCAAAGAGAATAAGAGCCGAGGCAGTTCAGGCTGTTACTTTTTCGTTAATGTTTGAGCGTACACAGTATAAGCTCAGCGTTGAGTCAAATTCTGTCGTTGTGAAGAGGCGTATAAATACCAACCTATATTTCAGCCATTCCGGCGAAACACTACACCGGTATCTCACCTTTCATGATAAAAACGATCTACCCGGTTTCGGATGCCCAAATGACAGTCCAGTCCCAGATTATTTTTCTGAAATGTTATCCGGTCATTGTGGTAGGAGGCAACCTCAGTTCTTGCTGACTATCTAGTGTGGTAGATTAGAAAATTGAGTACTACTCCAGATGAAGCGTCTAATTTCCGTGACTGCCCGGCGGCAACGATCGGGCAGGTCGCAGAAGCGCCTAAGAGCTGCCGAGACGAAAACGAGGCTGAAGCAAAACTGAAAGTCGTAAAATGGAAGAGTGGCAGACGACAATATAAGATGAAGAATACAAAAGAAAAAAAAATACATATATTTGAAAAAAATGAAAACAAAAAAAATGAACAAACCATAGCTGAAGAACTATAAATAAACTTTTTGTTTTTATTTTTTTCGTGGGCAAAATTAACCATTTGATTTTTTTTTGTCTTTTTTTACATAAATCAATTAAGTAAATGCTATTTCCTTTACGATATTTAGGCAACTTTTTTTTGTCTTTCTTTTTACATAAAACAAAGAAGTATGTTACTTTTTCTTAGGATATTTATGCAAGTTTTTTTTTGTATATTTTTTTTTGAGCGGTGGGAATTTTATATATTTTCTCGTCGAGGGTCAGAGTTTACGGATACGTTTGCGGCCGGTCCGAAAGGTCTTCCTACCGCTTGTTTTGTTGTGCTGAGCGCAGATGATTGGCAGCAATCTGATTGGTCAGCTCTGCTTCAGCCTCGTTTTCGTCTCGGCAGCTCTCGGGCGCTTCCGCGACCTGCCCGATCGTTGCCGCCGAACAGTCACGGAAATTAGGCGCTTCACATGGAGTAGTACCGAAAATTGATATGTGAGAACGTGAGGTGAACGTAAACAAAACACATACTAGCTGGTATAAGCTACTCTCTGTCTTTCTCCATTCGTTTGGCTTACTCTTTCCTCGTCTTTCCTTTTCACTTCTTTCTTTCTTCTGTACTGAAGGAATTCACTAAAATCAATTGCTTTCAACTAGGTCTGCACTGCCGCAGCGGGGCGTCCAAGAAATAAAAAAAAAACATTATTTGGCATACACATGTCAACACAAGATTCTTGCACAGCTGATCCGAAACAGTACCATAGCACGGCACAAATAGGGAGGTTGTAACATAACACCTTATCTTCTTTAAGGGATCATGGCTACAAGAAGTCATATGTAACACAGTGAGCGAATTTTCGCCATGTAACAAATATGGCCGACGTGTGTCGTCTAGTAGCAATGGTAGAAATATGTGTCTAGTAGCAGGTTGGCAGTGTGTAGCAGTCTACATAATTTTCTTTTTTTTACTTTTGTTCATCCCCCCCCCCAAACAAAGCATATTGCCACTGAAGCATAAGGGGTTACTATGATAAGGACAAGATTAATAGGGGGCAACTAAGGTGAAGAGTTGGCCAGTAAGATGTTTGTTCACATTATATTTAAATTATTACATGTTGATAGGTTGGGGAAACAGAGATCGAGAAGGGAATTCCAAAGGCAAGCGATCTGAGGAAAGAAGCTCTCAGCATCTAGGGACGTCTAAGTGAAGGGGCGGGATTTTGCTGCTAGTCGGGTAAAGAACATATTTGTTATTTTACTGGTTTATTGGATCATTGGTTTATTCCTTCTTGCTTGCATTCTTCTGCGGAGAATTATTGAAAACGGGACATTATGAGTGTTCACCATGTAGTGGGGAGGCGAGAAATCCTTTCGAAAACACGTCTGCACTGTCTCACAGACCGAAACAAAGAGAGCTCACTTGTCTTCTCTTTTCACCATGTCTAACTCCGGAGCGTCAGTTCCTGTTCGCAACGTCGCTACCGGTTCATTCACTTTCCATTATTTTGTGTAACCTAATTTCGGTCACCTAAATATTGTGGCCCTTTTTTTTAGTTTAAGGTGGCATTTTTCATATCAAGAGCGATAAATTTTCTCACCTCAAATAAATTACGGAGCACGGCTCTAAATCCGCGAAACTCCAGCCCACTAACATCCGATTTAGTAGAGTGGCCTCTTTTCATCAATTTTCCCCATAATATATATTTTTTGATTATTTCTGTTCTTTTTATCTTAATTTAATTACCCCCCCCCCAAAAAAAAAATAATGTCATATTGCCTTTAATCGGCTATTGTTATATAGGTAAGATTTTTAAGGGGCAACCTGTGTGGGGTGTTGAGCAGCAAGATGTTTGTTCACATTGCATTTAAATTTCTGCATACTGGTACGGATGGGTAAACGGGGAGCAGGAAGGGAATTCCAAAGACAAGCTATCAGAGTACAAACTCTCCCAGCATCTTGGGACCCTACAATGAAGGGGTGAGAATTTGCTGCTAGTCGTGTGGATCAGCAGCATTTTCGTCGAGGGAGAGGGTACACGTGCAGTGAGTTCAAATTGATTTCTTCTTTCTTTTCCTTTCTTTATAGTCACATTTAAACGATAGATAAATAAATTTGTATCGAAATTACCAAAATGTTAATGTTTATCTGCCAATATGAATAAATGAGAACAATTTTGTTTTCGGGTTTACGACAAAGTTATGAATGAAATGTTTATTAATGTTTCGAATGTTTCAAGTAGAGAACTTTACAAAGGCAGCTAGTTAATGAATGTTTTCATACAATCAGCCTCATTAATTTCACGGCTGACCTGGCAGGATATTATCATAGTCGACAAATGAGTGAAGCCAATGGCGCAATGAAACGAATGCTGAGTTCACATAGCAACGAAATGGATTTAATTTAGGACTGAATATTCATAACGCACATTATTGGAATTGCATAATTAGCAATGAAACAATGACTTTATGTGTTTAGTTATGCACTAATATTTTTTTTTGAAAGGCATGAATCCACACTTCCCGTAGCTATTGGTAAAATAGCAACCTATATTCAGTAAAAATAAAAATCGTCTACAAAAGTTGTGTTTGTTTTGTTTTATTGTTAAACACTCAACCGCAGGGGTTTTGGTTAGGTGTGGAAATTACCTGGCTGAGAGACATCGGACTCATAATATAGAAAATTAGAAAAAAAACATTGATTTCTTTGTGTCAAAACGACACAGAACTTCTCGGGGGGGGGGGGTACCAAATTTCATCGTTTTCTTCCACATGTTCATGTTGTACGCATGCGCGCCGAGCCCCGATTTCAAACCGTTTAACTCACCTATGTTTCATCAGCTTTTATACTCTGTCCGTTTGGGCCCATTGAATAACGACGAAGGAACTCGAGGTTGATGGTTCGATCCCCACCGACTCCCAGAATTTTTTTATTTTTATAACCGTGACCTAAATATACATCGGGGAGGGGGACGATCGGGAAGACAGAGTTAGTACTTGTTTTAGCCCCGGGAAGAGGGGTGTAGAGAGGGAGATGGACCGGGGAAGATAAACTTTTGCCTACAGGGGAGAGGGGGTGACCGTCGGGTTAGGGGATGAGGGGGCGACTGCGGAAGACACAGCTTTTGCCCGGGGAAGAGAGAGATAATTACACTTTTTGCTTACGGGAGGTGGAGATCCCCGGGCAACGCCGGATACCCCCGCTAGTTGTAAATAATACTCAGTCATATTCCTACTTCGTTATGCTGTATCAAAACAAATACAAACATTTATTTTGCTTTCATTTAAAAGGCACACTTGACTTTCTTTCGCTAACGTAATGCACAAGAGTATCCACCGTACAAACAAACAAAACAAAACAAATGTCCTTTAAATAGAGACATTTAAAAACAAACCGATAATTTATTCTGTTAAAGAAACGGCACAATTTTAAAATCATTGCACAAAAAAAACACAATCGCATAATTATTATAAATAATGCAAATGCCACAATTAATTTACTTCTTTCGAAACTAACACATTTCTTTGCCATTACGTGTTGCAACGAAGGGGGGGGATCTAACGACAAAACAATTGTTTACATAGAGAAATTTCAACAAAAGTTTTTTAAATTCTATAATTGTCGATTTTAGTAAACTTGTCAATTATAATTGTCACTTATAATTGTCAATTATAATTGTCAATTTTAATTGTCAATTATAATTGTCAATTTTAATTGGTTTAGAGATAAATAACTTTAAAACTAGTTATTTCCATTGATTTCTTGAATTTCTTGCACGAAAGAACATATTGATTTACTCCATAGTCGTTAATTTGGACGATTGCTTTTGATTGTACGATTTAATTTAATTTTTTAATTAATTAATATTAAAGTATTTTATTACTCTAACCTGATTGAGGTCGTACTAAATCAGAAAATATAAGGTTTTCTAAGTGTATTTTTGATAGTTTCTTGGTTTTAGCCGGACAGACAGACAAACAGAAAAGACAACAGTCTGTCAAATCAAATCAAATTTATTGGCTAAAAGTAACAAAGTTCAACAAGGCATGCAAAAGACAGAAGATATTTGCAGCCAAATACTAATATATAATACACCATTATATGGGTGCTGTCATCGATTTGAAAATTAAAATATTTCAGATTTGCATTAAATTTCATCCATATTCATTAGACACCAATTCAACAACAATTCCCTGAATTTCAATTTCTTCTTAAGACCCCTTAAGCTTAAGCCTTCAATTTTAGACATTTTCTAAAATAAAAATCATGCAATGGATTTCGATCAAAATTGAATAAGGATTCTAGACATAATGTTTAGTAGAATTATATCTGGATTTTAATTTAGGTTGACCCCCCCCCCCCCCAAAAAAAAATAACCTTCAACCTTTTTTTCTCAGTAGCCCCTTACGTCTACAGTGGCGGCCTGCCTTGTTTGGGGTGAACTATGTTAAAGAAAAATAAAAAAAATAGTGGTGCGAACATTTTCTGTTCAAGGAATTAATGTTATTTATTTTATTCTTTCAATTTATTACAATTACGGATGGTCCATATAAAAGAATTTCTCCATCTCTTCTGAACATGATCCCAGTTTAATAACAATTCCCACAAGCATTTATCCATAAAAATCAGATGCTTATATTTATGTAACAAAGTTACTTTGCATCAATGTTGCAAAGCTGCCTTGCAGGGACAGCTGGGTGGGGGTGGGGGGGACACCAATGTGGCAAGGCTGTTTTGCCGTCGGGGTATATCTTTTCGGGGGACGTTGTATATCTTGGTCGTGGAACCAATGTGGCATGAGTCGTTTGACGTGGCAGCAGATCTTTTCGGAACGTTTATCCTTGTTGCGGCATCCATGTGGCAGGATCTTTTATCCTAGGGACGAATTGTGGCGAAATGTCGAACGGGAGACGTCTGGCTGCATGTGCACGTAATTTACTCGCCGTTTTTACCAGTGAGCAATCATCGTTTAGACGATAGTCACTGCCGTCTACTTCTGAGATTGGCTGACTGACTGACTGGCTGGCTGGCTGACTGGCTGACTGGCTGGGGACCATCGTGCTGCAAAAGAACCTTACGTAAAAAATAATGGAATAAACCATTATACTTTTAATATAAAAATATATTTATTTTCTTCCGGAGCACATTTTTATCACTTTACAGAGAGCGCCACAAAACGCGTGCATCTCTGTCAGAATTCAAACACCAGTCTCTCGTTAGAGAGATAGAGAAAGAGAAGAGGGGGGAAGTGATAGAGAAGGAGAGAGACAGAGGGAGAGAGAAAGAGAGAAAGAGGGAATAGTGGTGTCATCAGTGTACGCCTTGTCAAATGTTTATTTCTGAGTTTCATAACTGATTTTTTGAACGACGACTGCCCGACCCCTGATCCCATCACATGCACCTGTCATTGAATTGTTTTGACACTGATCCCCAGTCCTCCAAACATGACCGAGGCAGGGCGCACTCAGTGATCTAAAAACGCAGAGAGTCACTGTTCTTGAAACAAGTCTGGCATAAGGATTACGAATATTACGCATTGTGCCATATTTACAGATTGCCGAAATAACCTATAATTTTGACTCCATCTGTCCTAAACAATAGCTTAGTCTAATAATATTACGGCACGAATGACAGTGACTGTCTCAACTTAGAATATAAAATATGTGTCTAAAAATAAGTGATACTACGACAAGGATTTGATTTTAGACATTTTCTAGAATCAAAATCATGGCATCAATTTTATTGCCCCCCAAAAATAGCGATGTGCAACAAGCCATGTAAAAAGGGCAGTTAGAAGCAGACTGTTATGTGGCAGACTTATGTGGCAGACTGTTCCATGGAGCAGAAACGGGGACAGAGAATACTGCTTTCCTTATATTGAGACGAAAGTGACGATGGTACATCTTTTTCCGGTTTCCACGGAGTCCGCGATTTGATGCTGAGATGAAAAACTCCTCAAAATGTAGAATTAAATTCGCGTTGATGATGTTGTGCGCCAGGATCAAGTCCGCTCGTATTTTCCTCTGCTCAAGTGAGAACAGCTTTAGTCTTTGTGTTAGATAATGGCCCTGTGAGAGTTGAGACGGGTTTGACTTACGCGATTTGTAGCGGAGTCATTCCATGCAATTCGGTTCGATGTGTTCCCACGGTGCACGGTGACGTTGAGTAACCTATAGGTTCACCGAAGGTCAAGGGTTGAATCACACCTGCATGTTGATCACGAGATTTGGTGGCGAGAGTTTCCCGCGTGGGAAAGTTAATGTAAGATTTAATCAGTTCTCACTTGGAAGCGACGAGAACAAGTCACAATCATGTAGCTGTTACAAGAGGGGATTAAGAGTCCCAAACTATAAGAGCCTTAGTAGAATCTTTCATATTTCTCTCTCTACAAGTAATTACGAAATAACTAGTGAATTTAGTTAGCGTAACCCCTCTCTCGATCCCAACGAACTCCTCAGGTCGGCTAATTAAATAGTTAAATAAAACGGCTCGGATTAAAACAGAAAAAGACTTTGTTGTACTTGTTAAGAAGTGATTTCAGCCCACGAAGAAACGCCGGTACGATGATTACAGCGACGGCGTCGTCGTCTGCGGTGACGGTGATGACAAAGAAACCAGCAGTCGTGGAAAATGGCTGCAGGCAGACGATGAGAAAGGAGAGAAGAGAAAAGGTTGGTACGAGTAGCAGTATAGCGGCGACGGCGATCGAGAATCGGATCGAGTAGCTACGACATATCGCCCCATTTGAATCAACAGCGAAGGTTCTACAACGACCAAAGAGTTACAGGTGAAGCCAACAACGTGTAAATGTAACATTTGGAGCCGCTCTTTGTAGGTAAGCGTGAAGAGTCCCATCACCTTGCTGGGTGCCAACCGTTGAACACGCTCCGTGTACGATATCTCTTTGTAGATAAGGACTTTTTGCTTGGATAGCACACTCAAGAATGGATCATACCAGAAAATGTCTGCCGATTAATAGCTGGGACACATGTAACAGGTTTGGTTTATGATATTGAAACACCCTTGGGGTTTTTCAAAAGCGCAGAAAGGTGCAACCGAAAAATATGCTGTAATAGTGAAAGCTGTGTGAAAATAGACCGTACACGATAGAAAATTTTTGAGAAAATCTCGAATTTTCTGGAAATAAAGCTCCAAAACAGACAGCAAAATGCATTAATAAAAAAATTAAAAGAATAAAATAAATAACATTAATTCCTTGAACAAAAAATTCTTGCACCACTTTTATGTCCCCTTAAAAAAATTTAAAAGAATAAAATAAATAACATTAATTCTTTGAACAAAAAATTCTTGCACCACTTTTATGTCCCCTTAAAAAAATTTAAAAAAATAAAATAAATAACATTAATTCCTTGAACAAAAAATTCTTGCACCACTTTTATGTCCCCTTAAGAAAAAAACTTAAAAAGAATAAAAAAACGATGTCATAACGTTAACACCCATTTTGTTCAGTGAACGGAAATGACCGGAAGTGTTTCAATAGAACAACAAGCGCAGATTTGATATCCCACCCAGAATTGGTGAGAGTGTATTTCCGCCTCAGAGTTAAGCAACGGAAGTAGTCTCATTTATTCTTAAACAAGCAGAGTTATCCGCTGTTGTGCGTCTATTATTCTCCACCCTATAATAAAGACCAATGTATATGTATATATATATATATATATATATATATATATATATATATGTACAAAAGTTAGACATGGACGCGAGTTTCTGGCCAGAAACGCGAGTCCATGTTTAACTTTTGTGCACGCAAAAAATTAATTTGTAAATTAATTATAAAAATTTGTATACAATAAATTGATTTATAAATTAATTAATTAATAAATCTACAGATACAATTGATGACTTTTTTTACCCCGCCTAATAAACCGGTATTGTCCGGGCCTTTGGGTCTGGATTTACGCTTGTCTATTGGGGGTTGTGGGTCCTGTGCAGTTCTAGGAGGTGCACCCTCCCAGGCTTTGCCTCCCCTCTTTAGGGAGGAGTAAGTTTATTTCTTACTGTCTGAGGCACCCCTACCGGGGAATGCCGACGGGGCTGCCCAGGCAATTTTTAAACAGCCAGAGTGCTCAAATTCTCGAGCGCTGGTTTGTCAGGGAAAGTTGTCCTTACCTTCCGGTGGTTTCTGGCAGAGTGACGGGGAAACAGCTACTTTGTTTAGATTGATTATTTATCCACCTGAATTTGCATGGCGGTCACATGACACCCTTTTTGCTAAATAAAAAGGGGTGTCTGTGGCAGTTTAGTGCTTGCTTTTCAGACCGTCAGTACATCATAGTCTGCCTCCTACTACTAAAATTTACGAGATCTCGGCTTCGTTTACAAAACCAAGGTTGCAACACCGGCAATCTGTTGCAACACCCCCTCTATCCACCATTACAGAGGCAAGGTGTTTGCTTTCCTGTTCCTTCTTCCAGTTGCCGTTGTGGACCAACCTTGTAGCGTCACTTTTCGCTACAGGTTCTTTCCCACTTTCCCGACCTTGTGTCACATCTTACCTTGTGGGAGGAAGATAAATAGAACAATTGATGACTTGTCCGATTCAGGGCGAATTTGCATATTCTTAAACAATAAAAACAAAACGCTCAGGGTAGCGAAAAATAAAAACGCACCGGAAAAAAACACTGGTCGCTATCGCCAAGAAAACAAAACAATAACGAATAATAAACGGATATATATATATATATATATATATATATATATATATATATATATATATATATATATATATATATATATATATAGTGTGTGTCTGTGTGTGCAGAGTTGAATGGTTTCGATGGGAATCCGAGTAAGAGAGCTCAATGTACTTATTAACAGAGCAGGAATACATTTAAAGGAAATAAACACACATTAGGTTGTCTGCATTATAAATTATTTCGACCTAGATGGGTCTCATCAGACGCGTGAACAGCCACATTTCGGAACTGAATTGATTCAGTTCCGAAATGTGTCCGTGTACGCGTCTGATGAGACCCATCTTGGTCGAAATAATTTATAATGCGGACAACCTAATGTGTGTTTAGTTTATTTCTTTAGTGGGAAAGAACCCTAGCAGAGTGCTCGATTATTAAGAAAAATAAAAAAAATAAGAGTGTAATATTTATTTATATATGTAATTACAGAAGATTAAGACAACATCGGTACCGTCGGTTTCAAATTCAAACAGAGGAGACACACCTAAACACAGGCGGAAGAGTGTCCAACATAGATTATTGTAAAATTAACATGCTTTCTTTGTTTAGGAGCACAAAGATAAGCTATTTAATGTTTGCTTTTTAATATTAATTCGTGTACAGAATTACTTGATTGTCGTCTGTTTAAATTTTTTACACATTTTTAAAACATTTTTTTATGATATTTCACCCCAAACAAGGCAGGACACCACTGTAGGCATAAAGGGGCTACTGAGAATTAGAGAGTAGGTTTACGGTGTCATTCTAAGTTGGGAGCTGTGCAGCGAGATCTCTGTTTATATTAGTTTTAAACATCTGCATGTCGGTACAGTCGGGGAAACATCTCCGGCATCTGGGGACTTCCACAGTGAATAGGTGGGATTTAGCTGATTGTCGAGTTGGTCTAGTGAATTTACGTCGAGGGGGGCACCAGAGTAGGCAGTTCATTGGAGCATAATTCATTGAAGTATTTGTAAAACAAGCACAAGGATGCAACATTGCGGCGATGGGACAGGGGCTGGAGCTTGGTTAACAGTGAGGGACCTATTAAGTTGGCGACTCTTTTTTGGACAAGGAGGGGGAGACTAGTAGATGATGCGCCAGCCCAGATGTGGCAAATGCTTCGAATTTCGATATCGTAAACAAGGCAGTCATTTTAAAATAAAATAAAAATGTGTATTACACATTTTTATTTTAGTCGGCCATGTTTTCAACCAGAAAATGAACATAAATATTTTTTTTTTACATTCGATACAGATTATTTCCAAATAACTTTTTTATTCTCTTAAACCATCCTGAGGAAGTCTTTTCTTTGATGAAGACGAAACGTTGATGACTTTACTGATAATTTAGTTTCTCCTTCTTTCATTCACATTGCGTTTGGAATACTATTTCCATTTTTATCATATATATATATATATATATATATATATATATATATATATATATATATATGAAGAAGAATGGAAAGGAATTAGAGAAGCAAAAGCCAAATCAAAATTCAATTCAATTGCTCAGAGCAAGGTAAATTCCGCAAAAAGGCAATTTATTCAAGTTAAATTTTCCTTAAGCCAGGCTTTTCAAAGATCAAAATCTACTTTATATATATATATATATATATATATATATATATATATAGAGAGAGAGAGAGAGAGAGATAGAAGAAAAAAGAGTGATAAATATGCGACGATTGTCCAAATTTATTTCAAATTTCAATTGTTCAATGCAAGGTGTATTCAGTAATAAACTAGTTTTATTATTCTTTCCTTAAGCCAAGGCTTTTCAAAGATCGAGATCTTATCATCAGAGGAGAAATACAGATGGATAAGTTGGCTTTCGAAAAAAACAAAGTTCAAATATTTGAAAAATATGAAAATTATTATTAAAGGAATTTTTGTTAAAAAAACGCAGTGAATGAAAAGAAAACGCATATTTATCACTCTTTTTTCTTCTATCTCTACAATTGCTCTATCTCGTATATTGAGCTAATCCTCTTCACAATAGGTTCCATCTACTAAAAGTTTTACTTTGGTTTATATTTGATCCTATATATATATATATATATATATATATATATATATATATATATATATATATATATATATAATTATAAAAAGGAAAAAACTATACACACATTAAGGTTGTATACATTATAAATTATTTCGACCCCTTAATTTTTTAAATTTTATTTAAAAAAAAAAAATTTTTTTATTGTTTTTTTGACGTAGTTGTTTATACGTCTGAGGAGACCTAATCAAGGGGTCGAAATAATTTATAATGTATACAACCTTAATGTGTGTATAGTTTTTTTTCCTTTTTATAATTCTGTTTTGCTCTGTTTAAATTACATTGAGCTCTGTTATTCGGATTCTCAACACAAAATTGAAATCTACACACTATATATATATATATATATATATATATTAGTCTTGGCGCCTAGTTGATCAAAACAAAGCCAACTAGTTGAGTATCGTGCATACCCCCCTCCCAATAAATATTTAGACTCAATAAACAGCAGATAACTTTTGCAAATGTTTATGTAATACAAGTAGCTCCTGCTAGTTAGTATTATTTACTCCTCTCCAGGTGTTAGGCACAAGGCCAGTTTTATCTTACTCCCACAAGTAAGATGTGACCCAAGGTCGGGTCGGAAAGTGGGGGTTGAAAAGCCAGCGCCCGAGAGGTGAGCACTGTGACCATCAAAAATTGCCTGGGCAGCCCCGTCGGCATTCCCCGGTAGGGGCGCCTCAGGCAGTAAGCAATAAACTTACTCCTCCCCAAAGAGGGGAGGCGAAGCCTGGGAGGGTGGACCCCCTAGAACTGCACAGGGCAATCCCATACACCGGCGTAAATCAAGCCCCGAAGGCCAAAACAATACCAGTCTATGGGGTGTAGTATCCATCGGAACAGATACTACACTTTGAAAAATTTATTTGCAGAAAATACATGTTAATATTCAAAACAAATTAGGCACAAGGCCATCTTAGCCAAAAGGCCAATCTCCTGCTAGTTAGTTAAAAGGAAGATTAAAAATGTCAGTCGTATTTCATCAAATTAAGTACATGATCGTTTAAGAGGAATCTGCATAATAATGTTTTTGACATTATCCTCATCCTCTGCGACGATGAGCATCAGTTATGTTAACGATGCCGATGATGCCAGGCTCTGGTCGTTATTTATAAGTAACCCCCCCCCACCCCCACCCGTACCCATTTCGTCTCCAAATTGTTTACGCTTCGTTTGTGATTGGTCAATTTGCTCAAAATGGTGCCACTTCCATTCCATGAATGATTAATTCATTACATTGCCCCACATTCTTTCTAATTTTATACTCGACCAGTTAAGTTCAGATTTGGATCAACTGATCAGTTGATTTGAGTTTTGGGGGCCACTAGACACCAACAAAACAAGATTCCATGAATTTCAATTTATTCATAAGACCACTTAAATTTTTAAGCATTTTCTAGAATCAAAATCATGTAATGGGTTTTGATCAAAATTAGAATAGGGATTCTAGACATAATGTTAAGTTTGGATCAAATACCGATATGATTATTATCAGTTGATTTGAGTTTTTGACCCACTAGAAAAAATTGTTATTTTTTCATGGTAGGTGTTCGACTAAGCTCCAACCTCTGACCCCCCCCCCCCACCGTAAAACATTCACACCAAGAACTCGTCTAGTTACAATCACTGTCAATAAATTCCGTTTCTTCCACTGTGTACTCGGAGCTAAAAGGAACTTTCACGAAGAGAGTTACTTTCCAAAAACTGCCAGTCTGTGGAACGTAATACCGTGGGGCTGCTTCCCAGCTGACTACAACATGGTCGTTTTCAATTCTTGTTGAGCCGTCCTCTTAAATAATCAAATTCTTCCATTGTCTGCAATCCTCAAAGGCGTTTGTCTCATCATCTACCTGATACAAACCCATTAACCCTTATCCTCGAGTGGCCTTTGGGCCTTGGTGAGCGGTGACTCGTTAGTAGAAAAAATGTGAGATCTTCGTTTTGGGAGCGTGAACAAGCCATAACAATTCATGACCATTACGCGTCACCTCCGGGACCATCGTGAATTGACTTAGCTTTACGAGCGCCTCTCCATCGCCACTATTCGAGGAAACGCGTTGAGCCTGCTCTCGGCCTGCCAAGACAGCAGGACATCCAATGAAACTTCCTTATTGGTTTTGAAAAAGTACATTCTATCAATTAACTATTATTTGTCGCTGTTGGATAAATTTTTTTTTTTAACATAGTTCATCCCAAACAAAGCAGGCCGCCACTGTAGACATAAGAGGCTACGGAGAAAAAAGGGTGACGGTTTGCGGGGTGATCAACCTAATTTAGGAGCTGTGCAGTGAGATGTCTGTTTACATTAGTTTTAAATTTCTGCATGTCAGTACCGTCAAGAAAACAGGGATCAGGGAGGGAGTTCTAGAGTCCAGCAGCACGAGGAAAAAAGCTTTTGGAGTAGAAAGCTCTTCGGCATCTGGGGACCTCCACAGTGA
>OY744531.1:108407619-108412619 GCA_963556195.1 Sepiola atlantica
AATATCGCTAAATCATTGGCAAAAATTCTATCACCACTACTAGGTAGATACCAATATCAAAAAATTAAAAATACTCGAAGCCTTCTACATAAAAACTAAACACCCCACAATTAATAATGTCAATTATGAAACTAGTCGCAACATTTTAAAGTGTCTAGCATAATAATTAACATTACCAAATTCTTAGCCATTAGGTAGTTATGCGTTTGAATATTACTTTACATAATCATACTATGAACAGCCTTGATATTACTTCCTTATACACAAATATACCCGTAAAAAATGCATTAACCTACTTTCCAAACACTTAAACAAAATACATTTCACTTGTTCTCTCCCAATCAAAAGCATTATAGATATCATTAGGAACATAACTTCTCTTACTTTCTTTAAATACAACAATGACTATTATAGACAGAAATTCGGCTTACCTATGGGGAACCCCCTTAGTCCCGTATTAGCTTGCCTGTTTTTAGAATTCCTCGAAATCGGTCCTTTTTCTTACTGTATCCCTAAAACTGCTACCTATTTTAGATATATTGACGATATTTTAATTTTTCTACCTGCTAGTCATAAAATAGAAACATTAGCACAAGCACTCAACAAAGTTGAACCTTCCATTAAGTTTACTTTTGAAAGTGAACAAAACAACTCTTTAGCTTTCCTTGACATTCTCATCCTCAAAAACAATAACAGCCTTTCATTTCAAGTCCATCGCAAATTTATCAACAAAAATGATTAATTACATTATTATTCACATCATAATAACTATATAAAAAACAGCATGATAATCGGTTTTTATCTCAGAACTTTGCGTATTTGCAGCCCTGAACATCTCTCTCAGGAATACAATAAAATAGAATCTTCTCTCACAACTTTAAAATATCCCAAACATGGCATTCTTTCCGCTAAAAAGAAAGCGATTAAAATACATCTAAAAAATATCAAAAATACTAATACAACTCCTAATATTACACAACCCATATTACGGAATGTTTTCATTCCTACTAACTCTCGTAACACACATCTCTTTTCTTCGCTTTCCCAACATAGTTTCAGAATTATCCAAGCTACCTCACTCACCATCAAAAACATTTTACAAAAGCATAAAAACAAAAATAAAGTCTTTTCATCTGCAACTCCAGCTGAAATTTATACTATACCTTGCGCCGACTGTGGAAAAATATATCTCGGCGAGACACAACGTCCGTTAAAGAAACGAATATATGAACACAATCGTGCTATTAAAAACTGTGATACCTCAAATGCGTTATGCACTCACATGATTTCTTGTGGTCATCACTTTAATACACAGAAGGCAATTTCTATTAAACATATTCATGATACTAAACTTCGACGTTTCAAAGAAGCTTGTTTAATCCTATGTCATAAGAACACGATTGTGCAGCGACAAGGGTTTTATAACATTGCTACTCCTTCTGCTAGATCGATTCTATATGAAATGAATTTTAATCAATATGACAACGGTTAACTTTTAACCTTTGTTGTTCTTCTTCTTCCTCCTCCTCCTCTGCTACCTCCTCCTCCCTTGTTTTAATTCCTCCGTCAGTAGTTTCAAATTACTACTAATTCTGTCATATATTTGACGTTTTCAATCAGCAGGCGGCATTCAATCTCTGATTTTTTACTTCTTATTCTTCTTCTTCTTCTTCTTCTTCTTCTTCTTCTTTCTCTTTTTTCACATTTCTCCCTTTCTTTTGTTTTCTGCATGTGACTATTTCTTCCAATCGCATTCTTTGTATAAATTTGAAAACTTTTCCGTTTTTAATTAAAGTTCACCAACCGATTGATAATGGTCGTATTTTAAACGATTGAAATATTTCTGCAGAACTATACAACATGAGTTTTTGAGTTTATTTTTGTTAGTTGTTGAATTGCTTATCCTTTATTCCATCTTTATTTTTACATTTTGTCCGAAACATTGTTTCTTTTTTCCTCACATGGGTAAAAAGAGAGTAAAAAGGGGGTAAAAAAGGAGTAAAAAGGGGGGTAAAAAGGAGTAAAAAAGGGGGTAAAAAGGGGATTAAAAAGGGGGGAAAATGGGGGAAAACGGGGGTAAAAAGGGGATTAAAAAGAGTGTTAAAAGGGGTAAAAAAGGGGGTAAAAAGGGGGTAAAAAGGGGGTAAAAAGAGGGTAAAAAAGGGGGTAAAAAGGAGTAAAAAAGGGGGTAAAAAAGAGGATTAAAAAGGGGGTAAAAAGGAGGTAAAACGGGGTAAAAAGGGGATTAAAAAGGGTGTTAAAAGGGGTAAAAAGGGTGTAAAAAGGGGATAAAAAGAGGGTAAAATCTCTTCACATTCAGATGCCTCCGATTTTTGTGAAATTTTAACAATAGATGTCAAACATCAATTAATAAATATTTTCCAAATTTCAGTTTCTTTGGAGTATTTTAAAGGGGTTTTAGGGGGCATAATATGGGCACAACTACCCATTCAAAAATTTAAATATTTCAGATTTGCATTGAATTTGATTAATGATCATTAGACACCAAATAAGCAAGGGGACATTAAAGTGGTGCACAACTATTCAGTTCTGAGTATTTTTCTCTTTGTCTTTCTTTCTCTCCCGTCTCCTTCTCTCTCTCTCTCTCTCTCTCTCGTTTATATATATATATATATATATATATATATATATATATATATATATATATATATATATATATATATATTGTTGGAATCATACAGGAAAGACTCTTGAAGTATTAAAGATACTTGTTGTCACTTGACACTCTAATGGAAACAATCAGTCAGCGTTCGATACCAAACCATGAACTTTAGAAATAAACGTGAAACACGGGCCTGACTAAACAAATGTGGACACGTGCTGTATGTTTGCCACCCCTTTAATATTAGTTTGTGTGTGTCAGCTGTTTTTGTATCTTTCTCCAAAACGTCCCGTTTCATTCTTCATTTTTTTTTTTGTTAACTGCGAACTTTTCAATTAAAAGAAAACCAAAACATCCTAAGGGCGGGGCGATCCTTTTATTAAGTGTCGAAAACGGACACCTGCTCATAAATATCAAAATACTTCATAGATTCATGTTTCCAACTATTAAATAGAAATAAGGACACAATCTGCAAAACAGGGCGATGCACTTTTATTAAATGTGCAATCGCTTTTAAATTAGCATGAATGGAAGATCAGAAAAAAATTGCATAATTGCAAACTTTCCGATAATTTACGGTTCAATGAATAATCGAGTTTTGGGTGGATGTTGGGATGAGAACAATCACCCCCCCCCCCAACCCCGTGGATCAAATAGAGAGTTCAGTTTGAAATTCCGTGCAGATTCCCGAGTTCGACTTAAAGCTTCTCGAGTTCAACAAGACGCACCCGAAGAAGGTTGGGGGTTACATCATCGGAAACGTTGTAAAAGTAACATCCAAGATGAGAACAGTAGTCTGAATAATCCAAAAGGCGATGGTAAACGTTTCGTTTCCCGCCAAAAAAATATGGTGTGAAAAAAATATTTTTAATAAATATTTTTTAATAAATATTTTTAAATAAATATTTTAATCAATATTTTAAATAAATATTTTTAATAAATATTTTAAACAAATATTTTTAATAAATATTTTAAACAAATATTTTTAAAAAATATTTTAAACAAATATTTTTAATAAATATTTTAAACAAATATTTTTAATAAATATTTTTAATAAATATTTTAAACAAATATTTTTAATGAATATTTTAAACAAATATTTTTAATAAATATTTTAATTGTTTCAAACAACTTTTTACTTTTTATAACTCACTGAAAGACATTACTTTTTTTTGCGTGATCTCTTCTTCGTTCCAATTTTTATTTCGACTCGTTTTACAGACTAGTCATGTTGGATCTATGCCAGTATGTCGGCTAATTTACTAATTCTAAAAGTTTTTTTTTGTTCCTATTTCATACGTAATACTAAATTGATTTTAACGCCAAAACGTCGTTCAGCATGTCATGATCTTAAATGAAAATACAATTTTTGAGCTAGTTCATAGTCTTTCGGATAAATGTGCATGTGTCGGGAAATGATACGTTTACTCAGGCCATAATCATAGTAATATGCATTTATATGACTAGTCCGGTAGGCGTGTGTATATATATATATATATATATGAAGCAATCCAACAAAAGATATAAATGTCCACTAATATCTTATAATTAGTGAAACATCCGGATAAAAACTGAAGCTCAATATACTGGATAGAGCATTAATATTATAATATAAAATGAAGTAAGGTGTCAATCAAATTTTATTAGAATTCAAAGTTCAAGCAAAGTATCTTAAAGTCCTTAGCTCATGAGTTTTCAAAGATAATTCTTCTCTTCAGAGGACCATTACCGCAGTTATACTACTACAGGTAATAAAATTAAGCTTTGAAAATATATAAAATTATATACAAAAATACATAAAAATACATAACATCAAATATATCAACCCAAAACATACTTTTTGTTGAATCGGTACAATCCATCCAGGTCATACAAATTGAAAAACATAATCAGGAAAGACATTCAGAGGGTTGACCGAGGATTACTCCAAGTTATAAATAGCAGTCCATATACGAGAAATTGAAGGAGCTGACAAAGTTATACAATCGCGAAATGTGTCAATAATCGATGAAGTGAAAAGTATTCAATGTTAATGTTAAGAAGAATTATCTTTGAAAACTCATGAGCTAAGGACTTAAGGATACTTTGCTTGAACTTTGAATTCTAATAAAATTTGATTGACACCTTATTTTATTACTTCATTTTATATTATAATATATATATATATATATATATATATATATATATATATATATATATATATATATATAGGCAGCATCTTCTCTTGCAGGCAAGTATTGTTGAATATAAGAGACAACTCATGTCTAGATATCCTTTGGTAGATCCTTTCAATAGTCCGAATCAGGATCTTAGTTTCGGAGGAGAATTGGCTGATGAATTTGCCATAGTTTGGATTTGTCTCCCAAGTACTTTCAGA
>OY744531.1:108417619-108535421 GCA_963556195.1 Sepiola atlantica
ATGCGGAAAAGTTAAAAAAAAAATTATAGCTTTTTAAAAACCTATTAGAAAACCTTAAAAGCTGCATTCAAAAAGGAAAAGAAAGCAACACGATCCGACTTATACTGAAACTGAACTTCACTTTCATTTAAATCAATTTCGAAATACTCTATATATAGTAGAAACGAATGATCTCATTTTTTTAAACAGTTCATAAATGAATAGTTGGTGTCATTCATTTGTAATTTGATTGTCCTATTTTTCTAGACATGTGCAATAGGTTCGTCAATATTAACAGTAATTAATTAAACTGATTTAGTAAAGAAAATGGATAACTTACTAAAAACTTATTTTAACATCGCTCGCTAGAATTCTTACCAACAGACATTAGTTGTCTCCCTCTCTCTGCCTCCCCCCCTCTCTCTCTCTCTATCTATCTATCTATCTCTCTTCCTCTCTCTGCCTCCCTCCCTCTATCTCTCTCTATCTATCTATCTATCTATCTCTCTTCCTCTCTCTGCCTCCCTCCCTCTCTCTCTCTCTATCTCTCTTCCTCTCTCTGCCTCCCTCTCTCTCTCCCTCTATCTCTCTTCATCTCTCTCTCTCTGCCCCCTCTCTGCCTCCCTCTATCTCTCTTTCTCTCTCTCTCTGCCTCCCTCTCTCTCTCCCTCTATCTCTTTTCCTCTCTCTGCCTCCCCCCCTCTCTCCCTCTATCTCGTTTCCTCTCTCTGCCTCCCCCCCTCTCTCCCTCTATCTCTCTTCCTCTCTCTGCCTCCCCTCTCTCCCCCTCTATCTCTCTTCCTCTCTCTGCCCCCCCCCCCCTCTCTCTCCCTCTATCTCTCTTCCTCTCTCTCTGCCCCCTCTCTCCCTCTATCTCTCTTCCTCTCTCTCCCTTCCTCTCTCTCTCTTCCCCTCTCTCTCTCTGCCTCCCCCTCTTTCTCCCCCTATCTCTCTTCCTCTCTCTGTGCCTCCCCCTCTATCTCCCTCTATCTCTCTTCCTCTCTCTGCCTCTCTGCCTCCCTCCCTCCCTCTATCTCTCTCTATCTCTCTTCCTCTCTCTGCCTTCCTCCCTCTCTCCCCCTCTATCTCTCTTCCTCTCTCTCCCTCTCTCTCGTAAAAGACCTGTAGGGGCGCAGGCCTTAGCTTGTTAAGATATTGCATCTTAGAGAAAATGCTAAGACCTACGCTTACATTTAGATTGTTTAAAGAAATGTTTAAAAGAGTAAAAACATGGAAAACCATTTATGAAACTTAAATGAAAGATAAGGAATTCATAAGTTGAAGGAAGAATAAAACGTAATTAAAAGGTAACACAAAATATTTATATATTTACAAATCTTACATCGTAAAATGTTAGTTTGAAATGTTCGTTGGGAGTCAGTTCCGAGAATAGTAGTAAGCACGCGTGTGCGACCATGTTTGTGTGTGTGTGCGTGTGTAGCCATGTGAGGCTTGGCGTTAGTACATCGAAGTGTGTGAATGTGTGTGTCGCCTTTTGTTCGTGGTTGTACGAATGTGGATGCGTGAGTGTTGATAATTCGTTTAGGCATTTGTATGTGTTTGTGTCTTTGTCAGCAGTGTGTGGGTGTATGCGTTGAAGAATGATAGGAGTGTAAGCCTTTGTGTATGTGTATGTGTGTGTGTGTGTTTAGTAGTCAGCCGCCGCGCATGGCACCACCTCGCCCAAAGGCGAGGGTAGAGAAAGAGGGAAAAGAGGCAGATTTGTTGTGCGGCCTGCTTTTATATGTTTTCACATTGGTTTGACGGACGTAGTACAGAGCACGTCACCTGATCAGCATTTTCGGCTTTTTGCGCCTTTTTGTTTGACTGTCTCTGGGAGCTGATTTTTATGGCCTCAGTTTTAGCTTTTGTTGTTGAAGTGAATTCGGGTTGGTTTCTGTTTTGGTGTTCACGCCGTTTGTTGATAAAATAGAGGATGTTAATCCGATAGACCCCGTATTATTTCTTTTAGTGTTTTTACATTCAATGATTGTTTTGAAGCAATAATTTCGTCGATAGTAAAACGCCTGATGTCGCTGGGATTATGAGAACAGATACTACACTTTGCAGAAAATTTACATTTAAAACAAATTAGGCACACGCCATGAAATGTGTGGGGAAAATGGTTGTCGTTGGTGATCTTTGGTCTAAAGTGATAACAATATCTATCCTACTCTTAACTAGAATCATCTCAGTCACCATAATACCACATTTACACTAGGGTCCGTTCTACTTAAGATGTACCCGAATTTATTTAAAATTTTATTGTTTATAAATATACATATATACAAATATTTCATTCACAAGGCCAAGGAATTATAAAATATTTTATGATGTTTTTAAATTAATGAAAAAAAAATAATTTAATCTATTATGAGATTATATTTAATGGGGATGGGTAGTGTAGTATCTGTTCTGTTGCAATAAGACCGTCCTCCCAGGAATTACCTCCTCCTTTTAAGAGGTGAGTGTTATCTTCCCAGGTATTACATCTTCTATTAAAAAAAATGGTTACCTCCCTTTCTTCCTGAGTGGTTCTCTTTTTGTCCGTCACGACACGCCTCTTATTCTGAAAAAGCCCATTTTGATGGGTCAAGATGATTTTCCTTGACCAATCAACAGACACTTTATTTTGTCAGGCTGAATTAAAAACAAAAAACAACATAATCTTCCTCTTTTTTGAATATGATCTCGCCCTGACATCAAGTAAGGAATATTGATCCTTAATTTGAGTATGACAGTTGGAAACTTGAGCAATTCAGAGAGCCGTCTAATTTTCTTGGACGTTAAAGAACTTTCATTTTTAGTTGGACTTTTTAAAGCCGCAAACTCAATTAGTTTTGCAGGACAGTTCTGTATTGTTATTTAATTTAACAATATTAATACATATTTCCCTTTATTTCTGTCTTCTCTCTCTTCAATTTTTCTTCCAGAATTTTTAAAGCCGCAAACTCAATTAGTTTTGCAGGACAGTTCTGTATTGTTATTTAATTTAACAATATTAATACATATTTCCCTTTATTTCTGTCTTCTCTCTCTTCAATTTTTCTTGCAGAATTTTTAAAGCTGCAAACTCAATTAGTTTTGCAGGACAGTTCTGTATTGTTATTTAATTTAAAAATATTAATACATATTTCCCTTTATTTCTGTCTTCTCTCTCTTCAATTTTTCTTTCAGAATTTTTAAAGCCGCAAACTCAATTAGTTTTGCAGGACAGTTCTGTATTGTTATTTAATTTAACACTATTAATACATATTTCCCTTTATTTCTGTCTTCTCTCTCTTCAATTTTTCTTTCAGAATTTTTAAAGCCGCAAACTCAATTAGTTTTGCAGGACAGTTCTGTATTGTTATTTAATTTAACAATATTAATACATATTTCCCTTTATTTCTGTCTTCTCTCTCTTCAATTTTTCTTTCAGAATTTTTAAAGCCGCAAACTCAATTAATTTTGCAGGACAGTTCTGTATTGTTATTTAATTTAACAATATTAATACATATTTCCCTTTATTTCTGTCTTCTCTCTCTTCAATTTTTCTTTCAGAATTTTTAAAGCCGCAAACTCAATTAGTTTTGCAGGACAGTTCTGTATTGTTATTTAATTTAACAATATTAATACATATTTCCCTTTATTTCTGTCTTCTCTCTCTTCAATTTTTCTTTCAGAATTTTTAAAGCCGCAAACTCAATTAGTTTTGCAGGACAGTTCTGTATTGTTATTTAATTTAACAATATTAATACATATTTCCCTTTATTTCTGTCTTCTCTCACTTCAATTTTACTTTCAGAATTTTTAAAGCCGCAAACTCAATTAGTTTTGCAGGACAGTTCTGTATTGTTATTTAATTTAACAATATTAATACATATTTCCCTTTATTTCTGTCTTCTCTCTCTTCAATTTTTCTTTCAGAATTTTTAAAGCCGCAAACTCAATTAGTTTTGCAGGACAGTTCTGTATTGTTATTTAATTTAACAATATTTATACATATTTCCCTTTATTTCTGTCTTCTGTGTCTTCAATTTTTCTTTCAGAATTTTTAAAGCTGCAAACTCAATTAGTTTTGCAGGACAGTTCTGTATTGTTATTTAATTTAACAATATTAATACATATTTCCCTTTATTTCTGTCTTCTCTCTCTTCAATTTTTCTTTCAGAATTTTTAAAGCCGCAAACTCAATTAGTTTTGCAGGACAGTTCTGTATTGTTATTAAATTTAACAATATTAATACATATTTCCCTTTATTTCTGTCTTCTCTCTCTTCAATTTTTCTTTCAGAATTTTTAAAGCCGCAAACTCAATTAGTTTTGCAGGACAGTTCTGTATTGTTATTAAATTTAACGATATTAATACATATTTCCCTTTATTTCTGTCTTCTCTCTCTTCAATTTTTCTTTCAGAATTTTTAAAGCCGCAAACTCAATTAGTTTTGCAGGACAGTTCTGTATTGTTATTAAATTTAACAATATTAATACATATTTCCCTTTATTTCTGTCTTCTCTCTCTTCAATTTTTCTTTCAGAATTTTTAAAGCCGCAAACTCAATTAGTTTTGCAGGACAGTTCTGTATTGTTATTAAATTTAACAATATTAATACATATTTCCCTTTATTTCTGTCTTCTCTCTCTTCAATTTTTCTTTCAGAATTTTTAAAGCCGCAAACTCAATTAGTTTTGCAGGACAGTTCTGTATTGTTATTTAATTTAACAATATTAATACATATTTCCTTTTATTTCTGTCTTCTCTCTCTTCAATTTTTCTTTCAGAATTTTTAAAGCCGCAAACTCAATTAGTTTTGCAGGACAGTTCTGTATTGTTATTTAATTTAACAATATTAATACATATTTCCCTTTATTTCTGTCTTCTCTCTCTTCAATTTTTCTTTCAGAATTTTTAAAGCCGCAAACTCAATTAGTTTTGCAGGACAGTTCTGTATTGTTATTTAATTTAACAATATTAATACATATTTCCCTTTATTTCTGTCTTCTCTCTCTTCAATTTTTCTTTCAGAATTTTTAAAGCCGCAAACTCAATTAGTTTTGCAGGACAGTTCTGTATTGTTATTTAATTTAACAATATTAATACATATTTCCCTTTATTTCTGTCTTCTCTCTCTTCAATTTTTCTTTCAGAATTTTTAAAGCCGCAAACTCAATTAGTTTTGCAGGACAGTTCTGTATTGTTATTTAATTTAACAATATTAATACATATTTCCCTTTATTTCTGTCTTCTCTCTCTTCAATTTTTCTTTCAGAATTTTTAAAGCCGCAAACTCAATTAGTTTTGCAGGACAGTTCTGTATTGTTATTTAATTTAACAATATTAATACATATTTCCCTTTATTTCTGTCTTCTGTGTCTTCAATTTTTCTTTCAGAATTTTTAAAGCCGCAAACTCAATTAGTTTTGCAGGACAGTTCTGTATTGTTATTTAATTTAACAATATTAATACATATTTCCTTTTATTTCTGTCTTCTGTGTCTTCAATTTTTCTTTCAGAATTTTTAAAGCCGCAAACTCAATTAGTTTTGCAGGACAGTTCTGTATTGTTATTTAATTTAACAATATTAATACATATTTCCCTTTATTTCTGTCTTCTCTCTCTTCAATTTTTCTTTCAGAATTTTTAAAGCCGCAAACTCAATTAGTTTTGCAGGACAGTTCTGTATTGTTATTTAATTTAACAATATTAATACATATTTCCCTTTATTTCTGTCTTCTCTCTCTTCAATTTTTCTTTCAGAATTTTTAAAGCCACAAACTCAATTAGTTTTGCAGGACAGTTCTGTATTGTTATTTAATTTAACAATATTAATACATATTTCCCTTTATTTCTGTCTTCTCTCTCTTTAATTTTTCTTTCAAAATTTTTAAAGCCGCAAACTCAATTAGTTTTGCAGGACAGTTCTGTATTGTTATTTAATTTAACAATATTAATACATATTTCCCTTTTATTTCTGTCTTCTCTCTCTTCAATTTTTCTTTCAGAATTTTTAAAGCCGCAAACTCAATTAGTTTTGCAGGACAGTTCTGTATTGTTATTTAATTTAACAATATTAATACATATTTCCCTTTATTTCTGTCTTCTCTCTCTTCAATTTTTCTTTCAGAATTTTTAAAGCCGCAAACTCAATTAGTTTTGCAGGACAGTTCTGTATTGTTATTTAATTTAACAATATTAATACATATTTCCCTTTATTTCTGTCTTCTCTCTCTTCAATTTTTCTTTCAGAATTTTTAAAGCCGCAAACTCAATTAGTTTTGCAGGACAGTTCTGTATTGTTATTTAATTTAACAATATTAATACATATTCCCCTTTATTTTCTCTCTTCAATTTTTCTTTCAGAATTTTCCGACTTCGGCAAGCGAAATAGAACCGTTCTTTTGCTAAAACATTATATCTCTTTTGAGGAAGGGTTGATGTAGTATCTGTTCCCATAAGACAATCTCTCATAGATTACTTTCTCCTTTTTTTTGAGGGGGAGGAGCGTAGTGTAGTATATTTTCTGTTGCCATGATACCATACTCGCAGGCATTATCTTCTCTTTTCATCTGAAGAGATCCTCCCAGGTATTACCTCCTCTATTTTAGAGGGGGTATTGTAGTATCTGTTCTGTTGTCATGGTACCCCCTCTTTTGAGGAGTAGTGTAGCATATGTTCGTTATATAATCCTCTCGGGCATTACCTCCTCCTTTGGGGGTCAGTGTATGTAGTTCGTTCATCATGATATCCTCCCAGCCTAGCAAAACATGCGACCAGAATTGGGGGGGGGGGCTTATTTTTGCTAGTTAGTAAGTAAAAATGTGTAATTCTCAAAGTTAAGTTGATACGAGAAATAGACTCACAGACACACGAGAAGTGGACATCGACTTTTATTACATAGATTAGTTGGAAGTAAAGGTAGGGACCTCCAAAGTTCACCATATAATTTACCCCCCCCCCCCATATATAACACGATGTAACTTTAATATAGGTTTATATTATCATCATAACTTTTTTACCATTCAAACGAAGAAACATAAAATAAACTGCTGCTGATTTATTTTTTTTAAATTTTCTGCGTACGAAAATAATGAAAATGAGAAACTAAAAACGCATATACTTTTATTTACGCCTTAAAACAACGTTCCTATGTAGTGATCAATTTTTATGCACTAACCCCCGTGTGTTTAATAAATCTACCAAAAATCAAGTAATGATCAGATTTTCACGAAATTTTCAATACTTATTCATTATTGGACTAATTTATCGATAAAAGGATTTTTTTTTCGTAAAATATATTAGAGCAAATATTTCTTTACGTGACCTCCCCCCCCCCCCTATTTTATGAAATCTGAACAAAATATATTCTGATCGATCGAAATTCTAATGTTATATAAAACGAAAGAGTCTTAAAAAACACATCGGATTTACCTTTTCTTTTTATTGGTAAACACTTTTGGGTAAAGTATCTGCGAATTCATAAATAAAAAGTCTAAGCAATAGCCCGCCCCCCTCCCGCTGTAGAAAAAAATCGAATTTCATACTAAACCCTCAAGATAAAGAATGTGTTTCTTTCCCAATTCGATAATTTAATATTTAAATACACGATTTTACTTTTAAACAACTTCCTATATATATATATATATATATATATATATATATATATATATATATATATATATATATATATATATAATTTATTTAGATACTGTATATTACATAATTCAGCAATGTACCGCGGTTTCATCCAAAAGGGCAGATTTAGACATCTTTAGTAAATCTCCGTGCCCAGTGGAATCATCGGCAAGCTGAAACGATTGTAGTCACGCCCGACAGGGAATGGCGTCAACAATGACAGAAAACGGTGTATCTCTGAGGGGGTCCCCGAAAAAAACCGGTGTGGGATAGTGATTAACTAAGACTTAAGGGAGATCGATGTTATTTCGTGTATGAAAGGCCTTCATTTTATTCCCTAGCAAGTTTTATTTATTTATTTATTTATCTGTTAGCAAGTTTTATTTATTTATTTATTTATCTGTTCTTTTTGTAATATTATTGCTATACCTGAAAAAATACGAAAGGGGCGGCTATATAGTTCGCCGTTTAGGTCTGTGAGATTAGGGTGCTTTTTTGTTGTCGTTTTGGGGAATAAAATTATGTATCGGATTAATTGTTCGATATATATATATATATATATATATATATATATTTATTTATTCTGGTACAGAAAAATTAGTACAACATTCGTACCGTCGGTTTCAAGCACGGAAGGTCTTACCCATCCGGCTCTCTTCAGCTTCTGTTGTCATCTGTTTTGGAAATGTGAGGTCACATGACACTCTTGTTGGGACGCGTTATTTGCTCAGTGTGTTGTGTGTGTTTGTTTAAATTTGAATTTAGTGTCATAAGACCGTTGAGATTTAAAACACGGGAGAAGAAAGAGAATTCGAGATTAAAGGGAATAAAAAGGGGAATAAAAAAGGGGGGTAAAAAATAAAAAAAATATATATAAAAAAAATATATATATATATATATAAATAAATATAAAAAAAACATATATATATATAAAAACATTTTAATACTAAGAATAAAGGAATAAAAAAAGAAGAAAAGAGAAAAAGAGTATAAAAAGGTATAAAAAGAA
This sequence comes from Sepiola atlantica, assembly GCA_963556195.1. NCBI lineage: Eukaryota > Metazoa > Mollusca > Cephalopoda > Sepiida > Sepiolidae > Sepiola > Sepiola atlantica. The sequence continues at coordinate 108,426,222 of OY744531.1, forward strand.
GAAAAAAAGGGGGTTAAAAAATATATATATATATAGAGAATAAAATGTAGAGAATAAAAAAGAGCGAGAGAGAAAGAAAGAATAAAAATAGAAAGAATAAAAATATATAAATAAAATATATAAATAAAAATAATAATAATAAAAAAATAAAATTAAAAATTAAAAATTAAAAATTAAAAATTAAAAATTAAAAATTAAAGATTAAAAACAAAAATAATAAAAATAAAGAAAGGGTTTCTCTGAAATTCCCGTGAGCCAAATTATGAATTTGTATCATTAGCCGTTATATTTTTGAAGGTATGCGTTCTAAAAACCGTTGGTGTGTAAGAATCTTTTCTCCAGATTGGAGTGATTTTTAATGAAGAAATTCGGATCTAAGGGAGGTAACTAAGATGGAAATATGAAATATTTGAGTTTGTTAAAATGGGTTTGTATATTAATCTGGTGGTTGATAAAAGATAAAAAATAAAAAATTAAATATTTTTGCATTTTGGTGAAAGTCGAAGTTTTTGCTCTTGGAATTTATGTGGATATAGTTTGTTTAAATGGATTTGTAGAGTAATCTAGTGATTGATGATTAATTAAATTAAATATTTTTGTATTTTTGTGAAGGTCGGAGTTTTTGCTCTTGAAGTTTAAGTGGATATAGGTTGATGAGGTGTTTGTTCGTATTTATTGTGTTTATATTAGTAGAGGGGGGGTAGTTAGACATTATGTGAATCGGTCAGACCAGTTTATAAGCAATGCTTGTCTCTTGTGTACACATCCCTTGAATATTTCATCGCGGACATTTAAACAGGCTGTATTCGGATCGATGATGGCTTTTGAAATGTGGTATTTTTCAGCGTCACATAGAGGACATCTGTTTATGGCTGGAGAGAAGGATGGTTTTCTCTCAATTATTTTCCATTTGATGGTGAAGGGTGTGTTTTCTTCTTTAAGCTGCCATATTCGGGTCGCGAGTGCCGTATTAGCCTTGTTTTTGTATCTGAAGGAGTTTCTGTGTGCATATAGCCTTTGTTTGAAATTTCCCTTCGTCATCCCAATATATTTTTCTGCATTACTGGTATTCTGGTCTGTGACGGTTGCTTCATAAATGATTGAATTGATTTTGCAATTTCCCTCCAGGGGGCAATTGTTTTTGTCTTGGCATGAGCAGCCTGCGTTTGTAATTGTTTTGGGTTCTGCAGAGATAATTTTTCTTATTGAAGGGGCAGTGGAATAGCTGATCTTAACAGAATTTCTGTTAAAAAGTTTGTGTAATTCATTTGTGGGTGGGAAGTGTTTGTCGAGCAACTTGAGGAAAAGTTGGCCTACCTTTGTTTTGGTATTGGTCGAATAGGGTGGGGAAAACCAGATCACCGATCTCCTTCTATTGCGGGTCCCCCGTGGTTGGTCTCGGTTGGGGGTGTATGAGATTTCTTCTCTGAACCCGCTGTCGCGGAGCGCTTTGTTGTAATATGGTGCTGCTTGGTTGAAAATTTCGGGACTGGATGAAAGGTTTGAGATTCTTTGGCTAATATTATTGATTAAATTTTTAAAGATGGTGGGGGGGGGTGGCAGGATCCCTTGTGTATACATACACAAGGGATCCTGCCACCCCCCCCCACCATCTTTAAAAATTTAATCAATAATATTAGCCAAAGAATCTCAAACCTTTCATCCAGTCCCGAAATTTTCAACCAAGCAGCACCATATTACAACAAAGCGCTCCGCGACAGCGGGTTCAGAGAAGAAATCTCATACACCCCCAACCGAGACCAACCACGGGGGACCCGCAATAGAAGGAGATCGGTGATCTGGTTTTCCCCACCCTATTCGACCAATACCAAAACAAAGGTAGGCCAACTTTTCCTCAAGTTGCTCGACAAACACTTCCCACCCACAAATGAATTACACAAACTTTTTAACAGAAATTCTGTTAAGATCAGCTATTCCACTGCCCCTTCAATAAGAAAAATTATCTCTGCAGAACCCAAAACAATTACAAACGCAGGCTGCTCATGCCAAGACAAAAACAATTGCCCCCTGGAGGGAAATTGCAAAATCAATTCAATCATTTATGAAGCAACCGTCACAGACCAGAATACCAGTAATGCAGAAAAATATATTGGGATGACGAAGGGAAATTTCAAACAAAGGCTATATGCACACAGAAACTCCTTCAGATACAAAAACAAGGCTAATACGGCACTCGCGACCCGAATATGGCAGCTTAAAGAAGAAAACACACCCTTCACCATCAAATGGAAAATAATTGAGAGAAAACCATCCTTCTCTCCAGCCATAAACAGATGTCCTCTATGTGACGCTGAAAAATACCACATTTCAAAAGCCATCATCGATCCGAATACAGCCTGTTTAAATGTCCGCGATGAAATATTCAAGGGATGTGTACACAAGAGACAAGCATTGCTTATAAACTGGTCTGACCGATTCACATAATGTCTAACTACCCCCCCTCTACTAATATAAACACAATAAATACGAACAAACACCTCATCAACCTATATCCACTTAAACTTCAAGAGCAAAAACTCCGACCTTCACAAAAATACAAAAATATTTAATTTAATTAATCATCAATCACTAGATTACTCTACAAATCCATTTAAACAAACTATATCCACATAAATTCCAAGAGCAAAAACTTCGACTTTCACCAAAATGCAAAAATATTTAATTTTTTATTTTTTATCTTTTATCAACCACCAGATTAATATACAAACCCATTTTAACAAACTCAAATATTTCATATTTCCATCTTAGTTACCTCCCTTAGATCCGAATTTCTTCATTAAAAATCACTCCAATCTGGAGAAAAGATTCTTACACACCAACGGTTTTTAGAACGCATACCTTCAAAAATATAACGGCTAATGATACAAATTCATAATTTGGCTCACGGGAATTTCAGAGAAACCCTTTCTTTATTTTTATTATTTTTGTTTTTAATCTTTAATTTTTAATTTTTAATTTTTAATTTTTAATTTTTAATTTTTAATTTTATTTTTTTATTATTATTATTTTTATTTATATATTTTATTTATATATTTTTATTCTTTCTATTTTTATTCTTTCTTTCTCTCTCGCTCTTTTTTATTCTCTACATTTTATTCTCTATATATATATATATTTTTTAACCCCCTTTTTTTCTTCTTTTTATACCTTTTTATACTCTTTTTCTCTTTTCTTCTTTTTTTATTCCTTTATTCTTAGTATTAAAATGTTTTTATATATATATATGTTTTTTTTATATTTATTTATATATATATATATATATTTTTTTATATATATTTTTTTTATTTTTTACCCCCCTTTTTTATTCCCCTTTTTATTCCCTTTAATCTCGAATTCTCTTTCTTCTCCCGTGTTTTAAATCTCAACGGTCTTATGACACTAAATTCAAATTTAAACAAACACACACAACACACTGAGCAAATAACGCGTCCCAACAAGAGTGTCATGTGACCTCACATTTCCAAAACAGATGACAACAGAAGCTGAAGAGAGCCGGATGGGTAAGACCTTCCGTGCTTGAAACCGACGGTACGAATGTTGTACTAATTTTTCTGTACCAGAATAAATAAATATTATGCTCTTAATTTTTAACTTTGATTCTTAATTAATCGAGCACTCTGCTGGGATTTTTCCTACCATTCTACAAAGAATTTATATATATATATATATATATATTGTGGAAATTTCGGTATGTTTTCTAGTAAGTCATGGATTACTTCCCTTTGTTTGAGACCGTTTGAGGGTGAAGGCTTTCAGTTTTTGCTTACGTGCCAGGTTGAAGGTCACATGGATTATTTTGCGTAGGAGTTGGGTTAGGTTGACGCCATTTTGTGTCACATGGTTTCTATTTTTAGAAATGATGCATTAGTTCTGTCTCGATTTGATATTGGCACGAAGTTTAATCAGAACAGAGTTGGGCGCCTGACAGTCGACACCTGTAAAAACTGTTTCTCCGTCCATAGGTGGGACGTTAAATTTTGAGAAGAATTTCTACTTGAAGAAATTTAAGAGATAGAGTATCTCTTGGCAGGAACTGCCTTTTATGTATGAAATATTCTTCCTTCGGTCAACGAATATTTCCCTTTGAAGATGTTTCAGGTCAGAGACTTGGAATGAAGAATTATGGAGAATTTGAACGAGATAAAAATATCTCCGGGCACGAAATTGCCTATGTTGAAGAGCTTAGCTCCCGGGAACTGGAATACTTTGCTGTTGAGAAGATTCTGAATCAGAGATTAAGAATCGTAAAGTGTGATCGTCCTTGCAACACAGATCGATTTGAAAGAGATAACTTTGAAAATTGGATCCTCACATGATCGCGTGTGATGCTATTTGGGACAAACTGTGAAAAAATCAAGTATTATGTTTATCTGAAATTTGGACTGTTCTAGTGACGTATTTCTTACGTTGGGTTTGCTATAAGAAAATTATAGAAGAAAAGGAAAGAAAAAGGAAAAAAGGAACTTTGTGACAGACGTTTGATGAAATAAATTTAAAAAAAGAGGTTATTTTTACCATGGAAATTATGTCGGCCTTCAGCACGGTTTGTCAATTTTATTACTTTTGATTGTAACTTTTGTGTAAAGAAAAAAAAGAGACTATTTGATTGATTTTGTAAGAATACTGCCTTTATAGTAAGTTCATGTTTTAAAAGGATTTATTCCCTTTTTAAGATTGTGTCTATTTTTTGTTGTATCTAACTTTAATGTTAAGAAATCCTGATGTAATTTTTTTGATTTTTATTTTTTTTGTACGTTATCTAGGAATAATTTATTTATTCCAGCTCTGGAAAAAAAAGCAGTCCAAGCTACCTTTTTTTGTAAATAAAACTTTATTTTAACTTTTATGAACATCTTGTACTCGTCCATTCCTTCTCTCTTGTTATAATTTTTTTTGTGATAATTCTCCTAGGTAACATGACTTTTGTTTAGAGCGGTTTTCGTTAACACCCACGAAAAATCCGACAATATATATATAACTTTATTTTCGGGAGATTTAAAACAAAGAATTAAAAACGCAGTTAAGCATCTTATGTAAAGTACGCAAATAATGATGACGTCATCGATTTTGTGGTACGCTTTGGAAAACAACCTCGGTTAATGTTGTGTTTTCTTCTTCTTTTCTCTGTGTTTATTTATACGTTGCAATTTCCTTCTTTTAAGTTCTCCTGTTTGTTAATAATGCATTTCTTCTCTCGTTGCCATTTCGTTATCTGAGCAGATCAAGTTTTTAAAAGTAAGGGTTTGGCACGGATCATGTATCAGTTCCGCCTTGGATCAAATTATCAGCATGGCGTGCGTTCTAGGAGCTTGTTTGTTGATTTATTTTTTAAATACGAAAACGAAGCAGCAATTAATTGAAACTGGAACGGGAGGGACTGTGTAGCGGTCATAAACATAGACCTATTTTCTATCTCCGAAAAATGTCCCCGTTGAGTGAGCTGGTCACACACTGACCAATCAACCTGCAGGGCGCATGAATTACTTCTGTCGACCGAAGAACTACTTCGGCCCCTTTGGGAATCTCAGGCGGTCACCAGAGAAACCCCGGCAAGCAACGAGGAAACACCTCTCTCTCTCTCTCTCTCTCTCTCTCTCTCTCTCTCTCTCTCTCTCTCCTGCCCCTGTTCACTGAACGATCACAGCAAATACTATCTTCGCCTGAAGATAGTTGCTGACATACCTCAGGAACTGATTCCCTGCAGACTACAACATTGTCGTGTTCAATATCAACAAATACTTGTCGAGCTGTCTTCTTAAGTAATCAATTTTTGTCTAATCTATCCATTTCTTTCAATCCTCTCACGGTGTTGTACGTATTCCAGCCGAAAATCTTATTAATTCTTATCATCGAGTGGCTTTTGATCTTGCTAAGTGGTGACTCATTATCATAAAAAGAATCACCATTGGATTCCTCGTCAAATTTGATCAGAGAAAATGATGTATTTGATGTAAGTTTGTTTTCAATCCCATCGCCGGACAGACAGACAGACCACATATATAATACTAAAACCTTCATTTGTTTGTTTGTACAATTTATTTTTTCGATGGTGGGAACAAGATCCAATGAGACGAAAAATTGTAGAAGGATGGGGGAATACAGGAGGGAGACTATAAAATGTAGTAGTACCAACGTCAGAGAAAGAGAGAAAAAGGATGACGTAAATACATAAATAAATAACATAAATAAAGAAGAAAAGGAAAATTAGAAAATTACAGATTATTATGAATATGACAATATAGAGTTCAGTGCTGGGGACACAAGTACACAGAGGTCCTTGCATAATTTTGTTTTATTCGGACTACATTTCATCTTGAGTGTTATCATTACAACGTTTCGGCCGATGTAACCTCCGCCCTTCTTCAGGTGTATCTCTTCGAATTCGGGAATCTGAACCTAATTTCGAACGGAATCCTTTATTTAATCCACGGGGTAGCATGCTCTTGTTCCGTCAGCCATGACTGGGAGAAGTCTTCAGTAATTCGCAATTCTTTGTATCACCCGCATCGAGGATTGAACCTTCAACCTACAGATGACTATCACTTGGAACTGAATTTAACTTAGTACTATATCCACTGCGTAACGGAGGTTACAGCGGCCGAAACGTTGTGATGATAACACTCAAGATGAGAAATGTAGTCCGAATAACCAAAATTATGCAAATTATCAATCCTCATCTCAAAAATTCAGAAATATAACAGAGGTCCTTATCCTACACCGGGCAATCCGGGGAGACTTTTGAGTTTATAGTATTAGATGAATACCCGTCCCAGGATGGGGAAAAATGATTCCCGAACAGAAAAGTTTTGCACCACTTTTATGCGCCCTTATTAAAATAAAAACCAAGATATAATAATACTAAACCTTATGTCTAGAATCTTTATTCAAATTTTGATCAAAATCCATTATATGATTTTGATTCTAGAAAATTTCTAAAATTTAAGTCTTAAGAAGTCTTAAGAAGAAATTTAAATTCAGGGAATCTTGCTTAATTGGTGTCTAATGATTATGGATCAAATTTAATGCAAATCTGAAATATCTCAATTTTTAAAGAGGGGATTGTGCCCATATTATGCCAGCTAAAATCCCTGTAAAATACTTCAAAGAAACTGAAATTAAAGAAATGTTTATTAATTAATGTCTAGTACCTATTGTTAAAATTTCACAAAATTTCACAAAAATCGCGGGGTATCTGAATTTTCACGGAGGACATCCGCCTCCTTTTTACTTCCTTTGAATAAAACTAAATTAAAGTAAATATAGCCCACATTATTACCCCTTACGCCCAGCAGCTGTGTTTCAACCTTCGGAATAATTAGTTAATTAATTTAGGAGTGAATCCTATACATACAAATAAATAAACATATCCACATACCAAAATGTATATAGATAGATATTCGTTTGAAAATAATACTTATCACTTATTCATGAATGCGGCTCACAATAGTCGACAGACGACACCCTGAGGAAGGAATCGTTACTCGAAACGTCGGTTATACGATCCAATAAGGAAGCGATATCAATTTTAATATTTATAATGTGAATATATGAACGCTAGCGTAGCGTAAGCAGTTCAATATAATCGATGAAGCAATGTTCATTGAATTTCACAAAGACTGCCACTCAGATTCACGCAGTATTGATTTACTCCTCTCCAGGAGTTAGGCACAAGGCCAGTTTTTATCTTACTCCTACAAGTAAGATGTGACCCAAGGTCGGGTCGGGAAAGTGGGGTTTAAAAATTGCCTGGGCAGCCCCGTCGGCATTCCCCGGTAGGGGCGCCTCAGACAGTAAGCAATAAACTTACTCCTTCCCAAAGAAGGGAGGCGAAGCCTGGGAGGATGGACCTCCTAGAACTGCACAGGACAGACCCATAGACCGGCGTAAATCAAGCCCTGAAGGCCAAGACAATACCAGTCTATGGGGTGCAGTATCCATCAGAACAGATACTACACTTTGATCTTAGCCAAAAGGATTCACGCAGTAGATGAGTGGTTGTAGATTAAAATTTACACTTCAGTTTTGCTTCATGCACGAAAAAAAAAAAGAAAAAAAAAGAGAGAGGCTTCGTGGCGCAAGTCGTTTGTGCATTTGGACTACGAAACGCACGAATGACGACGCAATGAAGTGTTGCGACATCTGGCGATGACGTCACAGATCACGTGTGTTCCAGCATTTTTTTTTTTTTATCTTTGAATCGCACGATCACCTGCTGCTCCCAATTTCAACTTGATTAATTCTACAACCACAGATAATGATTATAATTAGTTACTTTTGCGTCTGGTTAGCCGTCCTTATATATCGCACATCAAGGAATCATCACTATATATATATATATATATATATATATATATATATATATATATATATATATATATATATTAGATTTCTTGAATGTGAGATGATATATATAATTATTTCCACAATCAGACAACGCCGCAGCCCACAACCTATGAAAAGAAACAAACCAGAAGTCCTAGACTCGAGTTTCGCCCTCCTTTGGGCTCATCAGTAGAACACATCCGAACTCAGGATTCGAAACCCGAGTCACTTGCATGCGAAGCGAGTACTCTGCCACTGAGCTACCTCGCCACATACAAGAAAAAAAAAAAAAAAAAAAAATCCTACTTGTGAGACATCGGCCTGGGTTCATAGTAGTTGGATGACTACACCCCTTGTTGAAAAGAGTAGGTAAATTCCACAGTCGGTCATCGCCGCGGTTCGCTTAATCTGTGTAAATTAATAGACATTCTTGTATGTGGCGAGGTAGCTCAGTGGCAGAGTACTCGCTTACCATGCAAGTGACTCGGGTTTCGAATCCTGAGTTCGGATGTGTTCTACTGATGAGCCCAAAGGAGGGCGAAACTCGAGTCTAGGACTTCCGGTTTGTTTCTTTTCATAGGTTGTGGGCTGCGGCGTTGTCTGATTGTGGAAATAATTATATATATATATATATATATATATATATATATATATAGGGTGGGCAAAAATAAGGGTCCTATTTTAAAAAATTCATAACTTTTTTATTTATTGATTTTTTAATTTTTTTTTTTTAGAATAAGTAAAGGACCCCTTCCGAAGCAAGCACGAGCCGTATTAGCCCTAAGGAACGTACCCTCATTTAGAAAACATTATTTTTGCTTAAAAAACTCAAAACAGTGTAAAAAACAATACTTTAGTTTTTGTAAGTTTTAAGAAGTGTTTTTCGGCTAAAATTTGTTTTGTTTATTTCAAAAAATCTCGGAAGGGTCAGTCTACACACACATAAAGTTTGGTGAGTTTAACTTTTATTTTGTGGAAGTTATTCAAATTCAAGTTATTCAAATTTAAAGATAGGACCCTTATTTTGGCCCACCAATATATATATATATATATATATATATATATATATATATATATATATATATATATAATAATGGTAATAATCCAGGTGAAAAATATCCACAGGGTGGTAATCCAGAGAATTTTAACCGGGTTTATAAAAAGTGCTCAATATCAAAATAGAGCTTTATATATGATAATTTTATTTACACAGACATGTACAAAATCTGCGACACTGGCATGTCGATGTTATCGATCAACAGTTACTATAAACTGAGATCTCATCAGGCAGACTTAGAATCCGATCTTAACCTCAGATCATATTTGGAGAGAACCCTCGATTAATTGAGAATTAAAGCTAAAAATTAAGAGCGTAATATTTATTCATTTTGGTACAGAAAAATTAGTACAACATTCGTACTGTCGGTTTCAAGCACGGAAGGACTTAGCCATCCGGCTCTCTTCAGCTTCTGTTGTCATCTGTTTCGGAAATGTGAAGTCACGTGTCACTCTCGTTTGGACGCGTTATTTGCTTAGAGTGTTATGTATGTTTGTTTAAATTTAGTGGAAGGAAGGTTTAATAAGGTTTGGAAAAAAGGGGGAAGGGTGAAAAGTAACAGTTGAGTTTTAAACCGGATAAGATTTAAAGAGATATAAAAAATAAAAAAGTAAACAAATATTTCTATATAAATCCCGTGAGTCAATATTATGAGTATCGTATATTTGGCCGTTACAAAAACAAGGCAAATACAGCACTCGTGACCTGGATATGGCAACTTAAAGATGAAAAGACACCCGTCACCATCAAATGGAAAGTAATTGAGAGAAGACCATCCTTATCTTCAACCATAAATAGATGTCCTCTGTGTGACGCTGAAAAATACCATATATTAATGGCCATCATTGACCCAAATACAGTCTGTTTGAATATTCGAGATGCAATCTTTAAGAGGTGCATCCACAGGAGACAAGCACTACTCATAAACTGGACTTACTGATTCACATAAAAGCCTAGCTACACCCCCTCTGCCAAATGCATAACCCCATAATTGCCCTATTAAATACCGACTTCCACTCCAGAAAATTTTCCCAACTATCACCTCTCATAAATATAAATAAAATTAAAAAATACGAACAAATACCTTAATCAACCCATATCTACACCACTTTTCAAGAGCAATAATTATAACTTTCCCAAAAATATTTCTTCAATCATTAAGAGGGCAACCCCACCATTTCTCGGTCATAATGCTAATCTCCCATATCTCCCAAACAGATCCAATCTTGCCGACCCAATCCTTACTCTTTTCTCTAAACCAGTTTTAATCAGTATACAAATTTTATCACCCTCATAAGTATTCACTATACCTTAATTAATAATGTTAAATCCCGAATATAAATCATTCAAAAACCCTGCAGAGTTACTGCCCTTAGACCGCCCGGATGAAATCTTTATTTAAATTCCTTTGGGTGCTTGAAAAGGCCGGAGGGTCGAAATAAATTATTGCACCGGTGATTATGTGATTCCGTGTTACTTTATTTTATTCTTGTTCTGTTTATTACATTGAGCTTTCACACTCGGATTTCCTTCTGGAATTTATTTCACTCTAAAACTATATATATATATATATATATATATATATATATATATATATATATATATATGTTACATGTGTAGTATTAGTTTCTGTAGATGTAAATCCGTTGAAACGCAAGTGTTTATAAAAAGTGCTCAATAACAAGTAAAGCTGTTTTTAAGTATACATTTTTATTTAAACAAACATTATTGGTTACATATGTGCATACATGTTTCGGTTGTACTCTACACAGAGAGTCAACCTCTTCAGACCAAAGAAGACAGAGAAGTGAGATGAATTTGAAAAACGTTCCCTTTTAGTAACTCTTTTTTTTGGATGAGATATTATCCACAAAAATGATATGATTTATTTAAACCGAAAGTTTTCCAAATCCATCTCACTTCTCTGTTTTCTTTGGTCTGAAGAGGTTGAACCTCTGTTAAGAGTACAACCGAAACATGTATGCACATATGTAACCAATAATATTGGTATAAATAAAAATTTATACTTTATATATATATATATATATATATATATATATATATATATATATATATATATATATATATATATATATATATATATACATTTGACTGGCTGTATTTTAATTTCAGTAATGTATGTGGTGATTTCCGTTGGCCTAATGGATTAAGGCGTTGGATCGTGATTTTTTTATGAACTGCATTCGAACCTGTCTGACAGCCTGAAACCACCACTCCCTGCACTGATTAAGTCGTAAGTCCGAAACAACGTTTCTGTAGGTAAATACACTTTAATATATATATATATATATATATATATATATATATATATATATATATATATATATATATATATATATATATATATATATATATATATATGTATGTGTGTGTGTGTGTGTGTGTGTGTGTGTGTGTGTGTGTGTGTGTAGAGAGAGAGAGAGAGGGGGAGAGAGGAAGAGAGCGCAATGTAATAGATGTTCTGTCTTCATGAAGCCATTCTCCCGTGTATTACCGCCTTCTTTGGGGAGAGGTTTAGTGTTGTATATGTTATGTCGTCACGATGTCTTCCCCAAACGCTGTATCACATCACACGATGATTTATTATTTTGTTGACTTTTGTTGACACAGTTTTCTTTTGTGTTTGTTTTTATTACTTCTTTTTAAATAGAAGTTTTTATAAAACCCGAATTAATTTGTAATTTCTTATCTGTATAATAATCCGCTAATGCATTTCAGATTATATTTAAAACATGTTCTTCCTTTACTACCACCACTTGTCGTCTCATTCGCACCACTCCCATATCTACTACGTTCAGTGTGCAGACAATCGACCAAACAAGACCATCAGAGTTTTAGCGTTACATCGATTCAAAGTTTGGTTAGAAACGTACAAACACAGAAGTTCTATCATAGAGAGAATATAATATTAATTCATTTAAGTCCGCTTTAATTCCGAACTGGCATATGTTAGGGTTAGGGTTAGGGTTAGGGTTAGGGATCAACATGTTGGTCGTGTGTGATGAGAGGCGAGGACTGGCGGTACATGCAAAGATAAGCCCGATGGCATTTAAGATTACATATCCAAGATGGTCACGCATTCTTTATTCAATCGAAGCGACCATCTTGGCTGTAAAACTTTGCGGCCTTCATTTTCAGTCAATCGAGTTCTTTCACCTCGACAATTTCCTCTTCGTCATATAAATAATGTAATAGTTTTGAATACTTTTTTCTTGACGGAAGATTTTCAGCCTTCTCCATAAGAAAGCGCTGTTTTCTTATCACTCGCAACAACCGGGCCCGTCAAGGAGATGCCTTGATGGGGGCCAAATAAATGACGACACATACCACAGTCAGCATCCGCTTACATCTGTCCTGCTTGATATAGATAAGTTTAATCTTACAGGCTATTTCGCCTCGGGGCGGCGGCGGCGGCGGCGGCGGCGGGGGGGGGGGGTTAACTCCTGATTCTAACTTGACTTTTGTTCGTTCGCCTTCGAGGGATTATTTGCTAAGGGAAATTTCAAACGAAACCAAACAGCCAGTGAACAAGCGATCACCACATTTTGTTATTATTCGGTCACCATTTATCAAGGCCAAAAGCCACTAGAGGATAAGGGTCAACGGGATGGAATGATTGTCAGCCGAAAGATGGAGAACATTATGGGGGTACTAAATTTGATCAATGCAATGAACTAGGGAAAGAGAAAGTGGACCCTGGGTTTACTTAGTGCAGCCTCGTAACTCTCGCTTCCCTTATTTTGTCCTTTAGTCCTCACATTTCATGAGCGATGTTTCTGACAAAGGGGGAAGCATTGCTGTTTTCTGGGTCGGAATAATAAAAATCATGATGATAATAATAATAATAATAATAATAATAATAATAATAATAATAATAATAATAATAATAATAATAATAATGATAATGATAACTAGCAAGACCCATGTAAATTACACAAAATGTTGTTTTCAATATTAATTATCTTGTTCCTAACTTATACATGTTTGAATAAAATAAGATTTGACTTGTATATTTATTTGAAAAAATGAACAATACATGAAACAATTGACAAAACTTTTTTATATACAATATTTCTAGTGAAGGTAATATTTCGACGACTAAACCTTACTTTGTAAATGCTTTAGATTACATTAAATTTGGCTCCAATTCATGAGTAGCATACAAAGATTCGGAAGGTCGTTGCTTTTGATGTAAGCATGACACACAAAATAACACACGCTATCGTATTAATATGTGTTTTCCCGGTTGTCCACTCCCTACCTCTCTTTCCCTTCCTCTCGAAATGTAGAAAAAAATCCTAGAGGTTGGTTGGGATCGAACTATAAACCAGTCGGGCCGACGTCGCTAACCGTTGCGCCAAAGGGAAATACTTGACAATATTACGAACATTAGGTGACTTGAACGCTTTTCCAAATCTAGGTGCGGAATGCATGCACAGAGCTTTTGATGTAAGCGTGACACACGAACACACACGCTATCGTATTAATATATAGATAATAATAATAATAATAATAATAATAATAATAATAATAATAATAATGATAATGATAATAATAATAATAATAATAATAATGATAATGATAATAATGATGATAATGATAATAATAATAATAATAATAATAATAATAATAATAATAATAATGATAATAATAATGATGATAATAATGATAATGATAATAATGATGATGATGATAATGATAATAATAATGATAATGATAATGATAATAATAATAATAATAATGATAATAATAATAATAATAATAATGATAATGATAATAATGATGATAATAATAATAATGATAATGATAATAACAATAATAATAATAATGATAATAATAATAATAATAATAATAATAATGATAATGATAATAATGATGATAATAATAATGATAATAATAATAATAATGATAATAATAATGATGATAATAATGATGATGATGATGATAATGATAATAATAATGATAATAATGATAATGATAATAACAATAATAATAATGATAATAATAATAACAATAATAATAATAATGATAATAATAATAATAATAATAATGATAATGATAATAACAATAATGATAATAATAATAACAATAATAATAATGATAATAATAAAAATTATAATTAAAATAACAATAATAATAAAAATAACAATAATGATAATAATAATGATAATATTAATAATAATAATAATAATAATAATAATAATAATAATAATAATGATAATAATTAATTATAAATTAACATTTAACAGTCAAACGTTAAATTAAAAAATAATTTTAAATATAACCTAAGTCACATGGTCATTATCTCCTTGTGTTTTCAGATCGTTATCATTCTCTTATTTATTTTCATACTGACTACTTGGCCTGAAGAAGCTTAGTCAAAATAAGGCTATAGCTAAAACATGCCTGCAAATATCTAGTTAAAATGTTTTATTAAAAATAAAAATGTATACTAATTATATATATATATATATATATATATATATATATATATATATATATATATATATATATAGCTCTACTTGTTATTGAGCACTATTTTATAAATAAAGTAAGGATTCACAGGATTGATTAACCAACTCTCATGAAAAAAACATCACCAGAAATACCAGTCTGTCTGTAGATGACTATAAATGCCCCCACCCACCCATTCGTGGATTGAGTACTGTGGTAAGTGAATTTGCTAACTATCATTAAGGATAATGCAAAGCTCCAAGTAAAAGCGAACTGAGCACTCTTCGATGCTAATCGTGTTCATATAAACATTAAGTTCTATGAATCGCCTCTTCGGACAAATATATAGATTAGAATGACGCCCGTTTCGAAGAACTGGCAATTTTTGAATTACAAATCTCCTAGATACTTCATCTCTCTCCCCTGGGTTACAAAATATGCACTTTCATATAGAAATAATTTAATATTTTATCAGGGTATTTAACGATGGATCTCTTCTTGTGATTTTTGTTTTGTTTTTGGTGGAAATTTAACTTTTTAGTCATTGTTGTGGCTTGTTTTCTGTGTACTCACGAGATTCTGTTTTGATGCGATTCAATGTTTTAGAAGAAAATGATGTTGCATCACATAACTTAAAATAAACATTACCTTGAAACAGCTGTAAATTACTTTAATTCCTTTTTGCGTACTCTCTAGTAAGAAACGCCAACTGTCAAAAGACATCAACGAACCAATAACAACACTTTGTTTTTAAATATTTAAATGAATAAAAGCGAGTAAGTTGAGCTCATTTCTTGCACTAACCCTAACCTTAACCCCTAACTCCTTACTCTAATCCCTTAACCTAACATTAACCCCTAACTCTAATCCTAACCCCCAACTCTAACCCTAACCCCTAACTCTAACCCTATCCCCTAACTCTAACCCTAATTCCTAACTCTAACCCTAACCCCTAACTCTAACCCTAATTCCTAACTCTAACCCTAACCCCTAACTCTAACCCTAATTCCTAACTCTAACCCTAATTCCAACCCTAACCCCTAACTCTAACCCTAACCCCTAACTCTAACCCTATCCCCTAACTCTAACCCTAACCCTTAACTCTAACCCTATCCCCTAACTCTAACCCTAACCCTAACCCCTAACTCTAACCCTAATCCCTAACTCTAACCCTAATTCCTAACTCTAACCCTAACCTTAATTCCTAACTCTAACCCTACCCCCTAACTCTAACCCTAATCCCTAACTCTAACCCCAACTCTAACCGTAACCCCTAACCCTAACAGTAAAATCAAAAAGCCCTATTTCAAGTTAATTTAACTTTACACAATAAACTATTTTTATAAACTGCTTATGTATATGTAATATTAATCGCAAGGTTAACTAATTTGCATATTGCTTTTAAAAAAAGGACGGTTTATTAATTAACTATCATTTGTTATTGTTTGTCTTTTTAATTCAATGGTGGTTTTGAGTTTAATCTAACAAATAGTTCTGTTTCGCAAAATTGTTTTATTTCCTGGACGAATATTTAGTATTTGTGTTCAAATGTTCTTTTCTTTTGAATTTCAACAAGTTGCGATCTATTTCAAGTGAAAAAACAAAACGCGCAAATGAACTTTTCCTTTTTTTACGACCACATTTAAAAGCTAAATAAATTTGTTTCGTGTTTACAACAAGGTTATGAATGAAATGTTTATTATTTTAAATTAATGTTTCAAGTAGTTCAAGTAGGTGTACTGTGCGAATCGATAGCGAGCCAGAAAGCGGGCTAGTTAATAAAATAAAAACGAAGATAACTAATCCTATGCGTTTCTTTTGTTTTATATTTAACTACTTGTGGTTAGGGTTAGGGATAGGGTTAGGGTTGCCAGTGTGGAGATAGGTTAGGGTTAGGGTTGCCAGTGTGGAGATAGGTTAGGGTTAGGGTTGCCAGTGTGGAGATAGGTTAGGGTTAGGGATAGGGTTAGGGTTGCCAGTGTGGAGATAGGTTAGGGTTAGGGTTGCCAGTGTGGAGATAGGTTAGGGTTAGGGTTGCCAGTGTGGAGATAGGTTAGGGTTAGGGATAGGGTTAGGGTTGCCAGTGTGGAGATAGGTTAGGGTTAGGGTTGCCAGTGTGGAGATAGGTTAGGGTTAGGGTTGCCAGTGTGGAGATAGGTTAGGGTTAGGGTTGCCAGTGTGGAGATAGGTTAGGGTTAGGGTTGCCAGTGTGGAGATAGGTTAGGGTTAGGGTTGCCAGTGTTAGGGTTAGGGTTGCCAGTCTGGAGATATAATGCTGGTCGAAAATAATTTCAGCCTCATCAGATGAATAGTTTGTTTTTTTTAGTTATAAAAGTTTCCATGGCATAAATTCTGGAGTAATTAATACAGTAAGACAAAGATAAAACTTTGACTCATCCTTACGTTGCCAGGCGGAGGTATGCAGTCCCACAACTGACTTCTTTATTCTATTAATTGGATTCTTTTGAAAATGTTGTTCCGTTTTTACTGAATTTTTTACTTAATATATAAACTTTTTATCAAAATAAATACTTTTAGCACCTCTGAACCTGTCTTCGTGAAACATTGGCCCAAATGTTGTTCTTGGTATCGCTATTAGATAGTAGCAGTCGGGTGAATGGAAAGGTTAGCAGTCGGAGGAGGTCCACCGAACGGAAGTTACATAACTCGTTTGTTACTCTCCCTATTCCTCACCCTTAGCCGGCGATACTTGAACGAGAGAAGACGTGTTTACGCACTAATCGTAAAACTGGGAACGGCAGACGAATGGCGACGATCTAGAGAAATCTATTTGTAAGCATCTCACCCCTCCTCCCTCTCTCTCACACACACACACACACACACACACACACACACACACACACACACACACACACACACACACACACACACACACACACACACACCCACACACACACACACACACACACACCGAGTCACTTCTTTTTTTTTAATTTTCTTATTTCTGTTCCAAATTGCAGACTATCACCTGCTATTTAGAGGCTCCAATAGAGTGCTCTTTTAAGGATTTTGGCCGTTACCTTTAGTGTAATTATTTGGATTTCTTTTGCACTTGGTTTTCTGGGAATACTTTCCAGATACTTTTTGAGTCACCTACATACAAGTTTATGTGCTGCCTTAAATAAACCTTTGTATATAAACTGACCAACAATTATCGGCGTGTTTTTTTTTTTTTTAAATAAACAAACGAAAAGCAACCTGAACTCACAACTATGATGATGACGACGACGACGACGACGACGACCAACTCGCGTGCATAAAGAACTTTATACACTTATCGGTAAAAGGGTGTATATAACACCCGGCAGCACTTTTACCCCCCCCCCCCTCCCGCGACCCCCAGCGCCAGCATGTTGGCTCACGTGAATCAATCGTAGTCACTTATAAACAGAATGGTCTTCCGTATTAAAAATTAGCATATACCCCCCCAATACATTTTTTTGTTTATTAATTATTTACCTCACGAAATAGAATGAAGATTGATAGATTTTCCGCAAACCGCCGCCCAACCCCCGCACTTTCGCTGCAGCCAGCATTTTGGCTCACGTGACTACATCGTAGTCACTTATAAACATCTTCATTCTATTTCGTAAGGTAAATAATTAATAAACAAAAAAAACTGTATTGGGGGGGGGGGGATATATGCTAATTGTAAAAAAGTGCCATCCTATAACACCGCCATTCCTTTCCCCAGGCGATCACATTTGAATCGCTAACGCAATACGTTCGATATTGGCGCCATGATGTCTGAAGAAATCCAAATCGTCCAAGCAATTGCTACATCCCCTTAATGCTAGCTGACGCAGTTAGAAGAATCCGTTCGCAAGTGTCATTGGCACCGGCCATTCCTAAAATAGAACGTTGGTGACCTCAACTGCGATTTGTGAGCGAGAGGCTCCTAGTTAGCGGAACTTACAGAAGACATTATGGTATCCTACGCCCGAGAGAAAAGTCTTCAGGAATTACGTTTTCCGTTTAATCTTTCTCCGGAAAAAGAAGAGGAAGGACAGTTTGACAGGCCACATCCGGAACTTAAAAATTCCAATCGTGCAGATATTTAGTCATCTTCTTCCTCCTACGCTAGCCTGTAACAGATACGACATTATCAAAAGAACGAATGGCAAATCTATCACTACAAAATTAATTAAT
Organism: Sepiola atlantica; assembly: GCA_963556195.1. NCBI lineage: Eukaryota > Metazoa > Mollusca > Cephalopoda > Sepiida > Sepiolidae > Sepiola > Sepiola atlantica. The sequence goes on from OY744531.1 coordinate 108,445,267, forward strand.
TTTATTACACAACTTGTTAAGACAATATAAGATAAAGAGTTCGTACAGAATAAGAATTCAAAGTGTCTAAGGAACGTTTCTGGAGAAAGATTTGTGTTTACTATAAGGAGAAATTAAGTAGACATGTTTGTTTCGCCTGTCACATTGTGCGTTAAGAAGGAATCGAGCAAACATATTCATTTCAGCTGTCGCCGTGTGCGTCGTTTCTCTGTGTGTAAATGGAATAGACATGCGGGTGTGTACGTGTGTATATTAGAGTGCCTGTTTTTGTTAGTGAGAGTGTGTACGTTATGATAAATATTTTAAATTCTTATCCATATATATATATATATATATATATATATATATATATATATATATATATATATATATATATATATATATATATATAGGAACAAATTTTTTGTGGTACAGAATTTTTTCAAAGTTTTAAATAGGATGAAAGAGAGGACATTTATAGTAATTTAATCGTCGGAAGACATTCGATTAAAAACTTTTTAAAAGAATAAAAAGATCGACTAAAATTAAAATTAACAGACTAAGGTACCTTGAGATTTAGTCTGTTAATTTTAGGCGATCTTTTTATTCTTTTAAAAAGTTTTTAATCGAATGTATTCCGACGATTAAATATATTACTACAAATTTCCTCTCTTTTTTTTTCTTGTGATATTGTCTTCAACTCGCGATCACTCCGTTCATCCTATTTAAAACTTTGATATATATATATATATATATATATATATATATATATATATATATATATATATATATATATATATATATATATATAGTTATTTTTAGGTTGGTGCATGGTTGTTTATATATATATATATATATATATATATATATATATATATATAACCATCCACCAACCTAACAATCCATAATTGTCGCAACGATATTCAAATCTCCAACTATAGTATTTTATACTTCAACCATTTAATCTGACCTGAGACGAGAAAGTACATATCTGGATCTGTGCAAACAATTCTGGACTACCTCCCGCCTCTTGTTAATTAAGTTATCGTTGGATACTATAATATGATATGGTTGCAGAGTAAAATATTTGCATCTCTTGAATTTACTTGGTTTTACCTGCTCTACCTAATATAGACCATTTCAATTCGAATTGTGTGTTACTGACAGGGATCTTTTTAGAATCAGTGTTAGGCACCCTAAAAGAAAATATATGGTTTCTAATCCTATCTTTGAAACTGCAACCTGTGGACCCAATGTATGTCCTAGTTCTATGTCATTCAACAACGTTGCACTTATACACTATATCCAAAATTAAACATTTCCCTTTCAAAGAGCATTCATTTACGTTTCTACAATTAGATTGGGGTCCCACATTCTTGCCAACATTCCTAATTATTTTATTTATTTTAGCACCTACAATAGTTGATACTAAGTGCATAGAGGTTGAAAATGACAATTTAACAGTGTTTTTTTTTTATAGATAAATAGAAACCATAAAAAGATCTAGATATGTACGTTCTTGTCTGATTAAATGACTGAAGTATAACTGATCGGAGATTTTACCACAATTGGGGAGTGTTAGGTTGGTGAATGGGCGGAAATCTGCGCATACGAGGTTAGATAGGGATAGTAAATATCTGGAGTTGATAAAATTGGAGTTGTCAAAGATGTCATCTAGAGTATGAATCTAGGTACGGTTTATTGGATGAATTACATCTGAAGATATAAGCCTGAAGGGAAGATATGCAGGATGTGAGAAGAGGTTAGGGTTAAGGTTAGTCTATAAGATTAGTCTGCCATCTTCGCGGAATTAAGACTATCAAATAGTTAGGATAAACAGGAGGAGATAATCGTTAATTATGAAGTATTGGACAAATATCATTAACTAGGGACATTATGAATAAATTGTCCTTGTCGGGAGGGTGATATAAAAATAAGAGTAATTAATATATATATAGTTAGTGGGTGTTATTGGAACAGGAGGTGGGATACAGTGGCACCAGTTTCAAACTTCATGTGGATGGGATAATTTGTAATATTGTTTCATAGCCCCTTTGCTTGGGCCGCGGCGGTACTCATTTTGTATACTCTTCCCGGAAATGGCCGTGGCAGTTCCCATTTAATCACTCGTCATTTTTTAAAGATAAATCATATAGTTTGCATACCTTTAAATTTTTTCCTCGCCGCGTAGAGGGTCGCCGTCTCCATGTCGTCTAGTGGCTGAATTCTTTCTTCTTTCTTTCCTGCCGTGAACCACGCCGCTGCAACAAAAAGCCTCATGACCGTCTCAGAAGACAAACAATCTTTTAAATTTAATTTCTGTTCTATTTCAAGCGTTAGTCATCCGTCAGCTGGGAGATATTCACTAACGTCGAGAGAGAGAGAGAGAGAGAGAGAGAGAGAGAGAGAGAGAGAGAGAGAGAGAGCAAATTACTGCTTTCGTAATTACCTAGCAATTAAGTCCTTAATTATTCGTGGAGGGGGGGGGGATATCTTTCGCCTGTATTTTCTTAGGGAATCAATCCCCCTAATCTGTTGTAGACTACATGGTAAAAATCACGTCTGATAGGTTCGCCTCCAAAACCCAGACTGCTAAATACTCGCTTCTCCCGAAGAACGAGTGACGTCACGGATCCCTCTGCTTCCCACGCAAAGGCCCGTGACGTCACAAAGCCTCTCGCAGGTGCACATTGACCCCTGATCCGAGGTCTCGTCACGCGGTGACCCTATTACGTCTGTGAGCTCCGACTGTGAGAACAGCACTTATTCTGCACTCGACTGCACGGGTCCACCCGCGCTAATTCGCGCAAGTTAAACCAACGATTTCCAACAGATATGTCCATTCCCATAGGGCCATTATCCAACAATATAAGACTAGGAATTCTGTAGGAATCCCCTCAGCTTAATTAGGAGCTTCCTCGCTCGTTTCTCCGGGGGGGGGGGGGGGGTCCGGGGTAATTTATTTTGTTCAATCTGAGTCTTAACTAATGGAACCAGTAAAACATAAACCATTGGTCGTGTGCATTAATATATAATTTTAGAATATTTTAAGTCCGCTAATATTTTGGCAATTTAATATTATTTCAAGTTTACGAACGCGTAAGATATTTTACATACAAAACCTTTTTAGTCATATGTGGTTACATCATTAAACAATTTTTCGGTCGGTTCATGAATTGTCTTCTCTGTACTTAGAAATAAGGTTTTTAGCTAGATATAGGGAATATAAATTCAAGGGTATTCTTAGTTTCATGTACTTTAGATATTATTTGGACAGATCGACATATTTACTATGCCTCTAATATAGACTATAAAATAAAGGCTTAAATATCTTAATTTAAATTAAACGGGTCACACATATTCTATATTTCTTAGTTTTCTCCAGCCATAGACTTTTACATATGACCGTAATAATTTTCTTTTTCAATTAAGAAAAGGGGAGAAAAGTAATTTATTTTCTGACATGAGTTGCAGTTGTTTTGGTGGTCGTGCTGCTCTGGTTAATCGCAGGCATTTTCTGGAATCTTTGATCACGAGGCCATTAAAATGGAGTTAATAATTTTTTTTTAGATAGTGATTCAATTTTATAATCTGATTATAGACTAATTCTAATCTCATAGGCGTTAAAATAAGAAAACAAAAAAAAAACTAGCTAAAAAAAATTTGTTGTTGACAAAAAAATGTAAAAAAAGCATTAACATTTGCTTAACAAATCAAACAAAATCATCATTTGAAACTGTCCGGTGCACAAACAAAAAAACATTTTATTTTAAAATATTTGATTAACAATGACTCAGAAAAAGAACAAAAATAAACATCTAATTACTAACAGTTGTTTAGTAATGGTTTGTTCGTTCTTTATTTGTATATATGTATTTTAGTTTGATTTTCTTCGTCTGAATTTATCGGCTGCCAGTCTTCAATTTAGCGTTTTATTAATAAGGAAGAACAACGTAAAGGTTTTTTAGTACATCTTTTACGGGTTATGATTGGAAGAGTTTATATCTAGGTATTTTTTTTGTCTCATTGTATAGTTTTTTTCTTTGGATAAATAAAACTTTAGGCATCACACTAAAACTATTAGAATGTTAGTTTGGTAATTTATATAATTTTTCCCTTTAATTTTTTCATGCATATACGAAAATTCGGTGTAATATATAATATATATATATAATATATATATATATATATGTTGTCATATATATATATATATATATATATATATATATATATATATATGACAACAGGAGCTGAAGAGAGCCAGATGGCTAAGTCCTTCTGTGCTTGAAACCGACGGTACGAATTTTGTACTAATTTTTCTGTACCAATATATATATATATATATATATATATATATATATATATATATATATATATATATATATATATATATATATATATATATATATATATAAGTCAGGTTCATATGATATTCCAATAACCATGTTTTTATTTTATTATCTTTATTTTTTCACATTTCCAAAAAACATAACATTTCTGTGAGATATATTTTTATGGTCCGTTTCATTTGTCTTGTGCCAAACAACATTTTTATGTCAATATCGTCTCTGCAACATTACAAAATCATCAGAAAAATTCACAAAGAGTAAAAAGTTCTTGGATTAAAGTGTCTTGAAAAAACCTACACCATACAGTCGTTAATCCTGATGGATCGACGGACAGTGCCATCTTACAGAGATGATTGGACGCATGTTATTAGTAATAATTCGTGAATTATTTATTTTTGAAACATTTCATTTTGACCAATTTAAATGAGGATTGAACGCATATTTCAAACACGGATACATTCACCACATTTCCTGAAAGGAGGGACGTGATTCATTAAAAAAATGTATAAAAATCAGAAAACTTAAAAAAAATAATAGAAATTAAAGGAAATATCAGCCATTCTTTAAATACTGATTTGACGCTGCCGAGAATGTCCGTATCTATAAGTAGAATTGAAAGTAGAGTAGACGTAATGGCGTCACCTAAAAATAATATAAAACATATACAAGGGATATATATATATATATATATATATATATATATATATATATATATATATATATATAAGTGCAGATTAGTCGTCCGAGGCTATAGCAATGCGATGTGGTTGCCGTAAGATGGAAAAGTGAAAAGAAATAAACGCAGGGAGAAAGTGAAACTCAAAACGATTTATTAATAATTTCACGAAAACTGATTAAATACCAATGTCCGGTAAGTAACAGTTCGGCAAAGGGTAATATTAAATTTTCGAAAGAAAAACTTTCATTATCAGAAGACAACAATAAAAGACCGAGTAGGTCGAAGAAAAACTTTTCCATCTTACGGCAACCACATCGCATTGCTATAGCCTCGGACGACTAATCTGCACTTACATTTACCAGCAATGCTTCAAGCAAACTACAATCTCCTTATATATATATATATATATATATATATATATATATATATATATATATATATATATATATATATATATATATATATATATATATATATATATATATATATATATAAATAAAGTTAATACAACAAAAGATATAAGAGGCAACTAATATCTTTAATTAGTGACCACCCGGATAAAACTGAAGCTCAAGAGAGGAGAAGATTTTCTTTGAAAACTCATGAATTAAGGACTTTAAAGTACTTTGCTTGAACATTGAATTCTAATAAAATTTGATTCGCACCTTATTTTATTCTTTCACTTTATCTAGTGCTATATATATATATATATATATATATATATATATATATATATATATATATAAAACGAATTCTTTTATATATATTTTTATATTTTTATATTTCTGCATATATAAAAAAAATAGTCAAATGAATCTTTTACTTCTGTCACCCCTCCTCGATTATTTTAACATTTACCTCCTTTTTTACATAGACCAATCAAAAAAGTGAATTTATCTTTTTAAGACGATGATCAAATTCTCTCATTATTTGGTTTTTTGACGTGGTTGTTTATACATCTGAGGAGACCTAATTAAGGGGTCGAAATAAGTTATAAAGTGTACAACCTTAATGTGTGTATAGTTTTTTCTTTTTATAATTATATATATATATATATATATATATATATATATGGCTTGAGGCACTAACTGGCCTAGCCGCACTGATGAGCTGTGAAACAGTGAACCAGTCTGTATGTGGATGACTATATATATATATATATATATATATATATATATATATATATATAGCTTTGAAATTTTAGAACAGTTAACATGATGCGAGATTATGTTAAACAAATGAAATATTTATTAAATCATTTTCTTTTTTTAAATCCAAATTTTCGGTTCAAAAAACCTTATTCATGGTACAGACAATATTTACCTTTTTCTTCTTCTTTTTTTTTCATAGTCGAAGTCTTACGGCTTGGCCAAAGATAGATCTTCAGGTGTTATGAAGATACTGTTTTTTTTAATGTCCGATCTGTAGTGGAGCGCGCTGAAACACGTGTGTGCGATAATGAGATTTAAATGTTACTACAGCTTAGAAACGCCGTTGAAACGATAACTTTGACATTTTAGAAACAGTTAATATGACGCGAGATTTTGTTAAACAAATAAAATATTTATTAAATAATTTTTTTATTTGTAAATCCAAATTTTCGGTTTTGAAAAAACCTTATTCATGGTACAGACAATATTTTTCTTTTTTTTCTTTTCTTCTTTTTTTTCATAGTCGAAGTCTTACGGTTTGGCCGAAGGTCAATCTTCTGGTGTTTTTTTATGTTCGATATTTTAATATTTTCTTAAAATTTAAACGACAAAGTTTTTTTTTTAATTTCATTTTTAAAATGTATACAAAATATTTTAATTTTAAAATATTGTTTCTTTCTTAATTAAAAAAACAAATAAAATTATCAAAAACAATTTGAACAAGTTCTTGCAGGTCTGTAATCTAAATGCGTTCTATGAGAAGTTCTCTCAATCTGTCCATCTGTCCATTTGTCTGTCACGTTTAATTTTGAAATATTATTTTTACATGAATCTACGCATCTCTATAACAGAATCTGTCTGTCTGTCCACCTGTCCGTTGTTCTGTCACGCATAAGTTTGAAATAGAATTTTCATTACTAAACGTGTAAATTGAATGGACGCATCTTAAGTATACGTATTTATGTTGACTTAGGGTTAAATTTAGGCTTCGAATTACATTTAAGGTTTAATATTAAGATTTACATTATGTTTTGGGGATCCGGAATAAATTATAAAAATTAAACGATAAAAATATTTATTAAAGCTTCATTTTAGCTAATCAGAGTCATTCGTCTCTGTCGTGTTATGCCCCGTTTTTTACTGATGCCAAAATGCGAAAGGTGTTGCAGAAAAATAAAGAATCTAAACAAGAAAGTTTTTTTTTATAGCTTACACTTTAATGTAGTAGAATGCGGACATACTTTTAGCCCCCTCAGTTTTACATATTCAGTCAGCTCCCAAACCCCCGTTGGGAGGAGAAAACGGCGGAACGTCCGCTTACTTCAACCTCAAGTCTCACTCTTTTCAATTCTCTCTCGATCGATGACGTAATTCTGAAAAATTTTTCTTGCCACATTCCTTAATCCATATACCTCAAAATAGAAAAAATTAAATGTTCATATTTTCATTTTCGTCTCAACCCTGAAATTATCAAAACAATCGCAGTCGCATTTCAAACACAACGTATACCCACACCCCTGACCTATACCTCGTTTCCATCTAGATTATAATTCTTATTTACTACCTGCTCTTCCCATCACCCCGGTGTAATCTCCTTGTGTCGGATTTTTCTTTTACTTGGACGATTTAAGATTGAAGTGTATATTAATTTTTACCTTTAGAGAAGCAAGAATCCATTAGAAAAAATATTTAATCTAACAAGGATTGATATTGAGCAGCTTTGTGGGGAGGCCATTGCGTGTATTTTTTAACAATATGCACAAAAGCTGTATATTACCCAAGTCCTTACCAAGTTTAGATCCAGCACAGCTCTTCAAAATTCCACTATTTATTTATATACATATATATTTGCCTGTTGCTTATTCTGAAATGATGTTTTGGCATATCAACCATTTTTTGGTTATTTTAATGCTGAAACACAACGCGTATTGCAAACGATTCTTTATGTGTGATAATGGGGGGGGGTCAAGCAGATTAGAAACCCAAAATTACCGGCAAAATCAAAAAGATAAATCAAAAGAATTATTTGGGAGAGAAATCGGAAATCGGAACATTCCTTTGTTAGTGACCTCAATAGGTCGAAACAATGGACAAGAGAATGAGTATTGTTTTGAAAGGGAGTGTAGTTTAAAGAAATCAGTCAAAGACTGAGACTAGAACAGATGTCGGTCAGCAGCACTGACGACGTAAATCGACGTAAGAAAATGCAGGAGACTAAGGGTCTTTGGGGAAAGATAGTCTGACAGATAGACAGGCAGGTCAGATAGGTGAGAGATTGCGTAAAAATCCCAGAGACTTTTATCTGGCAACCAGGCGATAAAATTGTGGTATACATAGTACGCGACGGTATCCAGTAAAGAAATTACACACCCACCCTTTTAAACTTGTGATTATGTCTAAGCCCTCGTAACTATTTAAAGCTCTTGGTTCAAAAAACGCTAAATTTCGTTAGAAAAACTAATATCTAACATATAAAATCAAGTCAGTTAGATATGCGAAGTTAAACCTAAATATCAATGCTCCTGACAAATCGATATTTCATTCTGCTTAGCGATACTTGCGCCATGTTCTTTACACGCATATAATGTATTTCGCTTTAGTTTCTTTCTGAAAATACTTATTTCGGCTAGGAATATTGTCAGACTGGAAATATTTTCCCTGACAAATCGATATTTAATTCTGCTTAGCGATCCTTGCGTCATGTTCTTTACATGCATATAATGTATTTCGCTTTAGTTTCTTTCTGAAAATACTTATTTCGGCTAGGAATATTGTCAGACTGGAAATATTTTCCCTGACAAATCGATATTTCATTCTGCTTAGCGATCCTTGCGCCATGTTCTTTACACGCATATAATGTATTTCGCTTTAGTTTCTTTCTGAAAATACTTATTTCGGCTAGGAATATTGTCAGACTGGAAATATTTTCCCTGACTCATCTGAGCAGAAACGTGTGCTTACGCCCTTAATAAAAAAATAAATTTTAGACATTTCTTTATTCATTTCGGTTATTAAACTATTTATTTGTTATAATTAATTAATAAGTAAGTGGAATATCTTTCATATTTATTTATTTTTCTTCTTTATTAAGTAAAACAAATATCTTCTTTTTTTCAGATCTACAAGTTCCTAATCGTGTAGTTACTTTTACTTTTTTTTACAGATATTTCTACTGTTTTGACGATGACAATATCGGACGAAAACAAATTATCGGGTATCTTTTACAATAATCAACACAACGAGAACGGGGTCCAAAAAACAAATCTTCAACAAATAAATGTGACTGTAGCTCATAAAACTTATTTTCCGACTTACCTATGACATTTGTTTGTATTTTAAGTAGTTTCAATGGGTTTTTTAAATTAGATATCAACATTTACACCTTAAAATGAGCGTCTATAATATTGAGATGTTACATGAGAGCGTGATTACGTTCTAAGAGCGTGCAAGATTCAAAAGTTTGATTGCTTCACCGTTAAGAATTGGATTACGCGTTCAAGTTTCAAACGTATAATTGCTTAATGGCTAATAATTTGGTAACGTCTATTACTATGCTAGACACTTTAAAATATTATGACTAGTTTCGTAATTCACATTTTTGATTGTGGGATGTTTTGTTTTTATGTAAAGGGCTTCAAGAATTTTTAATCTTTTGGTGTTAGTATTGTGGTGTATTATTTTAGTATGTGTCTATATTTAGAAAGGGGGCAGTCATGTTTTTTTTAGGTGTTGGCAAATGGAGCTAGTGTCAGAGAGATGTAAGGTTAGTCTTCGGAAAAAGTTTTGTGGTTGTGAAACCGATGTAAGAATTAGTTTTATTGTTATTGTCGGAGATACAATCTCCCATGAAGCATTGAAACTGATATATTACATTAGTTCTTCCTTATTTATTTTGAGTCTGAGAAGTGTTATTTTTGACTACATGGTTCGATGTTTTCATTTTTTTGTAATAAATGATGAATCTTATTTTATTAGCAGAGTTGATGGGGGAGATGTAGCGATGTATTATATTTTTAAGAGCTTTTTCATCCAATTTAAAGTTCGGAAGCATTTGGTTACAGTAGAACAGATTTATGTAGTGAAAATTATTTAGCTGATTATTATTAGTATTGTCTAAGTTTATTTGTTCGTCTACAATATAATTGGGAAATTGATTATTAATTTGGACTTGCTTATGTTATATATATATATATATATATATATATATATATATATATATATATATATATATATATATATATATATATATATTAAATAAAGTGTTACAACAACATCCGGACCAAGGTTTCAGATCCGAGAAAATCGGACCTTCATCAGCGGACCTTCATCAGCTTAATGAGTGAGAACAACCGCCAGGAATTTCAAAATATTGTCCGTTGGAACACTTTCAGATTTAAAATTGTCACGTGCGTGGAATATTCGTAGTCAGTTATGGATCAAAACAACAGCAACGCTGTACATCGAAAAAGCAAGAAATTAAATGGGAATAACGTTAACAGTTGGACAGATGGCATGTTTAAATTGTCACGCCTTCCGAATTTCGGATTGAACTGTATGGTATCCCGACTGTGGCCCTAAACTCTATTTCCATTATTGCATGTTTTAATTATGGATGGTTTTTATATTTATGTATATAACTGTTTTTAAATTTTTAATTTGTAAATTTTTTAAATTTTTTAAATTTTTAATTCTAATTTTTATTTTTTTAAATTTTTAATTCTAATTTAAAATTTCAAATGTGGAGTACCCCATATCCCCATTTTTCCTTCTCTTGGCTTTTATCTTTTATTTTTATTTTTACACAATTTTGTTATCATTTATTTTATCTAACAGTGTATTTATTTCATCTTTATTTATATTTATTTTTCTTCATTATTTTTCTTTATTTTTCTTCATTTTTCTTTATATTTCTCTTCATTTTTCTTTATATTTCTCTTTATTTTTCTTTATTTTTCTTTATTTTTCTTTATTTTTCTTTATTTTTCTTTTTCTTTCTTTTTCTTTATTTTTCTTTATTTTTCTTTATTTTTATTTTTCTTTATTATTTTTCTTTATTATTTTTCTTTATTATTTTTCTTCATTATTCATTTTTCATTTTTCTTTATTTTTCTTTATTTTTCTTCATTATTATTCTTTTTCATCTTTCTTTATTCCCCCCCCTTTTATTATTAGTACCTTAATTTTTTTATGATTAGTACCATTACGACTTCATAAATTTATAAATGGTGTGACTATAATTTATTTAATTATAAGTTTTATTTTTAATGATTTATTATTTAATATTTAATATTTTTAGAAATAATTTATTACATTAGCATATTATTTCAATATAATTTTTAATTTTATAATTTATATATATTTTTTAACTTAATATAATTTTATTTTTATTTTTATTTTTATTTTTATTTTTAACGTTATCTCCATTTACTTTCGATAAGATATATAGCGTCTCTATTAGTTAAATTTAGATACTTTCCATAACGGCCACGTAATTCCACGCACGTGACAATTTAAACATGCCATCTGTCCAACTGTTAACGTTATTCCCATTTAATTTCTTGCTTTTTCGATGTACAGCGTTGCTGTTGTTTTGATCCATAACTGACTACGAATATTCCACGCACGTGACAATTTTAAATCTGAAAGTGTTCCATCTTTCCAACGGACAATATTTTGAAATTCCTGGCGGTTGTTCTCACTCATTAAGCTGATGAAGGTCCGCTGATGAAGGTCCGATTTTCTCGGATCTGAAACCTTGGTCCGGATGTTGTTGTAACACTTTATTTAATATTAATAAATATCATGCTCTTATTAATTATTTAGTTAATTTTACTTTTGCATTAATAATTGAGCACTCTGCTGGGAAACTCTCCCAATTAAGAAATACGGTATATATATATATATATATATATATATATATATATATATATATATATATATATATATATATATAACAGTTTTTGATGGTAAACAACTGATGATCCCTTAAATAATGTTAAGACTAGCGTAAATTCTTGAAAGCAAACTAATATAGTGACTGCAAAAAGTAAATTAACTTACAAAAAAGTGATTTTCCACCGAACGCCTTTGGACTAAAATGTTTAACAAAATTTTTTTTTATATAGTTTTAATGGTTGAGAAACTTCCGCGACTATATATATATATATATATATATATATAGAGAGAGAGAGAGAGAGAGAGAGGGAGAGAGAGAGAGAGAGAAAGAGATAGAGAGTGTGTGTGTGTTAGTGAGAGAGAGGAATAAGTAGTAAGACTACACATCTATAAAAAGAATATGTTACTAGAATTGTCCGCATGGACTCGTGGCACAACGGATATAAGTGCTAAGTAATAATCATTTATAAGTGTCAGTCTTCTGGAAGGTGAAGGTTCAATTCTCAGTATAGGCGATACTAAGAATACAATTAAGAATTATTGTACCCAGTCATGGCTGATGGAACAAGAACAAGCTATCTCTCTTCGAAATACCCTACACATTCCCGAGCTCGATATAAAGATTCCTGATTTCGACAAGACGCACCTGAAGAAGGCTGGAGCTTACATCGGCTGTAACGTTGTGAGAATAACACTGTAGATTAGAACAGTAGTCCAAATAATCCAAATAATCCGAATAATCAAAATAATCCAAATACTCCAAATTATCAAAATACTCCAAATACTCCAAATACTCCAAATACTCCAAATAATCCAAATAATCCAAATACTCCAAATACTCCAAATAATCCAAATGCTCCAAATAATCCAAATACTTCAAATAATAAAAATAATCCAAATACTCCAAATAATAAAAATACTCCAAATACTCCAAATAATCAAAATAATCAAAATACTCCAAATAATCTAAATAATCCAAATTATGCAAACACTCCAAATAATCCAAATAATCCAAATACTCTAAATAATCCAACTAATCCAAATTATCCAAACACTCCAAATACTTAAAATAATCCAAATACTCCAAATAATCAAAATACTCCAAATAATCAAAATAATCCAAATACTCAAAATAATCCAAATAATCAAAATACTCCAAATAATCCAAATAATCCAAACACTCCAAATACTCCAAATAATCCAACCAATCAAAATACTCCAAATTATCCAAACACTCCAAATACTGCAAACACTCCAAATATTCCAAATACTCAAAATACTCCAAATGATCCAAATACTCCAAATAATCCAAATGATCCAAATTATCCGAACACTCCAAATACTCCAAATACTGCAAATAATCCAAATACTCCAAATAATCTCAATAATCCAAATACTCCAAATACTCCAAATACTCCAAACACTCCAAATACTCCAAATAATCCAAATGATCCAAATAATTCAAGCATAAACGATGTTCCATTAACTTTTCATCATTATCCCATGCTTCACATTCTGGCTTGTGCCCTTCCCTGGAAATCTATTGAGATTCATTGTGAGGGTATTTAGCTGTAGACTATTAAGCGGTGCTTATGTCTAAACCCGGCCATTATTACAACCAATCCAAATAGCATCTTCAAGTGAATGGGAATATAAACACTGTTTTCATACATCTTTTTTTCGTTATATAACGCAATGTCTTTCTCTTGATATGGAATAAAATGGCCGAATCTTCACATTGGCTCTGAAATAATTTATCTCATACAGTAAAAAGTCCGACCAAAAAAAAAAAAAGATAATTTGACAGACAACATAAAAAAAAACAAACAACAACAAAAAAAAAGCAAGAATCACCATAATTGGTGTGTGACATAATTTCGATAATTCTCGCATCCATTATCGTCTGAGATAATGATGCAACTTTGAGTTCGTGTGGGAACAAATGTCTGTACAAATGCCAGCATCTGATTGGCCTCATTACAAATCAAAGAACAATAAAAGGGAGAAAAAAGTAGACGATTTACATGGACGAGTCCAAGTTACAAAACCACATCAAAAATTATTTTAAAGCTTCATTTCTTGAAGGAAAAAGATAGACGATGCGTCAATCATTCTCACAACTATAAATTTTGATGCGGCTGTCGAGAATGATGGACGCATGATTGTTTGTGTGTCTGTGACAAATGGTGAACACATGATTGTCATGTAAGTGTACGAATGGTGGATAAAATGTGGCTGCGAGAATGATGGACGCATGATTCTGATGTAGCTGTTATAATGATGGGCAAATAATTTTGATGTGGCTGTGATAATGATGGCACATGATTGTGATGTGGCTGAATGATATGCATGTTGTTGTCAGAATTATGGTGCTGAGCATTTGTTTCATGATTCTAGCCTGAATCTACGAACTGCATGCGTGCCATGCGACTACCTGCAACCATCACTCCTACACTGATGAGGGTAAGAGAGCCCGAAACGACGTCGTCTGTAGGTGGAAAAACTTTAATATTTATAAAAAATATTTATAGGTAAAACCCCCTTTAAAAAATGTAACAGTCTTAAAAGTAGAGCATTGTTTGAAATTGAAAATTTAGCTAGTTCTGGTCGAGCATTGAACACTGTAGACAGCAATGACACTCCTCCGCCTCCTGTGTAAGTGTATCTTAATTTCAATTACTGTTTGTGTCGATTTTTTGTAGTCATATGGTTGTGAGCGTTTGTCTCGTGATTCTAGCCTGAATCTACGAACTGAGTTCGGGCCCTTGTGACCGCTTGCTACCGCAACCCCTACACTGATGAGGGTAAGGGAGCCTGAAACGACGTCGTCTGTAAGTGAAAAACACTTTAATATTTATTAAAAAAATTTATAGTATATATATATATATATATATATATATATATATATTGCCTTTGGATCTGTTTACTTGAAAACAGGAAGAAATGCGTTTTCTTAATATGGCTAATTTTGTCTGATCCCCCCTCTAAGGACTAAGGACTTGGGTGGAATCTTCGCCGTTGGATTTTCATGCAGATTCTTCTGGATTTACCAATTACATTTGAACCCCATACAACTTGGATCTCCGTATTTGGTGAATTTCATTTACATTGAAACACACCCGTTTGAACTTTTAAAACCTTTTTTTAAAAAACTTTAAAAAAACAAAACTTTTTTCAAATTTTGAATATTGACTGTTCTTATCTGTCAACTTATCAATCACTACTTCCTCTGATGATAAGATTTTAATCTTTGAAAAGCCTGGCTTAAGGAATGAAATTGAAATAGAAGAAGAATAAATATTTTTATTTACTAAATGCTCCTGGTTCTGAACAACTGAAGATATTGATCTGTTTCCTTTTGCAGGTCTAACTATTTTTCATTGACTCACCTTATATATATATATATATATATATATATATATATATATATATATATATATATATATATATATATATATATATATATATAGTTTCCGTTGGCCGAGTGGATATGGCGACTTCTTGCAGATTCTAGCCTGACTCTGTGAACCTGGTTCGCGCCGACCGATCGACTGAAATTGTTACTTTTCTGCACCGATGATAGCAATAAGCTTGAAACACTAGCGTCTGTAGGTATTAATAATTTAATATTTATTTATAAATATTATATATATATGTATATATATATATATTCAATAATTATGCGGATTGATAATTTAAATGTTAAAAATAAACGTTATTATTTGTTCATATATGAAAACATTTTTCATTCGAATATTTTATTTAGTATATCACTATCCCTTAAAAAGGAGAAGGTAATCCCTGGGAGGATGGTCTCATAACCACAGAACAGATACTAAACTACCCCCTCCAAAAAAGGAGGAGGTAATGCCTGGGAGAATAGTATTTAAAAAAAAAAATAGAAATCGCTCCAGACAAGGCATGATACCACGTGATGTAAGGAGCTAAAAAAAAAGGTAAAGGTCAAAAACGATAAGTGTTATGGATGGATTCTGATCCTAGTATAATGACGAACGAACATATAATACACTATCCCTCGAAAGGAGGAGGTAACGCCTGGGAGGATGGTATCACGACGAACGAACATATAATACACTACTTCTTGAAAGGAGTAGGTAACGCCTGGGAGGATAGTATCACGACGAACGAAAATATAATACACTACTTCTCGAAAGGAGGAGGTAACGCCTGGGAGGATGGTATCACGACGAATGAAAATATAATACACTACTTCTCGAAAGGAGGAGGTAACGCCTGGGAGGATGGTATCACGACGAACGAAAATATTATACACTACCCCTCGAAAGGAGGAGGTAACGCCTGGGAGGATGGTATCACGACAAATGAAAATATAATACACTACCCCTCAAAAGGAGGAGGTAACGCCTGGGAGGATGGTTTCATGCCAACAGAACAGGTACTATAATGCCCTTCCAAAAAGGAGGATGTTATGCCTGGGAGGATGGTATTATGATAACTGAACAGCTACTACATACACCCCCCTCCCCGAATTGAGCATTAGAACATGGTACATTAGTCTGAAGTAGTATAGTAAAATGAACTGAGACCTGAAAGATAGTACAATAGTACAATTAATAGAAGTACTAGTATAGTTTCGGCTTCAAACAGATCTCAAATGTCTATTAGTTAATAAGTGATCGTGGACACACTTACAAAATACATGACGTATAAATAAATAAAACTGAAAAGAGAATATGTTCGCGATGTTGAATAAGCGTTAAAACCATCCATGTTCACAAAAAAACCTTCCAGAACACTTTTTTATATGAATCAACATCACTTGTTGATGACGAAATCCGGCACGTGATATCTATTTTTCTTTAGTCATGTTACTAGTTATGGTACTCTCTTGATCACGAGGATGACCGTCCGAAATTATCATACTTTCTCAAGCCGTACGGCCGACTCCATATCTAGCACATTCTGACAACCTAGTCACTGGCTTGGCTGACCAGACACTTCTTTGTGTGAATGATGTATAGATCGGTTCTGTCCTAAGAGGCCAAACTCCCAGGCATTACCTTTATTCAGAGAGGAGATTGGTTTATTGCATGTCACCTGAGACGCTTCCCCCTCTCCCTGGGGAATGCCGATGGGTGGGTCCGTTCACGGTTATTTTTATACCCTTTCAGTCCCCCTTTGAGAGAGCTGGATTTCCTTCCCAACATCTTCCTACAGTGGGAAGCTCTTCTGCCTAATTGGCATTGCATGTATTTTTTTTGATGTTTTGTGCAAATAAGTATCTGTAGTGTCTTCAGTCAGAGGAATAGAAATCATTCGAGACTGAGCCATTTATTTTCATTGTCCACGTCCAGAGTGCCCCTTTTGTGGGAGCTGGATTTAAACGTGCTTAACATTGCATAATTTTGGTTATTCGGACTACATTTCTCATCTTGAGTGTTATCATCACAACGTTTCGGATGCTGTAACCTCCGGCCTTCTTCAGGTGTATCTCTTCGAACTCGGGAATATTTCTGTCAAACTCGGGAATCTGGACGGAATTTCGAACTTTGCCCTCAAGGGGATGGAAGTAAATAGGAACTACATCTACAAGTGAATATAATTATCAATTTTTTTTTCTCGTGAAATTTATATTTACGAGGCGCAATTCAACAAAATTTGAACAATATACATTCTATACAAAATTACATGTAACAATTACTGTTGTGTAGCAGTCGATATATATATATATATATATATATATATATATATATATATTATTTTTCATTGAGTTTTGGTTCATTGCTTTTTGCCTTTGGATCTGTTTACTTGAAAACAGGAAGAAATGCGTTTTCTTAATATGGCTAATTTTGTCTGATCCCCCCTCTAAGGACTAGGGTGGAATCTTCGCCGTTGGATTTTCATGCAGATTCTTCTGGATTTACCAATTACATTTGAACCCCATACAACTTGGATCTCCGTATTTGGTGACTTTCATTTACATTGAAACACACCCGTTTGAACTTTTAAAACCTTTTAAAAAGAACTTTAAAAAAAAACTTTTTCCAAATTTTGAATATTGACTGTTCTTATCTGTCAACTTATCAATCTCTACTTCCTCTGATGATAAGATTTTAATCTTTGAAAAGCCTGGCTTAAGGAATGAAATTGAAATAGAAGAAGAATAAATATTTTTATTTACTAAATGCTCCTTGTTCTGAACAACTGAAGATATTGATCTGTTTCCTTTTGCAGGTCTAATTATTTTTCATTGACTCACCTTATATATATATATATATATATATATATATATATATATGTATGTGTGTGTGTGTGTGTGGGTGTGTATGTGTGTGTCTGTAATCCAGGTAAGGTAAACATCCACAGGATAGGGATCCAAAGAATTTCAACCGGGCTTATAAAAAGTGCTCAATATCAAATAGAGCGTTTATATATATGATTATTTTTATTTATACAGATGTGTACATAATCTGCGACACTGGCATGTCGATGTTATCGATCAAGAGCTGTTAAAAGCTGAGATCTCATCAGCAGAATAATAATCTGATCCTTCTCTTAGTTCATATTTGGAAAGAGTTGGGTGCCTTAGAGGTACATTGTATGCACTATATCAAGTCAAATAGCTTTAAAATTCGAAAATCAAGTGAATCAAGTGAAAGAAGCGAGAAAAGTTGAACGATCAGTGATCGTTACAAACAAATACAATCAACTAAATCTCATTCATTCACTGTGGAGGTCCCCAGATGTCGGAGAGCCTTCTACTCAAATAGCTTCTTTCCCTGTGCTGCTGGCCTCTGGAACTCCCTCCCTGCCCCCTGTTTCCCCGACACTACAGACATGCATAAATTTAAAACTAATGTAAACAGACATCTCGCTGCGCAGATCCCAATTTAGGTTGACCCCCCCCCCCCCTCACCCACCTTCTCCCCTTTTCTTTTTCTCAGTAGCTCCTTACGTCTACAGTGGCGGCCTGCCTTGTTTGGGGTGAATTATGTTTTTAAAAAAATTTTTAATTCGAAAACTGCTATCAAATTACAGTGTTTAGAGTTTGAGGGATTTATGGTTCGAAAATCCGATAAAAACCCCAGGTAAAGTCAACAGCAAAACAGTAAAGATTCCGATATCTAAAATCCACTTCCACTTTGGTAAAATAAAAAAAAACCCTGGAAAGCTTAAAAAACATAGACACACGCACGCGTTATATTTGCATTCCATAGACAATGGTGGATAAAGCCAAAACCATAATTTTCATTGGTTTTAAAATCTTCTTTATTTCGTACTTCAATGAGTTTTTTTTATTTACATCTCTCATTTTACACACAAAGGTAATTTATTTGGAAAGAAGGTTCTTTCCAAATATGATCTAATGTTAAGATCGGATTCTAACTCTGCCTGATGAGATCTCAGTTTATAATAACTGTTGATCGATAATATCGACATGCCAGTGTCGCAGATTTTGTACATGTCTGTGTAAATAAAAATAAAAATAATCATATATATATATATATATATATATATATATATAATTATAATAATAATAATATTTGTTATTGTTTATTATCTATGTACGTATACGTTTCGTCCTTTTTTTTAATAATCATCAGCATAGAGATATGACTATTCACTACCGGTCATGCGATTCGAAACCCCGGATTACGAGTATTTTTGCAACTCAAATCCGACGCCTTAACCACACGGCCAATTCTGAACAGCAAATAACCTGTGATAATTTTAACACTTTATCGGCGGCTTAACGTCTGAGAGCGTTCTACTTTTTTTTTTTGAATGAAAGGAACGATGCATTTAAAGCTAGTGACGTCATGCTGTGTTATATATATATACTTCTTAGTAATATAGCCAGAAAAATCCCAGCAGAGTGCTCGATTTTTGGTACAGAAAAATAAGTACAACACTAGTACCGTCGGTTTCAAGCACAGAAGGACTTAGCCATCTGGCTCTCTTCAGCTTCTGTTGTCATCTGTTTCGGAAATGTGAAGTCACGTGTCACTCTCGTTTGGACGCGTTATTTGCTTAGAGTGTTATGTATGTTTGTTTAAATTTAGTGTAAGGAAGGTTTAATAAGGTTTGAAAAAAAGGGGAAGGGTGAAAAGTAACAGTTGAGATTTAAACCGGAGAAGATTTAAAGAGATATATAAAAAAATTAAAAAATATTTCTATATAAATCCCGTGAGCCAATATTATGAATATCGTATATTTGTCCGTTACTGTTTTGGGTTTTAATGATGTGCCTTCTAAAGGAATTAGGGAGAGAAAATGGGTTTAAGGATTAAAAAGGTTAAAAGAACAACATTAATTAAATTCAAGTTTAAATCCTGGATAAAGGACTTTAAATCAATCTGAAAGGAATTTATATAAAGATATCACCCGGGCGGTCTAAGAGCAGTAACTCTGCAGGGTTTTTGAATGATTTATATTCGGGATTTAACATTCTTAACTAAGGTATACTGAATGCTTATGGGGCTGGTAAAATTTGTATGCTGATTACAACTGGTTTAGAGATAAGAGTAAGGATTGGGTCGACAAGATTGGATCTGTTTGGGAGATATGGGAGATGATCATTATGACCGAGAAATGGTGGGGACTTATGAGAGTAATAATAATATGAAATGGGGGTGTTACCCTCTTAATGACTGGAGAAATATTTTTGAGATAGTTATCATTATTGCTCTTGAAAAGTAGTGTAAATATGGGTTGATTAAGATATTTGTTCGTATGTTTTAATTTTATTTATATTTATGAGGGGTGATAGTTGGGAAAACTTTCCGGAGTGGAAGTCGGTATTCAATGGGGCAATTATGGGGTTATGTATTTGGCAGGGGGGTAGCTAGGCTTTTATGTGTATCGATAAGTCCAGTTTATGAGTAGTGCTTGTCTCCTGTGGATGCATTCCTTAAAGATTTCATCTCGAAACAGACTGTATTTGGGTCAGTGATGGTCCTTAATATATGGTATTTTTCAGTGTCACACAGAGGACATCTATTTATGGCTGGAGAGAAGGATGGTCTTCTCTCAATTACTTTCCATTTGATGATGAAGGGTGTCTTTTCATCTTTAAGTTGCCATATCCGGGTCGTGAGTGCCGTATTTGCCTTGTTTTGGTATCTGAAGGTGTTTCTGTGTGCGTATAATCTTTGTTTGAAAGTACTTTTGAGACAAATCCAAACTATGGCAAATTCATCAGCCAATTCCACTCCAGAACTAAGATCCTGATTTGGACTATTGAAAGGATCTACGAAAGGATATCTAGACATGAGTTGTCTCTTATATTCAACAATACTTGCCTGCAAGAGAAGATGCTGCCTATATATATATATATATATATATATATATATATATATATATATATATGTATATATATATATATATATATGTATATATATATATATATGTATGTATGTATGTATGTGTGTGTGTGTGTGTGTGTATTTGTGTGTGTGTGTGTGTGTGTGTGTGTGTGTGTGTAAAATATATAGCGGTAAGAAGCTAGGGTTTAATACTGGGACGGGGTCCGAATCGTCCGACCGGCGGTACGGTTACGTCATCCCTACTGACAAGTATAAGGTAATACGAAACATATATATGTTCATGGATATTAAAAATATGTATTTATTAAAAAAAATCATTATTAAGCTCCGTTAAGTTGAGCATTGTGAGAGAAATAAAATTGAAGATTCAAATTTAGTCATGTTGCGAGTTCTCTTCCTTTATGAGATTGGAACACCGTCTGGATCTCATCAATTGTGTTTACAAATAAAAAATACAAGACGTATTTCTCTCACAGTTGAAAGTGTGATCGTTACAACGGCCTAGTGGTAAGAAGCCAAGCTTTAAAATATTTGGATCCGGGATTCGAATCTTTGTATTTCGTTTTGATATTGTTTTCCCTCGTCAAAATGTTTTTTTACTACGCGCGTATATTTTAGGAGATAGATGGGAATTGCATCAAGATGGAGAAAAGGCCCATATATTCCAAGACACTGTTGCCTGGATCAGTGCCAATACTTTATTAAACCAAAGGAATTCCCATTAAAATATCATGTTTTCAACGTAAAAGAAGAGGGTTAACTATTGGGCGATTATAATTTCGTTAGTTGAGAATGGCAGGAGATAGGGTTCATATGGGTCAGCTTAGTGTACTCGGATGTCAGCTCGACCTCCTGTGTGCTGGAAGCAGGTGTGACGTCACATAGCCCAATAAGGGAGAGTGAGGGAGAGAAGTCGTCAATTCGCTTGGAAGCACAAACGTGTGAAGTTGTGGTTTTAGCGATGTCCGGATAAGATATGATTAAACAGTAATTATCAACCTCTCTGGTCTGTGATTTGAAAAAACAACAAGGCGAATAAACATTTTTCGTCTTTGACCGTTTGTTTCGTCTGGGTCCGAGTAAAGTTCTTGGTAGTGTTCAGCCCACCTCTCCATCTGTCTGCTGCAGTCTAATATTATCTCACCAGCAGTTGATCTCAGGGGAACGATCTTGTTTATACTTGGGCCAAAGGCTTTTTTCAAGCCATCGTACATGCCACGAAATTTGCCGCAGTCAGCAAAGCGCTGGACACTCTCACAAATAATTAGCCAGTAGCCATTGGCACAGCACCGAGCGATCCATTGAGCGTCGTGCCTGGCCTTCCTGAGGTCGGCGACTGTCTTCTTGGGAGGTTTCATCTTGTAGTTAACGAGGGCTTTTCTTATTCAGCAATGCCGGATTCGAACCAGTCCGGGTTTCACCTCTCTTTCTTGCCAAAGATGGTCACTGCGTAGTGGTTAGGGTTAGGGTTAGGGTTAGGGTTAGGGTTAGGGTTAGGGTTAAGGTTAGGGTTAGGGTTAGTGGTAGATTGTATCACAGATGCGCACCCACCTCTCTTCAGCATTGCCAACAGAGTAGTCTTTGAAGGCGTCCTCGATAGTGTTGCCGAAGCACCTGCGTAGGTCTGGTATTGTCGGTGTGCTGGTGTTAGTGCAAGGAAGAGGGATTTTTTGCTTAGTTCGATGGATCCACTTGGACTGGAGACGGACTTTACTGCCAACCGGTCAAGTGATCTGTGGTAGCTACGTGTGTTGGGAATGCAGTTCAGCGAGAGTCTGCGTGTGATGACAAGGTCCAGCTGGTGCCAGTGATGGGATCTTGAATGCCGCCAGGATACTCGATGATGCGGCTTGTGTTTGTTATGCAGAGGTTATGGTTGGAGCACAACTCAAGAAGCCTCTGCCCATTCTAGTTCAGCTTGCCGACACCAAAATGACTGATGTAATTGGGCCAAGAATCATGGGCGGAACCCACTCATGCATTAAAGTCACCGAGCAGATACCATTTTTCCGTGACAGAAATAGTGGTGTCAAGATCCTCATATAACTGGTACTTGGTCTCGACTGGGGAGCAGAGCGTGGGAGCGTAAACACTCAGGATGGTCTACTGGGCCCGAAGCAACTGACAGGTGGAGAGACAACATTCAGACTGTGCCACTTGATGGCGGTACTATCCCTGCCTAAAGACCCCAATATGTCCCACTAAACATAGCGACAGCATATACACACTGCTAATCGAACTCATGTACGCAGTTAAAGAATACACTTTCTTACTGTAAAAGCAGGCATGCTAATATACACACACACCTACAATGCTTATCCTATGTAAACACACTGTAACACGGAAACTCGCACGGCACCAGCCGAAATGTACATGTCTACTCAATTTCTCCTTACAGTCCAAACAACTCTTTTTTTTTTTTTTAACTAGAACGTTCTCAGGCATTATGGATTCTCAATTTTTTTTATTGTGTTAATAAATTGTCAATAAAAATTAATTATTTTTGTACGGATAGACTTTGTCATTTTTTTTTTGATATTGCCTTTTTTTTTTTTACAAAATTTGGTGACCCCAGTATTTATCGGAGGAGCTAATATTATTAGAAGAATATTGTAGTTGAATATTATTAGAAGAATATTGTAGTTGCATATTATTAGAAGAATATTGTAGTTGAATATTATTAGAATAATATTGTAGTTGAATATTATTAGAATAATATTGTAGTTGAATATTATTAGAAGAATATTGTAGTTGAATATTATTAGAAGAATATTGTAGTTGAATATTATTAGAAGAATATTGTAGTTGAATATTATTAGAAGATCACCAAAACCCTTATTACAGTCGGGGAATCGGATGCGGTGAAGGGTTAATGGTCTACTTGTTACGGGATACAATACTCGTTTTTCTCCGGATGCTGGCAACATATGCATTGTCACTGGGCATTGGCGCATTATTACGACAATTTCAAGCTCGTTGTTTTTTAAAAAAAAATTAACTATTTTTTGTAATTTTTTTTCTTCTTCTATAACCACATCGTTTTTTATTCAGTTCAGTCTCTGTGCTATAATCGAACCTATTTTTGACCTTTAAAAAACTAAGCAAGAGTTAACGAAAATAAGAAGAATGAATCCTCTCCTCTATAATAAAGACCAATGTGTATTTATTTGTGGGTGTGTATATATATATATATATATATATATATATATATATATATATATATATATATATATATATATATATATGACTCGTTGTTTTATTTTTTTGCGCCATGTTAATGGTTTATTTACATGCAAACAAAATGCCAATTTCAAAGCTCCACAACAGAGACGCATTGTTTTTTTGTTGTTTTTTTTTGCTTGGCAACAAAGGCTAATTGTGTTAGAAAAAGAGAAAGGTAAAAGAAAAAGAATTAGAGAGCGTGATGCATTTATTTTAAGCGGATATGATTGGCCTGATTGGCAACGGGTTTATTGGCAACGCGACAAATATTCCAACAATTCCACACCGTTGCATCGGTTGGTGAATTTCACGTTGCCCGAGAAACTTTGTAAAGTTGGAATCTTTTTGTTTTTTTCTTTCTGCTGCAGTTGCCTCAAACAAGCTGAACTCCCCCCCACCCCCCAAAAAAATTACAGTTCTTTTCTAGAATAGTGTCTCTTTTGAGAAAATGTTACATTATAGCAGGACCTACTCGTGTCTGACTTTAAAATCAAATTAAGAACTTGACGACTATGGTCGGAGATGGCTGTCAATGAAAGTAAACATTTGAAAGTGAGACATGTCGCCGTCGTTAAGCGAGTCAGACTTTTGCATAGAGTTCACGAAGATTTTTAGCATGTAGTCTACACCCGATTAATGGAAATATTTCCCTAAGAAAATACAGGCGAGAGATCTCTTTCTCCCCCCCCTTCATGAATTGTTAAGGAAATAATTGTTAAGTAACTACGATAAAGTGGTGATTTGCTCTCTCTCTCTCGACGTTAGTGAATATCTCCCAGCTGATTTGATAACTAACGCTTGTACTAAAAAGAATTGAATTTAAAGAAGATTGTTTGTCTTCCGACCAGAAAATGGAGTTTTGTTGCAGCGCCGTGGTTCACGGCAGGAAAGAAAGAAGAACTAATTCAACCACTAGACGACATCGAGACGGCGACCCTCTACACGGCGAGGGAGAAATCTAAAGGTATGCAAACAATATATGAACTATGTGATTTATGATGTTTAAAAATGACGAGTATTAAATGTGAACTGCCACGGTCCTTTCAGGGACGAGTATACGAAACGAGAAAAGCCGCAACCCTAAGTAAGAGGGCTATGCAACAGAAGGATCTACTAATGTCAGACTTTAAAATCAAATTAAGAACTAGATGACTACGGTCGGAGATGAAGGTAAAAATTTGAAAGTAAGACATGTTGCTGTCGTTAAGCGAGTCAGCCTTCTGCATAGAGCTCACGAAGATCGTGCCTCAGGGTTGTCTGGTCTGCATGAAGTCCACCTCGTGGCTCGCAGCAATTCGTTAACATGCAAGATAACAGGTTTTGTCGCCAACACCGAAAGCAGCAATGCTCAGCGATTGCATGCAAAGCCGGGGAAGGTTTGGACCAGAACCCACAAAGAAATGGCGCAGAAACAACATTGTCGTTCCCATTCCATTGATTTGCGATTCTGCGCATGACACATCTTTGCTTGCAACATACAGACACAGAGACGACCAGAGGGTGACGGATCCTGATGTTGACTACGTCTGGATTTTAACCAGAACCCTGTTAGCTGGATTGTGGCCTTATAACACTTTGTGCCAAACTTGTCCGCCATGTGTGTCCCTTCGAGGAACCGGAGTTCCAGACGACAAAGCTGTAACACTAACGCGTTGCCCCGCTCCTACCACGAGGAGGAAGGGTTGGACTTTAGAGGGAGAGAGACATTCAGATACTTTTATAATAAAGAGTGCATATAGATGAAACTATGTTTTGATAATGGCTCAATTTGCAACTTTCAAACTTAAGAACGGACATCGTCATCATCGTGGGAGCGTAACAGATTCTTTCGACTCTTTCACGCCACTTTGCTCTATGTTCCATCACACTAAATAGGTCTTCATAGATGCATTGTAAGTCCTCTGTGTTAACTAACTGTGCCAGAAAAGTAAAAGAATTAAAACAAAAAAAGCTTTGACTGTGATTCAATTTCCAACCGAATTTCGTACAACCCACTTTCTCTCTGCCTTTCTCTCTTCAATCCAAATCGCTTTTCCCCTCATTCCCAGCTGTCCTCTTCATTTATATCACCTGATATTCACATATGCAAATCAGACCACCATAAACACATACACATATGAAGAGAAGCCCTTTTTAAATCTGCATACACGACATGCGAAGCACCTCATTCTTTTTCCTGACGGTGAGTGTTCCTCTTTATTGTCACACTCTGCTAATTGCTTGGTGTAGGTTCTGTGAAGTTCATCCACTGAAATACATCCGTTTTGGCATCCACAAAAGAACATCGTTGACGATTTCATCCAGTGACTCGCAAATCTGTGTTTTTTTCTTCTCTGATCAGGGCTGAGATCTGAAGAAACGTTTCAGTAGTGCTGTGGTGTAGAGCTGAGAACTCCTATCCACCGGCTCCCCAGGTTGCAGATAGAGGATTGGCCTGCAGATATGGATGTAAGCTGTGAAGACACAAATTAAGCCGAATAAAATCACTGACTTCCGTCTGGCAAGGAATCCGGAAGTCACATGTGAAGCAGCTTGGTGGATGTGTGTTCCCAGTAGACGAACTCGCCAAGTCAATGGTGGAGCACTCTAGTTCAACAAAGAACTATTGTGTTGTCTCTAGGGGTGGCGTCCTTAGACAAAATACAGCTATCGAAAGACCTACTATGAGTCATACAAAAATTAAGATTAAGATAGAGTAGTAAGGAACTCTATGAAAGCTATGTACACATGTCCATTTTTTTTATGGAAATCGCTCCAGACAATGGATGGAGCCACTTGATGTAAGGAGTTAAAATAAAAATACTACTTCAAGGTCAAAACTAGCAAACGATAAGTGTTAGATGGATAGATTCTGACCCAGAAAACAGCAATTCTTTCCCTTTTGTCAGAAATATCGTTCATGCAAAAAATATACATACAAACAGCAACAAAAAATAGAGAGATGGGTAGGCAACACAAAAACAAACAAAAACGACACAAAACAAAGACGAAAACGAAACATTTTTTACAAACAACAAAACAAAAACAAAAACAAAAAACGAAACATTTTTTACAAACAACAAAACAAAAACTAAAACAAAAACGAAACATTTTTACAAACAAAACAAAAACAAAAACATTTTTACAAACAACAAAACAAAAAGGAAACAATTTTACAAACAACAAAACAAAAACAAAAAGGAAACATTTTTTACAAACAACAAAACAAAAACAAAACATTTTTTACAAACAACAAAACAAAAACAAAAACGAAACATTTTTACAAAAACAAAAACAAAAACGAAACATTTTTTACAAACAACAAAACAAAAACTAAAACAAAAACGAAACATTTTTACAAACAACAAAACAAAAACAAAACATTTTTACAAACAACAAAACAAAAACAAAAACGAAACATTTTTTACAAACAACAAAACAAAAACAAAAACAAAAACGAAACCTTTTTTACAAACAAAAAAAAAACAAAAAAAAAACAAAAACGAAACATTTTTACAAAAACAAAAACAAAAATGAAACATTTTTTTACAAACAACAAAACAAAAACTAAAACAAAAACGAAACATTTTTACAAACAAAACAAAAACATTTTTACAAACAACAAAACAAAAACTAAAACAAAAACGAAACAATTTTACAAACAACAAAACAAAAACAAAAACGAAACATTTTTACAAAAACAAAAACGAAACATTTTTTTACAAGCAACAACAAAACAAAAACGAAATTTTTTTACAAGCAACAACAAAACAAAAACAAAAACGAAACATTTTTTACAAGCAACAACAAAACAAAAACAAAAACGAAACATTTTTTACAAACAACAACAAAACAAAACAAAAACGAAACATTTTTTACAAACAACAACAAAACAAAAACAAAAACGAAATTTTTTTACAAACAACAACAAAACAAAAACGAAATTTTTTTACAAGCAACAACAAAACAAAAACAAAAACGAAACATTTTTTACAAACAACAACAAAACAAAAACAAGCAACAACTCCATTTACTGGAACGAATGTCATGCAGTCAGATACAGATAACCGGATGTTCATACTACGACCTCCAATTAAAAAAGTATATAAAACAGTCTGTAAGCATGTAACTCCACGCATCGTTTCCGGTAAAACCAATAAATAAAATAAACAAAAATACAAAGTTGTGTGTGTTCGCGAGCCTATGTGAATTCACCAAGAATATAAACAGGTGACAAAATCAAGGAATTCATCAATAGAACCTTCGACGGCATGACTTCGACACCTCTCTTGGTCCTTCCACCTTCACTTATTAACCGACCAACACAGGCGTCGCTATTCACTCGATCATTACCACTCCTCTGATTTAACACCCTCTTTCACCACCACATCTACTACAACACCCAAAAGAATATTTATGCATCCTGTGGTTTAAAATTGCAAAGCCTCGTCTTATAACTGTGTGGGAGTTACGACGCGTCTCCATAGAATAAAAATCAATACGTGTCAACGAGGCTTAGCCCCAAAAATACGATTCAAATCAGTTCCAGTTTTGATCGCCTCTATCCTGTTCTTGTCGTTTAGGGGTTTAGGGGCCTGCTAGAATGGAACTTCAGGATACAGAATTCGTTTATCGACAAAAGGCAGCCTACTAAACTGTGGTTACAAATACAAAGCAGAATTAAATGTTGCCTACTGTAGAAATAGAAATAAAATGGTGTTGACCTTTTCGTATGGTGGACACTCGGTTTTCAGTGGAAAAAAGGACTTGTGTTGATAATTAGATTTTTTACAGGTGGAATTTATTTACATATGAGGTGAACACCTATTTTAAGAAGGAACGAATGCGGGAAGACAGGCAGTTCGAAATTTGACAGATGAGAGAAAAGATTAAGATTGCTCGTTGTGTAAGAGAAGTTGCTTTAACTTCAATACAGGATTACAAGCTATTTCGGCGAGAAGAGGAAATTATGGAGTCAGAAATTGTAAGGTTAAGCGAAGATGTGATATCACCTTTTAGTGGAGAAGATGATGCAGTCGGGTGAATGAAAAAAGTGAAATTGGTGGCTAAGCTGCAAAAAGCGCAACACCTTGCTAGTTTCATTCCACTTTTTCTGCACGGAGATGCGATTGTTTTCTACCTCGAGGTGAGTAATGAAGACCAGTTAGATGCGGAGCCGATAGAAATGATGCTAGTGGCATCGTTCACCGAAGGGTCTTTCGAAGCATATGAAAAGATTAAACGATTCAGAATCCGATGATGTTAACGTCAATACGATCAAAAGATTGGCTGGACTAGCAGGATACTTAGAGTGCTGGATCATACGGCTAAACTTACGTTCATTACGGGATTCCCAGACGACGTATCTCTGGCGCTGCAACAATTTTATCACGTAGAAGGAATGGACGTCAGCAAACTGATACCGACTGTACGGCTTAGTTAGCAAGAATGCGAGAGCTTTGGACGATGGCAGCGAGTACACAAAGCACTACACTATGAAAATGAAGATTGAAAAGAATTATCAAGCATTTGGTGCTTTAGATGTCGGGGACCAATTTTTTTTATGGAAATCGCTCAAGACAAGGCATGAAGCCACTTGATGTAAGAAGCTAAAAAAAATACTGCTTCAAGGTCAAAACCCAGCCCACGATAAGTGTTAGATAGATAGATTCCGACCCAGAAAACAGCAATTGTTACTCCTTTGTCAGAAACATCGTTCATGAAATGTGAGGACTAAAGGACAAAACAAGGGAAATAATAAAATAGATGTCGTTTGCTCTCTACCTTGAGATGAGTAATTGTCTGTAGCAGTGTTGTGTAAGAGAAATTCATTACCGGATTACATATCCATTTCTTTCTTCTTCTGTGTTCATCACTCCTTATGTTGAACACTTCTGGCTATCATTAAGCTTTTCACACGTACTAGGCACACTTCACACATTCACCGCACTCAAAATAATCAATGAAATTTATCATAGCAAAAAAATGTACAACAGATGAAGTGGAATTTCCACAGGTCCCGCTAGTTTTATTTCATTTAGAAAATTATTATACTTTTTAGAAGTCATGAATTTTACCTGTGCGTATCAACCAGATCATAAACAGGTTCTAATGTTAGAGAGCGCTCACCAACGCTGCGACAAGCACTGTTTACACACTTCTTATTGGTTATTTATTCACAGGGTCCTGTGGAAATTCCACGGTGATTTCTACATCAATCTGTCTAATATACTGTTAATAATAATATTCCTTTTGAAATAATAAACGTTCGTCAGAAATAAATGACTCTTTCTTCTTCTTCCGTAAAAATAATTGTCATTGTCAGCTAAATATTCTTTAACGTAGTTCATCCCAAACAAGGCAGGCCGCCACTGTAGACGTAAGGGGCTACTGAGAAGAAAGAAAAGGGGAGTAAGTTGTAGGGGTCAACCTAAACTGGGATCTGCGCAGCGAGATGTCTGTTTACATTAGTTTTAAATTTATGCATGTCTGTACCGTCGGGGAAACAGGGGGCAGGGAGGGAGTTCCAGAGGCCAGCAGCATGAGGAAAGAAGCTATTTGAGTAGAAAGCTCTCCGGCATCTGGGGACCTCCACAGTGAATGGATGAGATTTAGTTGATTGTCGAGTTGGTCTAGTGAATTTACGTCGAGGGGGCACCAGAGTAGCCAATTCATCGGAGCATAATCCATTGAAGTATTTGTAAAACAAGCACAAGGAAGCTACATTGCAGTGATGGGACAGGGACTGGAGCTTGGTTTACAGTGAGGGACCTATTAGGTTGGCGACTCTTTTTTGGCCCTTGTCAAGAAGGGAGAGACTAGTAGATGATGCACCAGCCCAGATGTGGCAACAATACTCCATACTCAGATGGTGGATTTGTAGAGATACAGGATAATGTCAGGTGTGAGGAGTTTACTAGCACGGTAGAGGGAGCCCACCTTCTTTGCGGCAACCTTATTTATTTATTTAAAATTGTAGACATTTAAATCTTTTTAAAATATTAAATATTCTCTGTCTTCTTACCGTAAAAATAATTTGTCCGCAAAATATTCTTCAAATCAATAAAAAATCAATAAAAAATCAATAAAAAATCAATAAAAAGAATGTCACTTTTTGAGATATATTTATTTAAAATTGTAGACATTTAAATCTTTTTAAAACAATAAATATTCTCTGTCTTCTTACCGTAAAAATAATTTGTCAGCAAAATATTCTTTAAATCAATAAAAAATCAATAAAAAGAATGTCACTTTTTGAGATATATTTATTTAAAATTGTAGACATTTAAATCTTTTTAAAACAATAAATATTCTCTGTCTTCTTACAGTAAAAATAATTTGTCAGCAAAATATTCTTCAAATCAATAAAAAATCAATAAAAAGAATGTCACTTTTTGAGATATATTTATTTAAAATTGTAGACATTTAAATCTTTTTAAAACAATAAATATTCTCTGTCTTCTTACCGTAAAAATAATTTGTCAGCAAAATATTCTTCAAATCAATAAAAAATCAATAAAAAATCAATAAAAAATCAATAAAAAGAATGTCACTTTTTGAGATATATTTATTTAAAATTGTAGACATTTAAATCTTTTTAAAACAATAAATATTCTCTGTCTTCTTACCGTAAAAATAATTTGTCAGCAAAATATTCTTCAAATCAATAAAAAATCAATAAAAAATCAATAAAAAGAATGTCGCTTTTTGAGATATATTTATTTAAAATTGTAGACATTTAAATCTTTTTAAAACAATAAATATTCTCTGTCTTCTTACCGTAAAAATAATTTGTCAGCAAAATATTCTTCAAATCAATAAAAAATCAATAAAAAATCAATAAAAAAAATGTCACTTTTTGAGATATATTTATTTAAACTTGTTTTCGTCGACGTGACGACATAATTTAATTTTGGAACAATTCATTTTAAAATGGGTATTGTTTGATTTTTTTTTTTCCTTAGTTACATAGATTTCACCACCTTATCTACTACAACCTAGACGGCGCTCCCCAAAAAATATTTAAGTATCCATTTCTTCTTTTTCCGTTTTTATCACTCCTTATGTTGAAATCTAGTAACATCTTTGCTGATTTGATGATCTCATTTTTTAAATGTGTGTGAAAGGTGATAACGTACGTGCGAACATAAAATGGTTTAGTGTATTGTTATATATATTTTAATATGTTTTTCATCGAAACACGAAAAATATGCAATGCTAAAAGAACTACAAAATTGTTATTTTATATTTAAAATATAAACACAATAATATGAATAATTCAGGAGGGTATAGGGCCATGGCGCTTGACATTTCAAGGCGTTCGACTGAGTATGGCATTCTGGTCTTCTACACAAACTTCAGGGTTATGGTATTAGTGGTGAGGTTCTTGACATTATTAGATCTTTTCTTTCTGATCAAAGTTTGCGGGTAACTTTGGATTCTCCCAGCCATGGCTGACGGAACAAAAGCACGCTACCCCCGAGGATTA
Organism: Sepiola atlantica; assembly: GCA_963556195.1. Taxonomy (NCBI): domain Eukaryota; kingdom Metazoa; phylum Mollusca; class Cephalopoda; order Sepiida; family Sepiolidae; genus Sepiola; species Sepiola atlantica. The sequence continues at coordinate 108,478,317 of OY744531.1, forward strand.
AATAAAGGGTTCCGTTCGAAATTCCATCCAGATTCCCGAGTTCGACAAAAATATTCCTGAGTTCAAAAAGATACACCTGAAGAAGCCCGGGGGTTACAGCGGCCGAAACGTTAGAATAACACTAAAGACGAGAACAGTAGTCCGAATAATCACAGTTATCAATCCCCATCTAAAAAATTCATAAACACACACAATATATATATATATATATATATATATATATATATATATATATATATATATTGTATGTGTATTTAGGCAGCATTTTCTCATTTATGCAAACATTGTTAAAAATAACAGAATTTGTCTGTTTAATTATACCTTTTTTAATTTAAAATTTTTTTCTAATGGTCTTTTTTGTATTAAAATAAAAAAAAAATAAAAATAAATGTTCCATCGGTCTCACAGGTTCTCTGCGCGTTTCTCCGTCGTCTTTTTAAAATTCTCTTCTTTCTCAAGCTTTTTTGTTCATTTGCTTTTGACACCTGAGGATGATTCGACGAAGAATCGAAAACGTTCATGAAACCTATGGAACATTTATTTATTTATTTTTTTGATTTTAATACAAAAAAGACCATCAGAAAAATTGAAAAAATATAAAAAAGGTATAATTAAACAAACGAATTCTGTTATTTTTAACAATGTTTGCATAAATATATATATATATATATATATATATATATATATATATATATATATATATATATATATATAGTAAGTTATGAAAATATATTTATGGCAATTAAGCTACACAGAGGTTCCCGCGTTTCATCCGGGGAGGGGGGAATCTTCAGTCTGAAGATTCCCCCCCGGGGATGAAACGTGGGAGCCTCTGTGTAGCTTAATTTCCATAAATATATTTTCATAGCTTACTTCCTAGCTCTACTTACGTATCGAGCACTGTTGAAGTAAATACTGACAATTGATACATAAAAAATTATTTCTCCCTATAAAATTTTATGTGGATACATGAAATAGTAATATATATATATATATATATATATATATATATATATATATATATATATATATATGAATGTGTGTTCACCATATTAGACACCAAGGTAATCATTGTATATATTTGTCACATCAAATTATCATTATATCAATGTTGTTTTATTTCAATCTTTCAGCATTTGAAATGTTTGTGTATTGCAGTCCGAAGGGGTTGTTGTGTATATGTTAGCTGTCAATTATCATCGTGCCTGAATCAACAGATGCTTGAAGAGAATAGGAAGTTTGTATAACCCCCCACAAATCAGGTCAAAGTGTCTTGTGGGACATTTAAAATCAAGTGAAAATAACAAACCGCTGAAGGATGTGGAGAACTTTTCGGCTCCATGTCTGACCCTTGATAATTTTTTCTACCCTATTTCTGAAAAAAAAAAACGAAACAAAAAAAAAAACCTTGCCTGTTGAGTAGACATACAAAGTAAATGAAATACGCCATTAGATTGTCTGTTTTTTTGTTTTTCTGTAGAATAAAATAAATATATGGTATTTTCCCTTTTTGGCAGCCATATTGAATTACCAGCTGAAACATTGTTATAACACTGATCTCCCTCTCAATATGAAAACTGGTGGCTGATTTAACACATATTCGGAAAAAAAGTGTTAGTAAAGAAAAACAATTTTTGAAAGAAAGTTTCTAAGAATAATTTCATAGACATTTATTGTAAAAGATTTACACTATTAATACTTTCTGCTTATTTTAAAATACTGTCGAAAAAAAATCATAGGTAACCAAGAGTGAAGCTAGCTGAAGAGCGAGGTTGCGAATAAAATAAAAACTTCCTTCGCGACCCTCTCCTTAGGTCTAATAACTTCTGGAGTTTGGTGACAAATTGACGAGTAACGCTCTTCAGTAGTGAGGAAGGTTTATACAACAATTGAACGCCATCCCCTACTGATACAAGTTCTCTATGATAGCTTTCCTCGTCTTAGATGTTTGGAAGAACATCCTCAATCGCCAGCAGCCACACTCTGGTAAGTCACTGCTCCTCCTATTTTCCACAATACTTAATAGCAAAGTGGTCGACCGTAGTCGAGGGCGACCCAAATGCTCCCTTTTAATTAGCTACTACACTGAGATGTAGAGGAGGACGCCACTCCTTTCTCGGAATTACTCCACTTACCCTTGATCCTTCATCTGATAATGCTGAGTGTTTAGGGTATCCAGATTTTTGGTTGACTCGACTGAGGATTGAACCCTGATCTCCTGGTCCACTCTAACCATTATGCCAAACGGGCAAATACTTAACACTCAACAATAAAATATGGATCCAAACATGAATTTTTATTATTTTCATCTAGCTGTTCTTACCTTGACCCAATACTTACTTCAAAAGGGACACGTCAACAATGCACCGTTTTTAAACGATAAATTCCGACGCCATCCCCCTTTGTTTTCGTTTTTTTTTCAAGACGACCTTTAAAATACGAAACTACAAATAAATAAATAAGTAAATAAAACACCAAACAAAATAAAACCTTTAAACACACAAAACTATGAATAAAATAAATAATAAATGCGATACATCAAATTAAACCCGATATCACCTTCAAAAGGAGACTTTAGTATTACAACCCTTTTAGACGACGAATTCAAACGCTTCCACTCCCCTGTTTTTTCATTTTTCAAGACACCAAAAATCTCCTACGATCTATAAACGATCAACCCTTTAAATAATTAAATAAAACACTTAGTAGAATAAAATAAAAACCTTTTTAAAACACAAAACTATAAATAATACATAAAAAAACTCAATTAATTCCCAACCAATATATTTTTCCAGAGAGACATTTCAGGAATGCACCGGTATTTTTTTTTAATCGATATAACGCCATTTCTCATTGTGTTTTGATCTCATTAAGTACGCTGACGAACCCTTGGATATATGTAAAATGTCAACCCATCTGGATGAAACCGCGGTACGATTCTGAAATATGTAACATAGTTTTTAAATAAATTATTTGTATTAGCTCTCACTCTTCTGCGATCGAGCACTTTATTGACTTCTTTTCAATATAAATTGACACACTATATATATAACTTATCTTGTCATAAGCGACCCCTCTCGGCTTATATAACACAAGCTCACCCCCCTCCCTAATGATCTTATAACTCCAACCGCCACCATTTCCCCAACCCTTTCTACTATAAACTCAATTTCCCACTGCCACCATCTATTTGTATCTCATTATTTATTCTTTTCATAAGCGGCCCTTTAATATTCACTCTTCCTACTACCATTGTTTCAAACATTTTTTACTTGTGTGTTTTTTTCTTCAGACACTAATCCTGAGGAAGTCTTAATATAAAGTAGAAACGTTGGGGAATACATAAATAATATTTTTTGGTTTTCTTTTTTTAATTTTCCATATATATATATATATATATATATATATATATATATATAGATAGATAGATAGATATACATATATATACATATATATATATTGATCAAGTTCAAATGTGTTAATAAAGTGAACATAAATCCAAGTTTTTTTTAAGAGTGCTCAATACCAAGTAGAGCATTTATAAAATTACATAAACAATATTATAGCCTTACGTTAATCAACAAACGTTTCAATGCGTATTACTGCATCTTGTCAAAGGCAGTTGACAAGATGCGGTAATACGCATTAAAACGTTAGTTGATTGACGTAAGGCTATAATATTGTTTATGTAACTTTATATATATATATATATATATATATATATATATATATATATATGCAAACATTGTTAAAAATAACAGAATTCGTCTGTTTAATTATACCTTTTTTTATTTTTTCAATTTTTCTGATGGTCTTTTTTGTATTAAATTCAAAAAAAAAAAAAATATTGCATAGGTTCCATAGGTTTCACGAACGTTTCCGATTCTTCGTCGAATCATCCTCAGGTGTCAAAAGCAAATGAATAAAAAAGTTGGAGAAAGAAGAGAATTTTTAAAAAGACTGCAGAGAAACGCGCATAGAACGTTTTCCACATTGTTCCAGGAAGTCGTTGACGATTTTAAATTCAGCAACGCAATGTTTGCATAAATAAGAAAATGCTGCCTAAATACACACACACACAATATATATACAGGGTGGGCCAAAATAAGGGTCCTATCTTTAAATTTGAATAACTTGAATTTGAATAACTTCCACAAAATAAAAGTTAAACTCACCAAACTTTATGTGTGTGTAGACTGACCCTTCCGAGATTTTTTGAAATAAACAAAACACTTCTTAAAACTTACAAAAACTAAAGTATTGTTTTTTACACTGTTTTGAGTTTTTTAAGCAAAAATAATGTTTTCTAAATGAGGGTACGGTCCTTAGGGCTAATACGGCTCATGCTTGCTTCGGAAGGGGTCCTTTACTTATTCTAAAAAAAAAAAAAAAAATCAATAAATAAAAAAGTTATGAATTTTTAAAAATAGGACCCTTATTTTTGCCCACCCTGTATATATATATATATATATATATATATATATATATATATATATGATTTTACAAGATATAAAAGTTTGTATGAATGAATTGTTAATTTCGTGTGCAAACGTTCAAACAATTATTTTTTTTGTAGAATTTGCTATATTCGGACTATTGTTCTCATCTTGGGTGTTTTTATCACAACGTTTCGGCCGATGTAACCTCCGACCTTCTTCAGGTGTACCTTGTCGAACTCGGGAATCCGGACGGAATTTCGAACGGAATCCTTTATTAAATCCACGGGGGTAGCATGCTGTCGTTCCATCTGCCATGATCTCGTAATTCTTCGTATCGCCCGCACTGAGGATTGAACCTTCAACCTTCAGATGACTGTCACTTAGAACTGAATTTTACTTAGTACTATATCCACTGGTTAGATTGGAACTCTACATCCTAAAATGAAGTACTGTTGCCGCACGTCGGGAGGTAAAGCCTGGGAACCGTACAGGACCATACCTCACACCGACAGAGAACTAGGCACACCAGAATGCCCAAGACTCTGCAGGTCTGAATTTGGGTATGACCCCCGAACCCCCCTGGAATGGCGGCTGGTGACCCTTTTTAAAAGTGGTACACAACTCTGTATCCCAAAACCCAGAAAAAGAGATAGCTTTGAAGGGAGGTAACTTTGTCGTCTTTACACAGAGAAAAGCAAAAGATTTATTTTAACTTTTGGCAAAATATTTTCTTTACTTTTATTTATTCTGTCATTTTTTTTTTTCATTTAGTCTTAAAAATCTCTGGTATTTCTGCGATGGAACCGGTTTTAATGTTAGATGTGTTTTGCTGGCTCTTATTTACTTGTCTGATACGACTGTAAACCTGTTTAGCTATTGCATTCAGAAACTGTTCTGAATCTCTTCCGCAGTGTTAGGGTTAGGGTTAGGGTGGCTACAAGATCTGTCTTAATCTAGTATTCCAAGTGACCGACATAACTTCACATATATTTATAAACAAACTGAAGAACCTGTCAACACCGGCTAATTTATCTTCTACATCTTCTAAATAGATAAAATTATGAAACACGTTAACGCCTTTCTGTCTGTTTTTCTTCGATAAATATAACTTTGAATTTTTTAATTACATTAAATAAGCTTGTGCCTTCGTTTTGTGTCACGCTATCAGCGTTACATAGGCATTAAAAATAACTTACGCCAGCTAGAGCTGGTATCAAAGTTACAACTTTGCTATATACAGGGTGTTGCAGCAAAATCTCACCCCTTCACTATACAAGGTGTTGCAGCAAAATCCTACCCCTTCACTATACAAGGTGTTGCAGCAAAATCCTACCCCTTCACTATACAAAGTGTTGCAGAAAAATCCCACCCCTTCACTATACAAGGTGTTGCAGCAAAATCTCACCCCTTCACTATACAAGGTGTTGCAACAAAATCCCACCCCTTCACTATACAAGGTATTGCAGAAAAATCTCACCCCTTCACTATACAAGGTGTTGCAGCAAAATCTGACACTTGACAAAAAGTAAACGAAACACCAGCAGGTGTAGTGAAGCCCTGGATGAACGAGATCGCCACCGGACGCCCCTATGTCTCTCAAGGCCGAGACGACCGTGGCGTGGCTGCTCAACAATATTCCTCACTGCAGAACAGGAAACTTCGATGAGATGGTCATATTGAAAGAATGAATGAGAGTCCCTATTTACTTGCCTCCCCATGAGGGCAGAGTTAGATACAGGATCCGTTTTTAATGTGAGGAAAATCCAACTCCCCCAAAAAAGGGAACTATGGATCGGAACAAAAATAAATATTGCTCTAGTCCAGAAGGACTTCTCCTTCATTGATCGAGGACAGAAAAGATGAAATATTGAACAGATGCTACACTTTGCTCCGAGCCAAAAGGTAAAGAAAGAATGGATGAGAGTTCTTGGGTTAGTAGATGTAGGACAGTTGAGGTAGCAGGATCAGTTCACGGCTAGAAATCTTAAGTAATTTGTAATTGTAGTATCGCCCGCACTGAGGATTGAACCTTCAACCTCCAGAAGACTGTCACTTAGAACTGATTATTTATTTATTCATTCATTCTGTATGAATCAGATGATTCTACTATTGGCATTGGTTTCCCCGATATCTTTCTAGTTAGAAATCTTTCTTACAGGGGGGGGGGGACATAAAATGTTGCCAACATCCTAAGTGAACGTGTTTCTGTGGAACGAACTGGATTCGAACTTGACCTACCCAGAGAGTCGGTCCGTGTCGTTAACCACTGAGCCACTGTCATCTCGCCACTGATTATTACTTAGCACTTATATCCGTTACGCCATAGGTCCTGGCTGATGGAACGAGAGCAAGCTACCCCCGCGGATTTAATAAAGGGTTTCAGTTCAAAATTCTGTACAGATTCCCGAGTTCGACAAGATGCACCTGAAGACAGTTGGAGATTACATCGGCCGAAACGTTGTGAGAATAATATCCAAAATGAGAACAGTAGTTCGAATAAACTAAATGATTCAAATCATTCTTTTTGTAATTATATCTATTGGAAACCATCCATTAATTTGTTTTGTTTGTATGTTTTATGGCATATCAGCATTTCTTTTTTGGAGGGGGGAGGGGGGAGGGGGAGGAGGGTGCTCATTTGATACCAAAACACAACACCTACTAAATAAGACTCAGTGAGTAATTTTGTTTATTTTATGACACATCGACCCTTTTTGAGTTAGTTAATGCCAAAAGAAAATACATCAGGTCTTGACAGGTACTACCACTTCTCCGTGTCAGAGTGGACCTAGGAGTAGTGTTAACTAAAGGGGTGACTCCCCAATGCTCTCAAATTGGAGCCTCACCATTGGATGCAGTTTTGTTGTCATAACCAGAACGTTTAGGGAATGGGGGGGGGGGCTTAAGTAGTTGACAGGGTTGAAGAAATAGGGTAGGGTTAGGGTTAGGGTTAGGGTAGGCAGAGAATTTTTTTTTTTTAATATATAAAAATATAAAATACAATAAACTAGGCAGAAAAATATGTTTAAAAACATATGCAAATATAAAATAAAAAAATAAAAATAATCGTATCAAACATTTTTTGCCGATTTCGGGTTTCAAAATAAAACAAAAAATAGAAAAATATTTTTTTAAATTGTAAAAATAGAAAATAAAAAATAGAAAAAAAGAAGATGTAAAACAAATAGAAAAATAGAAAAAAAAGTAGGCCCAAAATAAGATGGAAAAAGCTGGGAAAGTTCTGCATTATCTCTTTTTTCGCACCCTCTCAACAACAGCTGCACTCCGAGCAGTTTGGGGCCTGCCAGAATGCTGGTCACTCTCCGCTGATGTGCGGCCATTTTTGAATCGGTTGAACCACTCCTTAATTTGTGTTACACATCGCATCTTCTCCAAACACCTGCTGAATCTAACGCGACAGCGGAGATGAACACCATTCCAAAAAAAGACTTCCAGAGGTGTTTTCCGGCAGTGGATGGATCGGTTGGCTAAGTGTTTGCAAGCACAAGGGGCCTACTTTGAAAGGGATTATGGTCCCAACCCTGTCACGTATTTGAAATATTTTTTTCTGGCCTAAGGTCGGATACTTTTTAGACAGGCCTAATATTGTTTAAGTTGAAGATCCAACATTTCAACTTTACATCATTACTGAATGACGCATGAGAGTTCATCGTTGGTAGAGTTACCTATTAAAGTTTTCTTAGTCCCCTCAGTAGTCTGCTTATGAGTGAGTGCACCTTAGGTGAGTGGCCTCCTAGGGCTGAGGATATTTTTTTTTTTAACATATTTCACCTCAAACAAGGCAGACCTAAGAGGCTACTGAGTATTAGGGTGTAGGTTTCGGGTGTCATCCTAAGTTGGGAGTTGTGCAGCGAGATGTGTGTTTACATTAGTTTTAAATCTCTGCATGTTGGTTCAGTCGGGGAAACAGGGAACAGGGAGGGAGTTCCAGAGGCCGGCAGTACGAGGAAAAAAGCATCTGGGGACCTCCACAGTGAATGGATGGGATTTAGCTGATTGTCGAGTTGGTCTAGTGTATTTACGTCGAGGGGGACACTAGAGCAGCAAGTTCTTAGGAGCACAATCCATTAAAGTATTTGTTATTATGATCTATGAATTTTAGTTTTACTTGTAGTTCAAAATAAATAAATATTTATCATTTTATCATTAGTACCAGTAATGGAGAATTAAGTTGAAAACAGCAAAAACAACAAAAAGACATTAAAGGAATCGTTTTGGGAATCGGAAAATAGGCTAAAATTTTTGGAGATATTTTTGGGTTTCAGCACTATCTCCATACAACTTTAAAAAAAAACATCACTTATCCCAAAGAAGGCGGGAGTCGAAAAGGGAGATAACTGAAATACATTTAATGTTTCTGAAAATGCAACATTTACATGGACGCCATTTTTCTACAAGTAAACGTCGTTTACCTTGTTAATAATTAAACATATCACGATACGAGTTAACTAGCTATAAATTACTGTTTTTAATTGATTTTTTTGTTTTACTCTAAATAATTTAGCCGAATAAAATAAGAAGTTACCGTGATTGGAATATGCAAAAATAAATATTATTTTTTATATAAAAACTACTAGTACTCTTACATTGAATAAGTTTTCAAATTAGGTGGAATTTAACCTCGATATTTTTCGTTTACTTAAAAAAAAAACGTTTAATATATATTCCAACGATTTAATCAAATTAAAGATATATTCATTAAAAATGGTGGTGTATCGTTGTACGTGTGTTATAGACGTCATTAGCAGTATAAGTTTTCAAAGATTTTTATTTGTGTAATAGTAGTGATAGCATCTTTAGAAAAACCCTCTTAATAATTAGGTAATACACTGCTATTCATCAGAATTTTCGTCTTATCTAATTAATTGGCGCATTTGCAGGTGGAACTTGCACGTTTGTCCAGTTGGATCTGCAGTCGGACAGGAAGTGTAAAAAAATATATAGATCAATGCCGAATGGAATTCCGGTCGCATTCAGCCCCGCCCCTAAAAGAAAATTGACCAATTAGAGCGTCGCTTTTCAACAGGCTTCAACGTCGGCCTTTCTTTTCCTAATACGGACATTGTTGCCAACTCGGCCATTTCCGCTGCGTGAGTGACGAGCACTCGCTATTATATAAAAAAGCAAAAAAACAAAAACATTTCGAGACAACCTCGGTAGATACCCCCCCCCCTCAAATACTTGATTTACAACAACTTGTTAACCACATAAAAACAAAACTGTATACCTAAGCGAAAAATAGAAGCAACAATACAATTTTTGTCGCGGTGTAATGAGGATTTGTTACCGACTCGGACCTTTAATGAATCATGGTTTTCTTCAGGCATAACTTCATGAAACTTACCGTCTGAGTCAGGATGCTTTTGCGTTTATTCATGCGTATAGATTGGGACAAATAGAATAAAGATTAATATATAAATATTAATAGAAGCTTGAATAGAATTAAAAAAACATTTTTTTTTTTTTTTGTTACTCAATCGTAGCGAAAGAACTACCGTTATTTTTTTTTTTTTTTTTGCATTTAATTTCCAACTTCGTCCGGTAAGAGAAGAGAAAGAAAAAAGATTGGTGTATTATTTGCATCTAATTAAGTGTCAAGTTTTAAGTGTGGAATTATTCTTTAGACCAACTATAGTGTTCTCTATTTTAACAACTTTGGCTTTTAGTAGAAAACAGCGAGTGAGCAGCTCGACGCTTTACTCTCTCTCTCATAATAGTTAAGAGAGAGTGCGCGCGCCACCCATACATGATTGACGTCAAAACCCACGTCCTACGTGCCTTTTTATTGTCTTTTTTTCCTTCTCTTTCTTTCCTCTCTTCCCAAAACCTTCCCATCCCTCCTACACATTCAAAAAAAAAAAAGACATCATATGTGCTGTGTTTATTGATAACGTTAAATATATATGTGTATTTTTTTTTTTTACTATCATAATACTACCAGAGTTAACTTATACATAAATCACCCGTCCCGGCCGGACTAATCACTTAACAACACTACTTAGGGATCTTTATACCCATAACTGTGGATAGGGATTAATATCCCGTCTTTTCCTGGATTTATTCATTCGATTTGACCAGCCCTGAATTGTTTTAAAAAAAGTCATTGTTCGGAATTACTCTGATCTATTTCTTCCCCATCCTTCAGGGCGACGGCTTTACACAAACGAAATTGACTGCTACATCTCTCTCTCTCTCTATATATATATATATAAATACATATTTGGGTCAGAGTAGTACTACTCAGCTCTCACAGTCTCGTAATCATTATTCAGAAGGAAAGAGTGAGAACAGAAAGTTTGTCAAAATGATGTCCGATGGGGGCATAGTGGATGGTTCGTGGCAACTGGACATAACCGTCACGGACTTGGAAGTCGTAAAAACTTTACGTGTTAAAGGTGACCTCCATATTGGCGGTGTTATGTTACAATTAGTCGAAGCTTTGGGTAAGTAATAATAACTTTTTTGTTGTCTTCCCCCCCCCCCTGTCTCGTCGTGTTTTGTATTGATTCTGGGGGAGGAAAACTCTTTCTAGACTGAGTCAATTTTAATTTTTGTCACAATTCAGTGTCTCTCTCTTTGAAAGTTGGATATCACCCATAAAACATTATTTTATAGAATCACTCCCGTCTCCAATTCGGTGTTTGTTTGCGAGAACCCTGCTTTTATTTATTTATTTAAAAAAGATTTATTTATGATTACGTGTGAACACCTTGAAAAACTTGGCCGAGTAACCGATTTGAAGACTGGAGTGATTTTTATTTAAAAAAAAAAATACCATTAAAACTGACCTTGTGTCTAACTTTACCCTCTTGGGTATGGGACAAGTAAATAGGGTCTCGTCGTGTCTGAATGCAAGTTATGAACGTTCGTGAATTTCTTTCGCTCTTTATTTAAGGAGGGGGGGGGTATGTCCCGCCATATACCCCCATCTCCAAAACCATAATTTGAGATTTAAAAAAAAAATTAAAAAATACTTTTTACATTCAGCAAAATTATGAAACCTATAAGATTTTATTTTTTTAATATACTTAAAACTTTTGTTCATGTAAATGTCTTATCAAATTGTAAAACCGACTCTGAATGAACGGTGTATATATCGTTAAGTTTGTAGCGGCAAATTGTTTAATGATATTTACTATGAAATTTTAATAATGGATTTTTTTTTCTCAATATTTACCGCTTTTTTTTTTCCAATTATTACTAAATCGTATTAATTGGAAAAAAGCGGTAAATATTTAAAAAAAAAAATTATATTAGAACACGTCGAACAATCGTGAATGTTAACTAAATTTTTGTGTGTGGGATACTGTATACTTTTAGTCTAAAATAAATCTTAGTTCTTAAGGTATTCACTTTTAAATGAGCAAATACTTTTATTTAAAAACGAACATGATTCAAGTTAACAAGACTAACTCCGATACTTTTTCCCCATGCTGTGAATTCTATGAATTGTCTTCGTATAAAACCCATATGGTCACTCCCTTTTCCTCTCGACTTTTTTTTTTTTTTGCTTTAGATTTCTTTCCAAGAACGATTAGACAATTTTCGTCAGAAATGAAAATTTTCTGCACTCCGCTCATAATTTAAAAAAAAACATTACTATTACCGACATAAATTATTTCAAACCGTAGTTGAGAAATTAGTTAAAAAAAACAATTTTAATTTGCTGTGACTAATAAAAAATAATCCGCGTGCACTGTCATTACAGGAACTAAGTACATAACCGGGTTATTTTACTGTCTTTACGGCAAATTAAATTGCTTAAAACTTAAATATTAACATTTTTAACGCAAATAGGTCACAAATGAGTAGTCAAAAAAATAAATAAATCGTGGTTGACAAATTTCCCAACTGTATTTCCTTTTTAAAATTTGTGTCTGCAATAGTGAATTTTAAAAAAAATATTTATTTTTGAAAATAAAATTTTTGGAGGGGGGTTAGGGATGTACTCATTAATTGAAGGACGTGTAAGTAAAGACTATATTACTCACTTCCCACTGTACGAAGGTTAGACATGAAGTCAGTTTCAGGTGGGTAGAAAATCCAGCCACCCAAAATAGGGGTCCACTCCGGAAGGTTACAAATACTTTGGATGAGGCCTGTCAGCATTTTCCGGTAAGGGCACCTCAGTCGACAGGCAATAAATCAATACCCCTCCCGACGGAGAAAGTAATGCCTAGGAGGGGGGGGGGGCTCCTAGGGCCGAACTATAACTTCATTACGACCCCCAATGAACAAGCTACTGACAGGGTTTTACACTTGTGTCCGGTACCGGTTCTTTGTAAAGTGACGTTAATTGAAATCAATTTCGGGAAATTTATGTTTAACCCCCTTCTGATACACTCGACGTTTCCTGCAAATCAATTAAGATCCCACCCACCTATCTGTTCTCTTGCTCCAAACCCTGAACCCCATGTTAACATTTATATTTTAAATTTCTATCATTTTCAAATTATTGCTAATTTTATAGACTCACTCCACTTAACACAAACCCTAAGTCCGGGTTGGCAATTGAAGTTCGTTGATCCGACTTCCACAGAAGCATTTGGGGCAATATTGTTTGATTTCTTAATTCTTTTTCTAACGACCCAACATACATAGGACAATCCCGGGTTGGAGACTGGAATGATTCTATAAAAATACCGTAGAATGTCATAATTAAAAAAAAAAATTTTTTTTTTTTATTATTGATGTCCGACGCACCCCCCCCCCCCCCCCCCCCTCACGATAATGCTGTACGAACTTTCATAAAAATAAATATTCTTCGAGGTTAATGCAATTTCAGAATATATAAGGTAAGGAGGGGGGGGGGGAGATCTATCACCATAGGTTTTCATGAACACAGCCAATCCCATTTTAAAACTCCCTGACTCTTAATTCATTTAAACAAATCCTTTAAAACTGGCCTCCTCGGCCTTTTGGCTAAGATCAAAGTGTAGTATCTGTTCCGATGGATACTGCACGCATGTTCTGTGCAGTTCTAGGAGGTCCACCCTCCCAGGCTTCGCCTCCCCTCTTTGGGGAGGAGTAAGTTTATTGCTTACTGTCTGAGGCGCCCCTACCGGGGAATGCCGACGGGGCTGCCCAGGCAATTTTTAAATGGCCAGAGTGCTCACCTCTCGAGCGCTGGCTTTTAACCCCACTTGCTCGACCCGATCTTGGGTCACATCTTACTTGTGGGAGTAAGATAAAACTGGCCTTGTGCCTAACTCCTAGCGAAGGAGTAAATAAAAATCCTTTAAAACTTGACAGTTCAGTAAGTCTTAGTTTCATTAATTTACTAAAAGAATTTCAAATGAATTTCAAAATAAAATAAACCGCCTACTGTTTTCCGGTTTGTTCAGAACCGAAAACAAGCAGGTTGATTTCTAAAGGGGAGTGGAATCTAAGTGGAAGAAAAAACGGGGGGATGGAGTTGGGAGAGTCTAAACCAATAAGTGTCATTTTGACGCGAAATGTGTATCGAAAATCCTTCGATTTTTGAGGTTCGCCATAACTTTAGCAATCAACAAGTTTTTTTTATTGATTTTGTTCTTTCTATCGGTGTTTGCTCGCATAGTTCATGGACACTTTGCGATCGCAGAAAAAAAAAGAGGCGGCAGTGAACATACTGAGTCTCTCGTTTTAAACTGGCCGAGCTCTTCCGAAAAATATGGCTCAAAGTGAAGTATCTGTTCGGTCTCCTGGTGTCATCCTCTAAAGGGGGGTATTGCCTATTTTACGAGCGATCTTAATTCATGAATGTCGATGAGTGTATACAGATATTTTTCTTAACTAGTTGCATTTCCCAAATTAAAACCGATTTTGCCCTCGAGGGGAGCATAGGGATACCCGAAACGATATAACTACTCAACCTTCGAGTTGGGATCACAAATTACATTTATCTTGGAAGGACACCACCCACTCTCCCAACTCTATCGCCTCGTTTTTTTTCTTCCACTTAGATCCCACTCCCATTTAGAGATTAACCTGTTTGTTTTCGGTTCTGAACAAACCGGAAAACAGTAGGCGGTCTATTATTTAGAAAGGGTTGGGAGGGTCTTACTTACCTATTTTTTTTTTTTTTTTACTCCCCGTTTTATTCCAATGAAATCCTTGTATATTTATGAACGATAAAGTTTTCAATGTTGATACCTTAAGTAGGACGGCCCCTAATGTAAATGTGGTATTGTGGTGACTGAGATGATTCTAGTTAAGAGTAAGATAGACATTTTGATCACTTTAGACCAAAGAAGACCAACGACATCCATTTTTCCTACATTTTTGATGGCCTTGTGCCTAATTTGTTTCGAATGTAATTTTTTAAATATTTTGTGCAAATAAATTCAAAGTGTAGTAGTTTTTCTGTCCTCGGTCACTGAAGAAATCTTTCTAGACTGGAGGCAATTTTAATTTTTGTCCCAATCCAGAGTGCATTTTTTTTTGGGGGGGGGGAGGAGGAGCTGGATTTTTCTCACATTAAAACCGACATTGTCCTCACGGAGAGGCAGGTAAATCAAATAGGGGTATCTAGCCATCCCGGGTATGACGCAGAACTGAATCCGGTGGTGCGGCCCCAATTTGGGGCGTGTGGAGTCACCCTTTTATGAACACTACACACAGAAATGGTAGTACCTGTCCGATCAAATCTGTCGTTTTATAGACTATAATTACAAAAACAAAGCGGGCATTTTTAACGACAGCTAACAGAACAAAAAAGGGGTAAGAAAAACAAGACAAATAGGCAACAAATGTTACCAAAGGCAAGATAAGTTATTCTAACTTGGATAAGTTTATTTATGTTTTAACTTATTTTAAAGCGTTTTTTTTTGTTCAAAACAAATCTGATGTCCACGTGTTCAGTTAGAACGAAAAACAAAATGACTGAAATTAGTTTCGATAATCGCTCAAAAAACGAAAATTAAGCAAAATACTGGAAGAACATTACATTTTCCCACGATTGGTGACATTTATTAGATGTTTCTAACACTATTTTGTTTATTTTTCGATTTTTTTACCGATTATCAAGGATCCCCGTGTTGAGCTCATGGAAAGCCATTTTTTGTTTTCGTTCTAACTGAACAGGTGGACACCAGGTTTGTTTTGAACAAAAAACTCTTTAAAATAAGTTAAAACACAAATGAATTTATCCAGGTTAGTAGAATAATAATTTATCTTGCCTTTGGTAACATTTTTTTTTATTACCCTTTTTTCCGTTGTTAGCTGCTGTCGTTATAAATAGCCAACATTTTGGCATATGAAAGACAACCATCTTTTCACTTCTCCCCATAATTAATGCCATTAGTTTCGAAAAGGATGCGGCGAATTCTTTACATTAAACTCGTTTCAACTTGAAAGCAATATAAGTGACTTACTGTTTCTCGACTCAAAAAGCATATCTTCAAATGCCAGAAGATTCTTTGACGTCTCAATTTTCCAAATTCTGTTTAAAAAGATTAACTTTTGCTTGAAAGTGGAAACAAACAAAACAATCTATTTTAGTCGACTAAGCTTTTCTTTTTTTTTTTTTTCTTTTTCTAATTTGTACCGATTTTGGTTAATTCCTATTTTAGTCACGTAAATTATTTAAAGTAAAACTAGTTTCGGTATGTTTTTGGCATTACCCCCAAACTTATTTTAAAAACATTTTCAAGATAAATGACTTCATATTAAAAATTAATTACCATCGTACACGTGGAATGCCGAAATGAAAAGTTAAAGGTCCAGCTAAAGAAGGGCGATAATTGAAATTCTGTAAATGTTGAGATCGTCGGCATTAAAAGTTTCTTAAAAAATTAGTATAAAGGCGATGTATAATATATATTTAAAGATTGACGTGGACGTTTTGGAGTTAAAAAAAAAAAAACTGATTCCCCCCTCACAAAAATATTTGAAAGAATTTCCAGACAGCACGGAATTCTTTAGCGATATAATAGGTAATTGTACACCGAAAAAAAGAAAAAAAGTTGAGAAAAACGGGTGGTTGAGTATTACGAACAAGCGCCATTTTTATAATTCACTACAAAAGGTTTACTTCGTTTCATTACATGTTATTTACGTTCCAGGTTTTTGTAATGCTCATGGAGACGTGATTTTTTTTTCGTTAGGTTAACAGTGTGTATATGCTGGCGTTGTGTTTAGTAAAGTGTGAAAGTCTTTGGCCATGGGCCGAGGTTAGCTTTTAAGGACTTAGGTCTGATATGAAAGAAAAATACTGGAACAAAGAAATGCTGTGTTTGGGTTTTTATAACATGCGCGAGATTCCAGCACCAAATATTTCTTGCACTGTGATTGATCGAAAGAGACTTTTGTCTAATGAAGAATCGATACGTAAAAACAACATTCACTAGTTCGAACAACCTCATTCACCTGACGAGGCCACCATAAGAGACGAGGCCAATAATGTTCAAGGCATTCAGAGTCTGGGTTGCTCTGGGGCTCAACCATTTGTCTGGATAAGGTTCGGTCTAGTCCTAAGAGGCCATCCTCCCATTCATTATCTCCTCTTTCTGGGGAAGGATTGGTTTATTGCTGGTCGCCTGCCAGCGAGTCTCATCCAAGTTATTTTTAAGACGGTTACTGTAATGAGGGTCGCCATATTGTCAACGTTGGTCTGGGTACATTTGAATACTCAACCATTGTCTATATTTTATCCGAGTCGGGATCCACGTTATTTACATTATAACCTTCCAGAGTGCACCCTCAGAGAATCTGGATCCCATCCCCACATTAAACTGACTTCATGTCTAACCTGGCCGAAGTGGTAAATAAATACTTTTCGAGCTTGGGTTCAAGTGTAGTATCTGTTCTGTCGGAAGTCGGAGGAGAAATTCCTTACGACTGCGGCCATTTTTTTTTTTTTTTTTTTTTTTTTTTAGTATCATCCAGTGGAAGTTAGATTTACCCATTAAATAAAACTACATTGTATCTTGATTTTGTCCTCTTGGGGAGGCAAATTTTAAATATCAGCCACTGGGTAAACAATTTCTTCTGATATAACTAAAGAATTATTGATGCATGTATATTTGGAACGCGCGCACACACACAGTGACCGGCTGACCCAGTATCGGCTTTCAGTGGTTTCACTTTACAAAAACCTGGAGTTTTTGAATTCTTTTAGGTGTGGCTGACTCTGACAACCTCTACTACGACTCAAGTGTTTTCTCGGTGGCTTAACAAATTTCAACAAATCCCCTTCGGGATTTTATTTACTCCTCCCCGGGAGTTAGGCACAAGGCCAGTTTTATCTTACTCCCACAAGTAAGATGTGACCCAAGATCGGGTCGAGCAAGTGGGGTTAAAAGCCAGCGCTCGAGAGGTGAGCACTCTGGCCATTTAAAAATTGCCTGGGCAGCCCCGTCGGCATTCCCGGTAGGGCGCCTCAGACAGTAAGCAATAAACTTACTCCTCCCCAAAGAGGGAAGGCGAAGCCTGGGAGGGTGCACCTACTAGAACTGCACAGGACCAACAACCCCCAATAGACCGGCGTAAATCCAGACCCAAAGGCCCGGACGATACTGGTCCATTAGTCGGAAAGTGGTGGTGGTGTTTTCATACCAAAATCAGACTGTTAGTCTTGGGCTTCTGGTGTACTTCGATGTGATCATGTGCAGCTCTAGGATGTTGCCTTCTCGCCCTTAAGTTTATTGTTAATAACCTGAGGCGCCCCTATCGAGCAATGCCAACGGGGCTGCTCAGGCATTTTTTGTCGGCCAGAGTGCTCTTCCTCTAGAGTACTGGCTACAAATCCCACTTTCCCGACGTTTGAGCCGCATCTTCCCACCTTAGAAAGGAGGTGAATAAAGTTGCTTTCTTAAACTTTTAAATTTGAAATAAATTTTTATTTTAAACTTCAACATTATCCACAAAATTGGGCGATTCCCTGTCCCTCCCCACGAGAGTAATAAATCGGGTAACATTAATTAATTTTAATAAACATTTAATAGTTAAAAAGTTCCTAATAATTTTAAACATTTAATAAAAAATTCCTAATTTTAATAAACACTTAATAACTAAAAAGTTCCTAATTAATTTTAATAAACACTTAATAACTAAAAAGTTCCTAATTAATTTTAATAAACATTTAATAATAAAAAAGTTCCTAATTAATTTTAATAAACATAATAATAAAAAAAATTCATAATTAATTTTAATAAACATTTAATAAAAAAAATCCTAATTAATTTTAATGGATGAATTAAAATGTTCACCTTTTTATTTTGTAGCGTTTGCGTTATTCAAATTTCTATTCTCATCTTTAGGGGAGAGATTGTTCTCGCTCTATCAACCCTGACCGGGTAGAAGTCTTAAATAATTTTCCATTTTATTCTTGAATCGAATCGCCCGTAGTGAGGATTGAACCGGCATTATGCATTGTTTTCTCTGTGGAGAAATAAAGAACTACTTTAAGTTTTTTGTGGGCAATTTGAATTTTCTATTTACTGTACAATGTTGGGCCAACATCTGGCACAGCTTGACTAGGTGGTGTTCATACTAGTCGTGGATATGTCCTTGACAATCAGTCCGACAGTGACCTTGTTGCTGTCGGACTGAGGTATGGTTCTGTTCAATCCACCACTCTCCCAGGCTTTACCTTCTCTTTGAGAAGGGGTTTAGTTTATTGCTGATCGCTTAAGGCGGCTCTTCCAGGGAGATGCCGACAGGGCTGCTCAGGCCTTTTTTTTTTTTTTTTTTTTTTTTTTTGTAGGCCAGAGTGTGCTGGCTTTTCAAAACTGCGCCTAACCTTGTCTATAACCTCCTGGCAAGGAGGTAAATATAAAAAAATACATTAGTGTACGTATTTAGTGTCCCCTGAACCAACTGAAGTTAAATGGATATCTGGAAAGTACATTTATTTGTTGTTTATGGAATTTGTGGATTTGAAGAAATTGTTGAACTATTTACAGAATATTCTTATTCTTGCACGTTTGCCGTTATCAACGAAACTTTAACACTTTTCTGCCTTCGGCGTTGACTGTATATGATACTAGAATTTATTTTGGTGCGATTGAAGATAAAATGGAAATAGACTGCCCTGCACAGGGATTGAACTCGCAGCCTTCATATTATGAAACTTGTGTTTAATATATTCCCCTCCACTCATCATTTTTTTTATTTTCTTTTTGTCCATTCACCTCTCCTTTTTTTTATCTAAAATATTCAGCGTGCAAACAATCCACAAAGCAGGATTATCGGTTTTATCATCTGCGGGTTTTACATGCTGGCATGTATTGGACGGCTTTTAGAAATTGACTTCAAAACTAACCAACTTCTAACCAGGTCTTTATTTATCCCTCTTTCTCTCAAACCATGCCTTCCAGCTATTATATAGATGTGGGATATTACAAGATTTACTTCAAAGCAAAAAGCTTGTCAATATATTACTTACAGTGATTTCACGCTAGACTTTTCTTAACTGTCATCCATTGAATGCATAGCAAAAAAAATTTAAAATTTTTTAATTAAAAAATTTAAATTTTTTTAATTAAAAATTTTTTAAATTTTTTTAATTAAAAAATTTGTTGATTTTTTTCAATTAATGTTCACTACCTGGCCTGTTGCTTTAGAAACTTTATTTATAAAAAAAATTTCTTTAAAAACTTTTTTGACTTTGAAACATTGTAAAGATTTAACATCAAATCAGCCCCTACCTTGATGGCGTATGTTAACACAAAAGTGTGTTTTTTGCTGTTATACTTTGTTTTGAAAATTTTTATATTTTCAAAGCAAACATTTTTTTACTCGCAGTGATGTCATTGCGGTAAGTCCTCTGAGAAGATTTTCTTTGAAAATCCATGGATTAAAGACTTTACAGTACTTTTTGCTTGAACTTTGATATGTAATAAAGTTTGATTAATTTCTCATTTTATTCTTTCATTTAATCCATTATTATATATATATATTTTGTTTTCTAGTGTTTGTACATATGTTTAACATTCAAGCCTGAAGCCTGTTGTAATTACAAACTTAAAAAATTTTGCTTACATTTCGTTAAGTTTTAAAACTAGGTTGCAGAGAGGGGGGTACATTGAATTGTTGACCGTTTCTATGTAAATTACACCTACAGACTTCGTCATAGAATATTACATTATTCAGTGATTATGTAACAATGTATTATGACCCTTCCAGTTTTAACAGGTTAACCTTTAGAAAGTATAGAATTACAGTCTTTGTGGGGGTGTTCTACTCAAAGATAGGATGAGGGAGCCACTGCTGAAAAGATTTAGAAGCCTTGACCTAAAAGATAGTTTAATAGTTTGACAAGCAATTTATTATATGACAAAACAAATTTGTTGGGGGGGGGGGGTAGGAGGGAATGTCTGCTATTATTTCTTGTGTTAAGTATCTTCTACACGAAATTCATGTATTAAAATTGAAGAACTAAATTTGAATACAAAGTTTTTAATCTATATAATAATACGCTTTATGTTTGTATGTACGTTATCTTTTGCACGCATTTAAAGAAAAAAGATCGTCTGATTAACTAAAATGATGACTCGTGATTAATCTGATCTTGCTAAGGTAAAAAAAATTCAGACTTTACTTATTTTAAAATGAATTGTTCCAAAATCAAATTGTTGCCTGTCGACTAAAACTGTACAATTTTTAGATAAGTAACTTTCAAAAAGTGACATTCGTTTCATTGATTTTGAGAATATTTAGCTGGCAATAATTTTTATGGTAAAACAGAATATTTATTGTTTTAAAAAGAATGAAATTGTTACAATTTTTTAATTATTAAATAAAGACATTCGTTTTGTTTAAAGAATTTTTAGTTGACATGTTCGATTTAACGTTTTTTTGTTTTTTTTTTTTACTACATGCTTATAACAGCTTGAAGACATCTACTTTCAAACTAACCTATTACTGGCTAAGTCTTTATTTTGGTAAAACAGAATATTTATTGTTTTAATACAATTTTTAAATTACTAAAGACATTCGTTTTGTTTAAAGAATTTTTAGTTGACATGTTCGATTTAACGTTGATTTTTATTTTTTTAATTTAAAAATTTTTTAATTAAAAAATTTTTTTTACATGAGTATGACAGCTTTAAGAAATCGATGACTTTCAAACTAACTTATCTCTGGCTAAGTCTTTATTTATTCCTCTTTCTCTAAAGTCCATTTTTTTTATCACTTCCTCCTGTGTTTCCTTGACCTCCCCCTGTGAACTGGACCTGCTATCTTAACCTTTCTACATCTACTGACCCAAGAATAATCCATTCTCCCAACGTGGCCAAACCACCAAAGTTTCCTGTTTTACACACATCTCCCTATACTGTCCAGATTCATCTTCCTCTGAACTCATCAGAACTAAGCCTGTCTTTAAGACTCTCATTACACATCCATCGTATCATTCTCATATCATTTCTCTCCATGCAATGAGTGCCCTCAGGAGTCACTTCCATACATCATCACATTGCGGACAAATTAAGGGAGGCGCGAGAGCGCTCTATCCCTTAATAAACTTCACTAATGGCCTATGCTGGAAACCTCATTTCTTTGATCAATCATAACTCAAAAACCAATAAACCAAATTAGTTCAAACTTTGCACAAAATTTGTTTTTGATAGGTTCTATAAGTGTGTAGAATTTCAGCATCATTAGTCAAGGCAACTCAGAGATTCAGAAAGTTCAATCATGAAATCATGTTATCTGTGTGTACGTACGTATGTGCCACCCTGTATCTTATCGACCATTTGATGGATTCAGCTGATTTTTGGCAAAGATAGAGGTTCTAGTGTCTAGTTGATGGCATTTTAATTTCAGTTTACCATATACCTTGATTAGTCAAACTACCAACTATATCAGTTATGAGAAGGCATTGTATTGAGGCATAGCCTTTACAAAAGTAGTGACATTCCATGAAAAATTGCCAGTATACTGAAATCATATGCCCTTAATAGGGATGAAAATTCATATCACTAAATGTACAAAGGCAAGGAAATTCCCAAATTTTTACACTTTTATTATCATTAAGGTATGCGAGCACAACAGGGCTATGTATTTTACTGGTAGGAATTTTTCTTCAGCGCACCTCACACACTTCATCCACTCATGCATAGATTTATACTGTATCGATGTGATAATGAAATTGTTTGGTTGATATGTAGTCATACCCTTAATGACAATAAAAGTGTACAAATTTGGGAATTTCATTTAGTGTATATGAATTTTCATCTTAACCCTATTAAGGGCATATGATTTCAGTATACTGGCATTTTTCATGGAATGCTTGATACACTATTCCCTTGGTCAACCATAGTAATGCTTTGCTGGTTAGAGATGAATCTGATTGGTTCCAAAATGGAAATCATGCATCATTTTTCTTTGCATACATGTTCTATAAAAATTGCAAATTATTTTTGCTTAAAACATAATTTCTAATTCTTAAAACGTTTTTTGAATTATAGAATTTTGAAAAAAAAAACAAACGTTATATATTTTAACATATATTTATTCAATGAATAAAATCATTTTTCATAAATATGTCAGACTTTCGCCGTAAAACAGGCTTGACGAAGAGTTAATTTTTTAATATATATTTATTCAATGAATAAAATCATTTTTCATAAATATGTCTGAGACTTTCGCCGTAAAACAGGCTTGACGAAGAGTTAATTTTTTTTTTCTCCTCATTTTGCTGGTGTTAAAATCTCACGTAAATCCACACGTGGTATCAAGAGGATAATTTTCAGTGAGAATAATTTTTACGAAAAAATACATTTTCTTTTTTCCTAATGAAATACTATTATTAACAGTAAATTATACCGAGTGATGTAGGAAACATTGTAGAATTCCCACAGGGTTCGGCTAGTAACTACAATTTTAAAAGTAGTACACCTTTACAAGGGTGACCATTCTCAGAAAAGGAAGAATGGTTTAAAAAAAAAAGAGGATATGGTCACAGTGCATTTAGAAACGTCTTTCGTTTGTACACAAGTCAGGCGTATCAGTTTTAATAATAATATATTAAATATTTTTCCTGGCCTAAGGTCGGATACTTTTTAGCCATATTAAACACAAGTCTCATGATTTGCAGACTTAGGGTTAAAGTTGCCAGCCAAATTTGAAACTAAAATTCCAGGATATTCCAAGGTATTCTTCCATATATTCCAGGACAGGAAAGCAGAAATCTAGGTTTTTCCAGGATTTAATTAACGCATTTAAGTAAAAAAGAAATTATGCTTATAAAGACACAAGATTTATAGGTTGAAAAATATTTCAAATATGTGACGGGATTGGGACCCTAATCCCCTTAAAAATAGGCCCCTTGTGCTTGCACACATTTAGTCCACCGATCCATCCACTGTCGGAAACACCTGTGGAAGTCTTCTTTTGGAATGGTGTTCATCTCCGCCGTCGTGTTCAACATTATCTCTTTTTTTTGCACCCTCTCAACAACAGTTTGTGGCCTGTCAGAATGCTGGTCATCCTCCGCTGATGTGCAGCCATTTTTGAATCGGTTGAACCACTCCTTAATTCTTCTCCAAACACCTGTTGAATCTAACGCGACGGCTGGGATGAATACCATTCCAAAAGAAAACTTCCAGAGGTGTTTCCGGCAGTGGATGAATCGGTGGGCTAATTGTGTGCAAGCACAGGGGATTAGGCTCCAACCCCGCTGTCACGTATTTGAAATATTTTTTTCTGCCCTAAAGGTCGGATATGTTTTAGACAGGCCTCGTATCCTCGCCCCTCTCCCACCACTTTTCATCTCATTCGGCGCACAAACAATTAACCAAGATTATCAGAGTTTCAGTATTATATAGCTTTTAACTAGTGAGTAGGATTTTTTATTTATTTGTTTTTTTTGCATACTGTTGTACCGAGATAACCCATAAAGGCATAAAACAGTCTTCTAGGCTATTTTCTCTTTATGGCTCCCTGTAAAGCCGGTTTAAGAATGTGCTTTCATTGGCAGTTAAAAAAAAATGCAATTTATGAATTGTCTCTTCACTAAAGTAGTTATTCAGGTTATTGGCTTGATACAATTTCTTTTCTTCTGCAAATATTTTTCATATATCGCAAGTTTCTATGCGGATATATAACCCCTTGTAGAATGCAATCTCAAAAGTTATATTGCTCCATTAAAATCTGTTTGCACAGGAAAAGCTTGTTTTAAAACAAATATTTAACAAATATATGGCAGTTTGAATTAATTGGTTTTGTGTATAACATTTTTTTGTAAAAATGGTGTTCGTAAGAGGCGTTAGTTATAATTTATATATATATATAATATATATATATATATATATGATGGACTCTCCCGTCGACGTATGAGTGCCCCGCCTGAATTTTGTAATTGCAAGGGTTGCGCAATCCCCAACAACCGCTCTCCTGAGTCGGCATTGCTTGATTCCAATGGCAAGTAGTAATACAAGACGACTGGAAACAATGTCGAGATAAGCAGAGACCACATAAAGCACCTGGTATTCCTAAATGGTCACCCATTTAGTACTGGCCAGGCTCGACGCCGCTTAACTTCGGTGATCTAACGGGAACCGGTGTGTCAACGTGATTGTGCCGTATATATATATATATTATTTGGCATAATCACATTGGCACGCCGATTCTCGTTAGATCACCGTTGAGCCTGGTCAGTACTAGATGGGTGACCATTAAGGAATACCAGGCGCTGTTTGTGGGAGGACGGTGGAAGCTCCTTGCACAAATTAATCCCATTAAAATCAAATTGCTGACAACCGCAAAGTAGAGGGTTTCCTGTATATGTCTACTATTCTCATTGTTAGAAACTTCAATTTTTATTTTATTTTTTTTTATGGAAGTCGCTCCAGACAAGGCATGAAGCCACTTACGTTAAGAGCTAGAAAAAAATACTACTTCAAGATCAAAAACTAGCCAACGATGGATAAATTCCGACGCAGAAAACAGCAATTCTTCCCCCTTTGTCATAAACATCGCTCATGGAATGTGAGGACTAAAGGACAAAATAAGGGAAGCGAGAGTTGTGGTGCACACCGTACATGTATTAGATGAGGTTAAATATTATCATAGGGTTTTAAAACGAATCGGCATGCTTTTCACGGCTCTGAATTCAACAAAATTTAATTTAATTTAAAAAAAAAAAAAAAAAGATACCTGGTGAAACCTTGACTCCAATTTTTTGTCCGAAAGTAATGAATTTGCTCTGACTCTGCGAGATACACAACTTGTTACCAGGGTTGCGGAGTCGGACTTGTAAGAATGCTAGGTGTCGGGGTCGTATTTTTTTAATTCGACTCCGATTATTACTGAATATTGGAAGACTTTAAAATAAAGGAGTCTGACCTTATTTTATGTACCTCTCCAGAAGGTTTGACACAAGGTCAGGTGTTAAGTTGAAAAAACCAGAGCACTTGGATTGGTGCACTATGGCCCTTAAAAAAGGCCTGAGCAGCCCTGTAGGCATTCCCCAGTAGGGGCGCCTCAGGTGATTAGTGAGAAGGTAAAGCCTGGGAGGGTGGACCTTCTGGGACTGAACAGGACCACACCTCAGGCCAACGTGTCTGACCTTATACCTTCTGACCCCGCAATCCTACTTATACTATCCTTTGAAAAGACGATGTTGCTACCTGAAGTTGACACCAACTAAAATCTAGGACTGGTATCTTTTAAGATGCAGCCATTTCAACGTACACTTTAACTGTTGAAGATGCTGTTTTCAAACTCTCACGTGATCGACCCATTCATTTAACTGAATCCGAGAAATGCTTGGATTTCTCATCAATTTCGGTGTAACATCTCATGCTGGAATGTTAGACAACTTTTAGAAATTGACTTCTAAACTAACCTATCCCTGCCAGGTCTTTATTTATCCCTCTTTCTCTCAAATCCATCTTTATTGCTTCCTTTCATGTTTTCCTTGGCATTCCCCTGCCAACTGACCGTTTTACATCCACTAACATAAGCACTCTCATTCATTTTTTTCAATGTGACCAAACCAACAAAGTCTCCTGTTGTGCACACATATCCCTATGCCGTCCAGATTAAATCTTCCTCTGAGGTCATCAGATCTAAGCCTGTCTTTAAGACTCGCATTATACATCCATCGTATCATTCTTAGATCATTTCTCTCCATGCAACGCCTATCCTCAACCCTCACTTCGGTACATAGTCACACTGCGTACACGTGCCTGATAAACTCTTGTCTCGGTCGTTAGTGGTAACGCTTTGCTGGTTAGTAATGACAGAAGTTCACTGAACTTATTCCATTCACTCGTAACTGTTGCCGTAGAAACCGCATTCTGATTGAAATTTTCTTTCCTCACTAGAAATTTTTGTTTTGCATACGAGAAAAAAAATCAAGCTTTCTTTTTGTGGGATTTAATTGCGTCGTTCAAAATGATTGTTTGCTACAAAAACTGTAATCCAAGCTTTATCAGTGACAATTTCTAATGAATTTGAAATATTAGCCATTCATTTTCACTCTAAACTGGACAAGTGTTTTGGCTATCAGAAACTAAATCCCAGCTCTGATTTGATAATTTAACAGAAGATTATTATTTTAATTATCTGGCCATCTTGGAGTTCAAATTTCTTTTTAATTAACAGATTATTTTTTTTTTTTTTTAATCTTTTTTTTTTTTTTACGACTTAAACTAGCTTCAATTTCACTGATTTTTCTCTTCTGGTTATTTCTACAAATACAGGTGGTTTAAAAAAAAACAAAAAACATTTGACCATTGCTAAGCATTTCGAGATCAGTAAACGTCTTGGCAATAGAAAACAAACGGGCAACAAAAATTTGATAAGTAATCTTGTTGACTAGAGTCAGTTGGAGCAAATTTCTGACATTAGGAGTCAAGAGCCAGAGTCTGTTTTGAAATTTCAGGAGTCTGAGTAAAATGTTTGGGCTACGGACTTCAGTCCTGTTTTTATCATGCGTCACTTTTCTAATTCGAATTGAATTTCGATTTCATGAAGAACAAACAAAATGTTGTTCATAAAGCTTTAAAAAAAAAAAAATGGCATAAATCAGACATGTCAAACATGCATGCGGCCATTTGCAAATACGCGGCGCGTGTAAAAGATACTGTAATTTCGTTATTTAACGGCCAAAATTTAAACTAGGTTAACATATGCTGTTCACCAAAAAACGGCGGGAAATTATGTTTGTTTTATATGCAGTATCGACTATTTTTCATTAATTTAAGAAAAAATTTAAAGTTCATGGTCCAAAAATCTAAACTGAAGTCGAATTTTAAAGGCCAGCTTGTAAGGAAGGATTAAAAGTGGTTAAGATTATTTTGAAAGGTTAAAGTCTATCAAATTAGACATTTTAAAAAATGATGTCAAATACTTGGAAAAGTTTAATAGCATATTTTAATGCAATTAAAGAAAAAGGTTAATTTTCTTTTTAGTGAAGCAACTTAGTTTTTATATGCGTCTCCGCATCTCTAAGAATTTCTGTCTGTTGGTCTGTCACGCTCGGGTTTGTAATAGTATTTTCATTTGCTCAATGCGTAGATTGAACAAGCACATTGATTTGGTTTAACGGCCATTTTGCATGCTGACATGTGTTGGATGGCTTTTTAGAAATTGACTTCTGAACTAATCTATCTCTGGCCAGGTCTTTAACCTTTCTGCGCAAGTTTTTTTTTTTTTTTACCGAAATTCTATGTACCTGACCTAACTTGTTCTTGAACCACGTGCCGTCAAGCTGAGCTGACTTCTGAAAAGGTCCGTAACGATTAATGATAGAGGCCAAACATTCGATTTCCCTGATTCTCACAAAGATATATAATTTGTCAAATCAAAATTCATGATCTGACAACTTTTATATTTTTTGTGGAACAAGTCTGTGGGAAAGGGTTCAACTGCAGCCTGAAATGTGATTGATTTTTTTTTTTTTTTTTTTTTTTTTTTTTTTTAAGTCATTTCCTTCGTTGTGGCAAGGTTTTGATAGGCCGGATACCCTTCCTGCCGCCAACTCAGTGAGGTGATGGGGACCAGTATTTTATTGAGACACAATCTCTAGGTGATAGCCTACCACGGTTAAAGAGCGCTTCACCTGCTCTACAGTAAAAAAAAAAAACAAAAAAAAAACTAAACTAATCACTTTTCGTACTGGAATCACTCGTAGGGTACACGTGGAATTATATTTTGCAAATCCTTTGGATATACAATATTCAAGATTTTACATTTTGGTGCAAAAATGTAAAACGATTCTGCTGTCTTAATACAGTGCGTTTAATTGTAAAATCAGGTTTTCATAAATGAAAATGTGAAAAATATCAGAAACTGATCAAAGATTGGAAGAAAAAAAAAAAATGAAAAAATGAAACTGAAACAGTAACTAAGATAGTAACCATGAGTCATTTTATAAATAAAAGCTAAAATTATGTCCTTACGAAATATTTGAACCCGGTGATGCTGGTAGTGGTGGCCGAGAACAGGTAGCGGATTGTTTGACAAAGATGGGAGCCTCTTCAGAAATTCTGAGACCTGTTTCAATGATACTTGTTTTACTTATGTTTTTGTTTTTTTGTTTTGATTTTTGTTATGAAACTGATCTTCACAAGTCGACACCACCAATGTTTAAGTTGTCTGAGTTATCTCCCTTTGAGTCATCTCCTTTATGTAGGGTAAAGCATTGAGAGCGACTTTCCTTAGTTAATTGTTGTTGGAATACAAGATGGCGACGGGCACAAACGGTCAAGGGTTTCCAGTTGGTAGGAAGTGACACAGATCAACATAGGTGATTGAGAGAGGGGGGGGGGGTTATCTCCTCCGACTGTCCATCTTAATAATCAAAACAAACTGGTGAACTGACTAATATGTAACTTAATCTCTGTGTGATGTTTGTGTGTTCCCTATAGAAAGAAAGGTTAGAGAATCTACATGAAATCTAAGTGTATTATTATGTAAAATGTACCAAGGAAGACAATGGAAGTAATCTTGAATCTTTAATTGCACCCCTAAGGAGACTATGAGAGCATAACCTCCTTAAAACTTCAAATGTATCCTATTTTTATGAAATTTAAATTGTGTGTATAAAACTTCTGGGGAAGTGGTCCCGAATATCTATTTGCCCCCACCTAAGTGACCCATGTGGATAGAACACTCTGAAAATGTGTATATCTGGCTTTAATGAAATTTAAACCATATGTATAAGACACTGATTCAGAGTTCGCCAATATTTCGGCTTCTTTCAACTATATTAGGGGGCGAAACGGGAGGAAGAGGGGGCAGTAAAAACGAAGTAATATGGCGTTATGAGCATAGTGGAAAAGTACATAGTAGTGTTCATCATTCAATCCCGAGTAACGTCAGGTCTTCTTGCTAGTATTATATGTAATAGAATAATAATACTACCGGGGACCCTGTGGAAATTCCACAGTTGCTTTCTCGATTTACCTGTATAAAAAATCAATTTGCTTGGGTCAGCATGGTACAACGTTTGACTGGCTTGATTTTGTCGTCAGCATTGGTTAATGGTTTATGCAATTTGTTCCCGCTTTATTCATGTAATGAGTGTTGATGAGTAGATTTAAACGCAAGTTGATTTAGTAAAATTATTCGAGAACGCTTTCCGTTCGCTCTCTGCCTGCCATGCAAGCAAAACATCCAATGAAACTTTTTCCGAATATAGGATTTTAAAATTTGGGGGTTGAAAAAGATTATTTAAAATAGTATGACAACAAAGTAAATGTTTGGTAGAATTTTGTATATTCGGACTACTGTTCTCATCTTGGGTGTTTTTATCACAACGTTTTGGCCGATGTAACCTCTGATCTTCTTCAGGTGTACTTTGTCGAACTCGGGGATCTTTCTGTCGAACTCGGGGAATCTAGACGGAATTTCGAACGGAACCCTTTATTAAATCCACGGGGGTAGCATGCTCTCGTTCCATCTGCCATGACTGGGAAGAAGTCTTCCGCAAGAACCGTGGCTCAGTGGATATAGTACTAAGTAAAATTCAGTTCTAAGTGACAGTCATCTGAAGGTTGAAGGTTCAATCTTCAGTGTGGGCGACGTGAAGAATTGCGAATTACTGAATTGAACAAAAACTATTCTATTCTGAGAAATATACAGCATCTTGTTCATCCTTGGATGTGTTTCGGTTTGTTGATGGTATTAAAAATGGCTGGAATTTTATTGACTGATGTTTGAAAAAAATAAATGAAAACCTATTTCGTATTGGGTATATTAAGTTATTAACGTTGCAGAAAAATAATGGACAGTTTCTGTTCAAGTTTAAACAAACAAAACAAACTTTAAGCAAGAAATTAAACAGAATATTGAACTGGCAAAAACTCATCTTTAATCTAACTTTTCTGAACATTGAATTCTAATAAAATTTGATCCGCACCTTATTTTATTACTTTATTTTATATTATGCTATATATATATATATATATATATATATATGTGTGTGTGTGTGTAAATGAAAGGAGAAACTAAATTATCAGTAAAGTCATCAACGTTTCGTCTTCATCAAGAAAAGACTTTCTCAGGATGGTTTAAGAGAATAAAAAAAGTTATAAACAATTATATTACTTGGAAATAATCTGTATGTAAAAAATATTTATGTTCATATTCTGGGCGAAACATGGCCGACTAAAATAAAAATGTGGAATAAGCCCTTACTTATTTTATATCTTTTCACACGGCACCCAACTGCCCGAAATGAAACAATTGAAGCAGTTTTAGTGGTTTTATTTTTTTTTTTTTTTTTATTATATATATTAAAAATATTACCATTATAATTATTTACAAGTATGTACAAGACCAGTTTTGAGGAAGTATTTTCTTGAAGACGAAACGTTGATGACTTTACTGATAATTTAGTTTCTCCTTTCTTTTACATTACGTTTGGAATACTATTTCCATTTTTATCATATATATATATATATGATGATAAATCAAGCTTATTTTTATAATTGGAATGTTTTGTTTTTTTTTGTTTTGAAAATATTTAAAGTTTAATTATTAACCAAATTATATTACAAAGTAACAATTATAAGTTGAAACTATTTTTATAAATGATAACAGAAATTCTGCTAAAAGCTATGCGGCCTAAAATAATTGGAGACCTTTTCTGGACCAACACCAGTTAGCAAATTCCGACATCAGATAGGGCAGCCATGATGAAGTAAATACTTTTTTATTTTACCTAATTGAAGTATCTATTTATATAAACTTAGCTATGTGTTTATAGTTGTATGTACTTTGAGAAATAAACTTAATTCATAGAAAAATGTCGGGTATAAATAAGAAAAACCTGCAATTAAAAATGACTTTTTCTTTTCTTTTAGCCCCAAAACTGAAAAGCGATATTCTAAAAATGGAAAGTTATATTTGGATTGACTATGAATTATGATTTACCTTTTCAGCAAAAAAAAAAAAAAGATGGGGGTTGAAGAGGTGGGTTAAAACTAACCCAATTCTTAATCTTTAGCTCTGAAATATCTCAGGTGCTTGACATTATTTTTTGTGTAGCATCTTATCCCCCTCCCTCTTCTTTTTTCCTTCTTTGGATGTTAGAGCCTGTTTTTCATTATAAATAGGCTTGCAGATATGTTACTTGATCCTCTGTATCCCCCCCCCCCCCCCAAAAAATCTTTTTATTTATATGCCCCCTTTTTGTTTTGTTTTTGTTTATTTGCGTACTGGGATCTTTTTGAAGAATTTGCAAACTAAATTATAAGGGCATCTAATATCTGAATTTGTTTCAGAAATTTTGAGATGAGGATTGATAATTTGTATCATGACTGACGGAACGGAAACAATCTACCCCCTGTGGATTCAGTTTGAAATTCTGTACAGATTCCAAAATTTTATGACTCTACCTGAAGAAGGTTGGAAGTTACATCGGCCGAAACGTTGTGAGAATAACATCCAAGATGAGAAAAGTAGTTAAAATATTCCAAATACAAGTTATCAGAATTTTTTTTAAAATTTTTATTTAAAAATTTTTACAAATTTTTTATTTAAAAAAAATCTTTTGTGTCTTTGTCCGTCACACTTCAGTTTAAAATAACATTTTCGTTGCTAAATGTAAATTGAATTGACACGTCTTAATTGATCCGTTCTTTGTTTTTGTGACTCATTACTTTTGTTGTGTAATGGCTATAAATTCGGGTGTGTCATCTTTGGGTAAGAATTTGACTTGCCTCACCCTCTTATGTAGAATTCTCTTTTCGAAGTCATCGGTTACATCGGCCGAAATGTGAATATAACAACAAAGATGAGAATAGTAGTCTGAATCGGAATATAAGGTCTGACTCCTAAGATTCCAAAAATTCCACCTCGTAGGATACCAAAAATTATGACTCCAACTCCTTATCTTCCAATATTCAAACTGTCTGTTGATTCTTCGAAGACTAAAAACTCCAAGCATTCTTAAATGTTTGACCCTGACTCTTTCCAAAACCTCCACCTCCACAACTCTCGTCCGAATAATACAAATTATCAATCCTCCTCTCAAATTCTGATACAAAATGGTAATTTGGCTAAAACTCTTTTGAATTCACATCATTTGTCTTTGCATAGAATCTTGTTGATTGAAAAAGTAAAAAAAAAAAGAAAAAAAAGTCTGCTGCAGGAATTGAACCTACACCCAGAATGAAAGCCACTTATATAGCGTGCTGTGTTATCTCTAAGCTAAGCACCTCCAGCTGATAGGATCGTAGACTAATTGTCTAACAGCTGGACTATTCGTCAGTACCAATTAAAAAGAAATTCTCAAATGACATTCTGTGTTTAAGTATTTCTTATAATAATTAACCCAAAAAATCTGCCCAGCCAACAACGCATCACGTAAAATCTATGCGACAAAAATCTATGAAGTTTTCTGAAGAAGTCTTTTATACAGTGCTGTGGCATTGGAAGTCTGAGCAAATTCGTTGCTTTAGGAGTAGGACTCTGACCATTTAAAAAGAAATTTCGAGAAATCAAGGAAATAATAAAAATTGTTTGGGTGAGAGGTTCTATTTAATTTACAGATTGACTTGCATAAAATGGTTACAATTTCCGAAAGAATGATCAATGGATTAAATAGACACGAATGTATATCATCTGGTCGTATATTTGTGTTAGTATATATGACTAACATAAGAGGTAATGCCTAGGGTTATGGTCTCATGACAACAGAACAGATACTACACTACCCCCCCCCCCCACTCCAAATAAAAAAATAATTCTTGGGAGGATGGTATCATGAAAACAGATACTACACTACCCTCTTCCATGAACCTCCTCCTCCCCTCCAAAAGAAAGTAATCCCTGGGAAAATGGTATGACTACAGAACAGATACTACACTTCCCCGCCCAAGGAGGAAATAATGCCTAGGAAGATGGTATAATGGAACAGATACTCCCCTCCCCTCCCCGTGAATTGAGTGTTGAAAATTAGTATATTAGTCTGAAATAATATAAATTGGATTCAGCATTGAAAGATAATAGTGTAGTTTCGGTTTCAGACAGACAGATACCAAATCTCCATTAGTAATAGATATTCTTGCATTGGATTATAAAGGTTGAGTGCTCAATATCGATGATGGAGCCCATGTAAATCTAAGTTTTGAGATATGGTTACTAATAGTTTCTCTCCTTGCTTTCTTCTGCGTGAATATAAAGTCTGTTCTGATTGGTTAACAATCGCCTTCATGAAATGCCGTTTTCTTGTTTTCAAGCTAAGGGCTTATTTCTGATCAAAGCGAGGCCGCGTTACTGGTTGAGTTTGTCTTTGGTCTGTCACGTTTAAGTTTGTCTTTGGTCTGTCACGTTTAAGTTTGTCTTTGGTCTGTCACGTTTAAGTTTGTCTTTGGTCTGTCGCGTTTAAGTTTGTCTTTGGTCTGTCGCGTTTAAGTTTGTCTTTGGTCTGTCGCGTTTAAGTTTGTCTTTGGTCTGTCGCGTTTAAGTTTGTCTTTGGTCTGTCGCATTTAAGTTTGTCTTTGGTCTGTCGCGTTTAAGTTTGTCTTTGGTCTGTCGCGTTTAAGTTTGTCTTTGGTCTGTCGCGTTTAAGTTTGTCTTTGGTCTGTCGCGTTTAAGTTTGTCTTTGGTCTGTCGCGTTTAAGTTTGTCTTTGGTCTGTCGCGTTTAAGTTTGTCTTTGGTCTGTCGCGTTTAAGTTTGTCTTTGGTCTGTCGCGTTTAAGTTTGTCTTTGGTCTGTCGCGTTTGTTTGGTCTGTCGCGTTTGTTTGGTCTGTCGCGTCTAAGTTTGTCTGTCGCGTTTAAGTTTGTCTGTCGCGTTTAAGTTTGTCTTTGGTCTGTCGCGTTTAAGTTTGTCTTTGGTCTGTCGCGTTTAAGTTTGTCTTTGGTCTGTCGCGTTTAAGTTTGGAATAGCTGAATGGTCAGATTGAATATATTGCTGCTACTTTATTAGAATAGACGTATAGTATCGCATGTTTTATTGTGCGTATATATTTGATTTTGTATATATTTCAACTATACTTAATATATGCGTAGGTATTTTCTAAAAATATACGCTTTTGGCAAGTTACACAGAAAGTTCCATATTTCACAGCTAATTATCACAAAGTCTGAAGAATTATCTATTCTCCCAATTCTTCTAATACTTCCTACTACAAGCCATTAACGTTCTCATTTTTTTTTACCTAATCATGAAGTTACAATTGTTCTTTCTGTTAATTGCATTTCTTTGGTTTGTTATCAATCACTCTTTTAGATTTAAAATTCTCCAGAAAGAGGAAAGTTTTCCTGTTCAGTTTGTGGGAAAGGGAGTTGGGTGCAATCCCTTTTTCTTTTTTTTTGTGCAACTTGTAAGCAGTGGGGACACAATAAGCCATGTGGAATTACTGGTATGTTGAGATGAGAATCAGTGGAAGACAATGGAGATGAATGAGAACTCTGATGTGGAGAAGGAGTTTTGTTACCTGGGTGAAACCATTGGAGCACAAAGTGCTAGTGTGATTGCAAGAATTTGGAGTGGATGGCAGAAGGTCAGGGAACTTCTTCCATTACTAACCAGCAGAGCATTACCATTGTCGTCCAACACAGTGTCCGTTAAGTCTTCATCTATTCAACGGGGCTAAAGAGTCGGTCTGCCACTATAGGCCGGTTTCTACTCCAGACCCGGCATGGTCAGATCGATGAAACCTTGATACACCCAACAGAAACAATAAACTATATTACAGTGTCGGTTCAGTACTGAAGAGTCGGTCTGCCACTATAAGCCCGTTTCTACACCAGACCTTCGATGAAACCCTGGTACACCCAACAAACACAATGTAGAGTTTTAAAATAAAATACTTGTGTGTGTTGTGATAACGGTTTGAGTAAAACTTTATCTTTGAACAAGTTACAAAAACAATTTGTGTCCCCCCCCCCCCCCCCCCCCCCCCCCCCGTTCATTAAGCATAACCATGTGTGAAATAGATCGGTCACGCATTCTGGTTTCATCTAAAAATGACTTTGAAATCTCAAACTTTTCTTCTTTTTTTTTTTTCTAAGTTATTTTTATGTTCTACCGATCAACATTCTATTCTCTTAATAATAATTCTTGCTTAAGATGAACCATGTTTATCATAGAATAAACTTATGACACTTTGTAATGACTAATCACATCTGTTTTCTCGTACATTTTTAAGTGGCAGAGCAAATAATTCTGTCTTTTACCGGCAGATGCGCCTGTCTTTTACCGGCAGATGCGCCTGTCTTTTACCGGCAGATGCGCCTGTCTTTTACCGGCAGATGCGTCTGTCATTTACCGGCAGATGCGCCTGTCATTTACCGGCAGATGCGCCTGCCTTTTACCGGCAGATGCGCCTGCCTTTTACCGGCAGATGCGCCTGCCTTTTACCGGCAGATGCGCCTGCCTTTTACCGGCAGATGCGCCTGCCTTTTACCGGCAGATGCGCCTGCCTTTTACCGGCAGATGCGCCTGCCTTTTACCGGCAGATGCGCCTGCCTTTTACCGGCAGATGCGCCTGCCTTTTACCGGCAGATGCGAAAGAATTAAGCGAAAAAGAAAATTGTTTCAATCAACAATATCTTATATCGGTATACGTGCAACCTGATTGAATGCAAAATACCTTTCGTTAACATTTATCTCATTTCAGTCATTTTCTTCCATTCAGAATATAATAAGTGCTTTTACAGCCAGATATTTTATTCTGATTTTGAAATTCAATAAGTTTACACATTTTTCTTGGAAGGAGAATGAATACTACATTTTATTAAAGCGTCAGAAAATATTTCTTGTTTAACTCTCCTGAGCACATACGGTATCTTTGACGAGCGAAGCCCACTTTCGACGATCCTGAGCAAGGTCACGTGATATGACAAGCTAATCCCGATTCTATAGTCGAAGAAAAACTACTTGTGGACCCGATATTACTGCGGGTTTCGTTCCTAGAAGTGGTTCTGTTCAATATCTTGTATGAATCGTGAAGTATCAGGACCGAGGTCTCCTGGCGTTTCGACTAAGATAAGCTGGAAAATAAAATGGTTAGTGAGTTGTATTCATCGTGTTTTAATTTTTTACTTTTTTTTTTAAATTAGAAATTTTTTTTTTTTTTTAAATTAAAAAAAAAAAAAAAAAAAAAAAAAATTTTTTTTTTAATTTTCATTTTTAATTAAAAAAAATTTTTTTCAATTATTTATTTATTTTTTTTTCCTGGTTTTGTATTCGTCGTGTTTTAATTTTTATTTATTTTTAATTTAAAAATTTTTTTAATTTAAAAAAATTAAAAAAAAAACTGTTTTTTCCTGGTTTTGGCGACCTGAGCTGCAGTGTTGGGATTGGCAGCAGATTTTGCAATTCTTGAGGGTGCAAAAGATTGATACTGTAGTTATGTAGATATCTCATCACTCCTAAATTCACAATGATCAAATTCTTGTTACTTAGGTGATTACAGATGAAAGATTTTATGTAGTATCTGGTTTTAAATGAAAAAAAAACAACAAAACATTCTAATTTTGTCAATTCGAAAGTTAAATGAGATCCTGAAACTTTTTGTTTCCAAGAGTTGCGGAAATAAGAGAAATTCTATTGTTGAGGAATGCAAATAATTTTTAGGAAGATGAACAAGAGAAAGGATAAACCAAGGAAATGGTGGTTAATTTATATTCTGAACCTCTTATTTGTTCATCGACCAATTCTTTATCCGGTACAGGGATATTGTCACTTGGAACTTGATTGGGTTAGCAGCAGAGCTATGGAGTCTGAAATTGTCTAGTCAAATTCTGACTCTTGAAATTAAAAAAAAATCCGATTCTGATCCATTAATAATAATTTTTCTCTATATATAAAGTAAGGTATGTGTATATGTTTATAATGTGTCTGTGATAATATAAAAACAATTATTTTATATAGTTCAGATTGATTCTTATGGGAATCAAATTCCAGAGCAAAAATAGCTCAATATTCAAACCTTTTAATTAGTGATTTAAAAATGTTGTAATAGTGTGAATAAATAAATTGACAGATTAAAATTGTATCAAACGGTGATTTTTATTGTCAGTTTCGCTTTAATGGTGTACGGTTTTCATTTGACAATCTTGATGACAGGGTTTTTTTGTTTACCGCCTGAATTTGTTCAGATGTTTTGAATTCTCCTCGAAACACATGTTAGCTTTTCTTTGCTTCGAAACTGGCATTAAATCGTGGTTTGACATAACTTTGATCTGTAAATTATATGTATTTATATGGAAAATAAAAAGGAAAGCCAAACACTTTATGTATTCGTCAACGTTTTGTCTTTTGTAGACTTCCTCAAGTTGAAGAAAAATGCAGAAAAATCATAGTTATTAATTTCGATTTGCCTGAAAACATTAGTATGGCCGTGGATACCAAAACTCTAACATTTTCAGGCAAATCCAAATTAATAACTCTGATTTTTCTGTATTTTTTTTCATCATGAGGAAGTCTACAATAAAGACGAAACGGTGATGAATATATAAATATAATTTTTAGCTTTACTTTTTCATCTTCCATTACGTCGGATCATTTTATCCCCATTTTTATTTATTTGTGTGTGATATATATATATATACAGGGTGGGCAAAAATAAGGGTCCTATTTTTAAAAATTCATAACTTTTTTATTTATTGATTTTTAAAAAAAAATTTTTTCTTTAGAATAAGTAAAGGACCCCTTCCGAAGCAAACATGAGCCGTATTAGCCCTAAGGAATGTACCCTCATTTAGAAAACATTATTTTTGCTTAAAAAAACTCAAAACAGTGTAAAAAACAATACTTTAGTTTTTGTAAGTTTTAAGTGTTTTTCGGCTAAAATTTGTTTTGTTTATTTCAAAAAATCTCGGAAGGGTCAGTCTACACACACATAAAGTTTGGTGAGTTTAACTTTTATTTTGTGGAAGTTATTCAAATTCAAGTTATTCAAATTTAAAGATAGGACCCTTATTTTGGCCCACCCTGTATATATATATATATATATATATATATATAATAATTATAATTTATATGTATAGTATTCAATCGTAAACTAATGAAAAGATTGTTATGGAATATATATTCTAGGTAACACAGTGGGTAATGTGAGCACATTTTTTAAACCGTTACCATTTAGGTATGACCCCCCCCCCCCCCCAAAAAAAAATAAGCTAGCTACAAAAAAAAAAGAGTAGCTGTAAATAAAATTTGCGTTATAAAATTTAACCGAACCTGTGTGAGAGAGCATCAATAATATATATGTGTAGCGTCAACTTATGAATTATGAAATACTTATTTTAGGCAACACAGAGAGTAGCGTGGACACATTTTTATTTACTTTCTATTTATGTTGGGAGTGTTGGTTAAATGAAATTTGCTCAGATTTTAGGAACCTGTGATTTAAAATTACCAGCTAATCAGATTCCTAAAATTTGAACAAATTTCATTCAATATAAAATGATTTTACGTATCTGATTTACTGGTAATTTAAATCTCATTAAAGTTTGTAAACTTTCAGTCAATGGTTCAACACTTATACAAACCACTACTAAAAGAAAGAAGAAAAAAAGATGATTAGTTGTATCGGCTCAGAAGTCTTTAGTTTAATTTTTGTTTTTAAATCGCATAAATGCTTTAGAGTTTTTCTCCTGAAGTCGTCACCATTTTCTGTGTAGCAGTGCTGAAAGGGTTCAGTTTTCAGAATTTCGCATATGGGAGATATAATCAACGGCTTCAAATTGAAAGAAAAGGAGCAGAACACTTGAAGATCAAAGAGACCTTCACAAAGTCGACTAAAATAACAATTCACCAACTAGCACAAAAGATGAAAAACAAAAATGAAGCAACAAAAACATCAGAAGTTTCTGAGTCACATCTTTTCCAAAAATGTAAATTACAGTTTCTAAATATTTTTTTAAAAAATTTATTTTAAAAAAAAATTATTTTTTTTAAGTGATGCTCCTAGACACCCACCCCCCCTATCCCCCTAAAAAAACTTCACATAATCACCACTTTAATAGCAACACAAAGTATTTTCGTTTTTTTTTTTTTTTAAATTGTCACTTTTATCTGTGGTGCATAGAAAATATTTCTCTTCCAAAATAAAAAAAAAAAAATCTATTGGATTAAATATGAAAATCGGTCAAATCGATTGTATGATAAAAACTGACTTAATATATAGAGGGGGACCTAAGATATGTAAATCTAAAGTCTGAATTATTTGTATAGGAGCATAATTCTCCAAATTTCATGTTCCTAGGTCTGATAGCTTATTCTCATATTTTTAATTACTTCAATAGCGATTTTTAGGGGCAACTATAGATGACAAAGTAAGCATTTACCTGCCTTCGCATTAGGGTTGGGTGCGACACAAGGCCATTCATAACCGGTAAATTTACCTCTAAAATTTACCTCAGTTTAATACTTTAATAATTATATGTATATTATTGCTTTTGTTTTCCGGCATATCAGCCTTTTTCAGGTCATTTAATTACCAAATCAAGTTGAATTTATATATCTTTAGATCTTTATATTTTTGCTTTTAAAAAGTACATTCTACTTAAAAAAAATTAACACTTCCTTTATTGTACCTGCTCTGTAAAAAGTTTCTCTTATAGGAGCCAGATCAATGCATTCAGTCAGAATATGTAGTCTGGCATGCGTGGCACATTGGTTGCTGTTCGTCTTCAAGCAAGTAGGAATACGTAATCCTTGTGTGAATTATGATAACACTACTTCCTCCTTTCGGCTTTTTCGTGAGCTCTTTTTCCATTCTTCTATTGTAGTTTTGATCGCTAGGAGTTTGTGATGGTTATTGCTACTCCAACGTTGTCTTTCTTGTTGGATATATTATCTTCATTTTTAAGTTCGTATAAGGAATCTTGGAATTTGTTTTCGAAGGTAAATTTGGCTGCTTTATCAACTTGGTTGTTTCCACTGTTTCCGATGTAACTTTGAATTCAACACAATACTTTCTTGGCCTTTTGGATGGGATCACAGTGTAGTATCTGTTCCGATGGATACTACACCCTATAGACCGGTATCGTCTTGGCCTTCGGGTCTTGATTCCGTTGGTCTGTGGGTTTGTCCTGTG
Source organism: Sepiola atlantica (assembly GCA_963556195.1). NCBI lineage: Eukaryota > Metazoa > Mollusca > Cephalopoda > Sepiida > Sepiolidae > Sepiola > Sepiola atlantica. The sequence goes on from OY744531.1 coordinate 108,519,209, forward strand.
CAATTCTGTCCACCCTCCCAGGCTTTGCCTCCCCTCTTTGGGGTGGAGCAAGTTTTAACGCTTACTGCCTGAGGCGCCCCTACCGGGGAATGCCGACGGGGCTGCCCAGGCATTTTTTGTAGGCCAGAGTTTTCATCTTCTCGGGCGCTGGCTTTCCAATCCCACTTTCCGACCTTGTGTCACATCTTACCGCTGTGGGAGGGAGTAAATCAAAAAAGATGTATGGTACCATAAAATATCAGAATCTATTTGTAGATTGTCGGCTGAGTATCTGTTGGTGTAAGGTTTGCCTGCATTACCATTTGAATGGTGCAACCACACTATGTAGTCTGAGAGCTTTGTTTTTTTTTTTTGGGGGGGGGGGGTTATTAAGATAATCAGACTTGCTATTTCCTAACTATTACTACCTACAATATCATTACTACTCCTCTTTCCCGACCCGACCTTGGGGCACATCTTACTTGTGGGAGTAAGATAAAAACTGGCCTTGTGCCTAACTCCTGGAGGGGAGTAAATCAATACTCCTCTAATCTATTATATAAAGAAGAAATTATCTTTGTGTCCAGCTAAAATCAAAACTACACAAGACACACAAACAAAGCTGATATATTCTTTTTCTGCATTGTCTCTGACACAATATAGGCACGTTTTTTTTTTTGTTTTTTTTTTCAATATTCATTGTTTTTAGTTGGAGTGGGGCTACATTTAGCGTTTTTTTTTTTTGGTGTTTTTGTACGTTAAATTTAATTACGATATAATTTGGTCATTAAATTGAACCAAATTGTTATACAACTATAGCTAATTTTGTTATGGTAATGTTTTAATCTTTATTTATCAAATTATTGGATGTAAATAGCTTCCAAAACTTGATCTTTTTAATACATGAGGATTTGTTAAGAAATGTAAAGCCAGAAATGACTTCCTATTCAACAGTTTAAATGCTTCAAAATTCCTTTCACATTTTGAAAGATCACAAAATAATAATTTTTTTCTTGTTACTTTACACTATTCGATTTTTTATTTCAATAAATCCAGTAATAATCCTTCATTTGTTTTCCCTGTGACCGATTTTGATAATTACATATTGAATTATTTTTTTTAATCAACAAAACTAATTCAATGTGTAATTGAAATAATGGAGTCACTAGGAAAACACAAGTAGTTTTTATTAGTATAGACATATTATAAAGAATTTGCATGATTGTCGCTCCTTTGTACCAACCTTTAAGAATCATTTTAGCGTTAGTACATTTCTTATTCATCGATGATTTAGTAAGTGAACTTGACACATCCTACATTTTCTACTGTTGAGAAAACAGTGAACCTGTTGTGTCTTTTCATAATTATATATGTGGGTGTGTTGCAAAGATCTTGGATCAAAATAGGAATGACCTCCTCACTAGGAGTATCTACCACTTTCCTTATTGTATTTTCAGGGTTGGGTTGAAGTAGTATTGTACTGGTTCTGAGGGAATGGTGTAGTTTTTGTTATTAACCCACGTGTCAAAATAGCTCAGTTTTAGAAGTGAGTCAGACCCAACACTTCTGATGAAGGACTTGCAAATGTTTAAAATTGACATCTTAATTAGTTAAAAAAAAAATTTTTTTGGTTTTTTTTTTTTTTGTTAATTGAATCTAAATATCTTGATGGTTTAATTTTGAACTTAAAAAATTTTTTTTTAAATTAAGATATTCAACTAGCCGGGTTATCTGCTGTTGCCCGGAAATGAATAAGGATCTCTGTGTACGCCTGCTCCTCTATATTACCATTTATATTTGATTTCTATAATTTTCAATTTGATTTGGTTAACGAGAAATGACTTTAAACAGTTATTCTAAATTACTCGAGTACTAACCCTAACCCTAACCACATGTGTATTCTTAAATATTGCAAGAATCAAGTACTTCGATCTAACATTTGTATCGCAAGTTTTGATAAACCTTTTTAACCTCTTGAAAATCAAAACATTTCTTCAACCAATCAAAAAATTTCTTTGAATAAAAATCGTTGCTTTGTTGAACAGCAGCAGCAGCAGATCAATTTTGAGTTTGGTGTTTCATCTGTTGCAATTTGATTCTTTTACCTCATTTTTACTATCAATTTGCTTGCTGGGCTGTTTACAACTGTTTTGACTGCTGGACTTTTGAGAACCGATCTCTGATTGAACATATTGTTGCCATTTAAAAAAAATTAAAAAATTTTTTTTAATATATACTGACCCCTGGGTTAATACTTACAAAGTTAAAAAAAAAAAAATGTCAAAGAAATTGATTAAGAACGTCGTGCATTGTGTGTGGGGGGGGGGGGGGGGGGCTGGTTACTTTTAATACATCTAAAACCAAGCTTCTCTCCTTTTCACCATTAACGTTCAGACCCACACTTTGCCCCAGTTGAAATGGATGGAGCTCCCCTTGAGGGGGCCCCCGTTTTGATATACTTCTAGGACAGAAGTAAAGTGAATTGAAACTCAAAATTAAGAAAGAAAACACAGGGTAAAAATACAAGTAAATTTGATAGCATGATTAGAAATGAGTAAAAATGCCAAATACATTTAAGATAGTTAAAAAAAACCCAGGACTTATGTTCACCCCAGATCTGAAGTGGAACACTTACATCAATTCTCTTACTAAGGTCGCTGGAAAAATGGTTGGATCATTCTACTGCTCCAGAAAGTATCTCACTCCTGATGCAATTCTCTGCCTGTACAAGAGCCTGATACCTCCTAAAATGGAGCACAGTTGCCACATCTGGGGACGTGCTGCTCTGAGCACTTTTTTTTTTTTTTTTTTTTTTTTTTGTCTTGACAAAGTACAAAATCGACTTCGGAATCTAGTGGGGGGGATGTCCTCTTCTCTTCCCTGCAGCCGCTTTCTCACAGAAGATACGTTGCTAGTCTTTCTCTACTCAATCATTATTTTCATGGTAGGTCCTCGACTGAACTTCAATCTCTGTTTCCCTCCAGTAAAATCATTCACAGCAAAAACCCGTCTAGCTACAACCACTGTAAATAATTTTCCTTTCTTCCTCTGTGCACCTAAAACCAAACAGAACTTCCATGAGCAGAGTTTCTTTCCAATAATCGTCCGTCTGTCGAACGCAATACCATGGGGCTGCTTCCCAGATGACTACAGCATGGTCGTTTTCAAGTCCAATGTTAAAAGTTTTGAGCCGTCCCATTAAGTAATCAAATTCAGCCCAGATACAACCATGGTTTCCAATCCTCAATGTGTTATTCTCACTATCTACCTGACACTGACAATTAACCCTTGTCCTCGAGTGGCCTTTGGGCCTTGATAAGCGGTGACTCATTAGTATAAAATATAAAAAAATAAATGAAAAAAAAACAAAAAAACTCTTCATCTCCCTCCATTCCCCATGAGACGGACCATATAACACCGGTCGACCAATTAACTTATTTGCCAAACAAGATTTAAATAACTTATGCAATTCTTGAAAGAAACTTGGTAGCATCTGTTATTTCTATAGAAACCTAAAAAATAGACATTTGCTTTTTGGGGGTGGGAGGTGGGGTCAGCAGTCCCCCCCCCCCCCCTCATTGCAGAATATATAAACCAGTGATTCTCAACCTGGTCATTAGAGACCACATGGGCAGTAGACTTACAAAAGTGCTAGGTTTTCGGTGGTGCTACAATTCTAACAGGGTAGTAAGATTGTAATTTGGTTGGCCCCACCCTTTCTATTTCTCCGCACCCCTCTCTCTCACAAATGTGATGTTGCTAGTCTCAGTCTCTTCTATAACTACTATTATGACACGTGTTTTCACAATTGTCTGATTTATTCCCCGCTTCCTTTATGTCAGCTCGTTTGACTCGTTGGTCTAGTGGTCTTCATCAATTCGCTGTTCAGATACCTCGTAATAGATTTTTCTATTCCAGTAGTTTCTTTCCAAAGATCTGCAGGCTTGTGGAACTCTCTTCCTGCTGACTGTTTTCCTCCTACCTATAGCCTCAGGTCAATAGGCATCTCTTGCCTTTGCATTAATCATTTGTTTTTTAGCTTGTTACATCAAGTGGCTTCATCCCTTGTCTGGAGCGACTTCCATAAAAAACTATGGATAGATCTACTTCGAGTATTAGGACAAGAGGTAGAGAGCAAATGATAGAAGTTATTCAAAGACGGTCACTATGAGTTGTTGGATATCTCGACAACCTTATGTCTAGAATCCTTATTTTGATTTTGATCAAAACTCATGACCTGATTTTGATTCTGAAAAATGTCTAAAATTGAAGGCTTAAGCTTAAGGGGTCTTAAGAAGAAATTGAAATTCAGGGAATCTTGCTGAATTGGTGTCTAAAGACTATGGATCAAATTCAATGCAAATCTGAAATATTTAAATTTTCAAATGAGAGGTTATGCTGCCTAAAAAAACTCTAAAATATTCCGAAGAAACTAAAAGTTGATGAATATTTATTAATTTCATATCTAATACCTGTTAAAAATGAAAAAAAAAAAAATCGGGTATCTAAATTTTTAGCAAGGGCTTTTAAAGCTTCTTTTTACCTCCTTTGCATAAAATCAAGCTAAATATAGACCACACTAACGGAACCCGCGCCCGGCGTTGCACGGGAGAAAGTACTACCTATTGCATGACGTCGAATAAAAAAAAAAAAATAAATAAATAAAAAAAAACGGCCTATTGTTCTCCCCCCCCCCCCTCTACCGTGTTGGTGAATGTTTTAAATAAAAAAATTTAAAAAAGTGGTAGAGTAGAATGGGATCGAATGCTGAAACTGGCGATCATGAAACCTCCCTCCTTAATGATTGCGCTACGGTTTTGAGTTAAAAATACAAGCTAAGCTTGTTTATTGGCAGCTTCTGCCGACCACATAAAGTTCAACAATGACACAGTTTAGGTCATTTATTTGGGCAATTTTTACTATAATATGCGTGTTAAAACTGTATGATTTTGAAAATGTAAATGTATCGCGGTCTACCAGTATCTTGGCGCTTATTGAATTAAATAGGATGTCGATTCGATCATGTAATTGTAGCCGCCATGTTGAATAAATAAATGTTGCAGGAACTGTGTTCGTTAATTTCATTCGCTTAATTCCGGAATGAATATAAATGTAGAAGTCATAGGTAGAATTAGAAATAACGTAATCTGATATTCGCGGAAAATAATCGGAGTGAACGGGAGCGGTCATTAAGTCTTTGCGTATTGCTTTATATTATGTAGTAAATTAATAGCAGGCAAATAATAAATAAGAACGGGTGTTTTGTGAAAATTAAACTGTATTAGTTCCCGGTGTCGATGAGTAGAGTGACAGTACAGAATTGTTAGGGAGAAAAGTTTTTGCTATCACCTATATGGAGTTGGTTTTTCGAAGAGACGTTGATGGTGGGCCAAATGTAATATTTATTGTTAGGTAGAAAAAAATAGTAACAAATTTACTAAAACAGGCTCGAGTGAATAAGTGTAGTATAGTGGTGAGTTTAGTAGCCGGTGATGCATGTGGTTATTTTCCTATACTCCGAGAAGGTACAGGGGAAAAATCGTCTCTACTTTATATATTAGATTACCCACCCTTTACCTAGCTGTTTTCTAAAATCCATAATGATTGGTTAATTAGTTTAGGCATGGATCCAATACATACAACATATACACATACCTAACCGAGATATATATGAGAGAGGGGAGTATTAGAAGGCAATCACAATGCAAGAAATGGAAATATGTCGGCGTTGAGAAGACAAAACCGAGTAAATTTTTTTTTTTTTTTTTTTTTTTTTTTTATATATATTTAAAAAAAATTTTTTTTTTATATAGCATATCTTACTTGATTAGGCAAGACTTCAACACTGTGATGTTAATGTGTGTGACTGTGTTCCATAATATATTTCGAGGAAGACCTCTTTATCAAATGGTGTTTCAAATCTCAAAAACACGTGTTTTTTAGTTACCTCCTCTTCAGGAGATTAGCCAAGGTCAGATGTGGATTTGAAAAACCAGTGCACCAGGATGATTGCACTCAGGTCTACAAAAAATGCCTGATCAGCCCCATTGGCATTCCTTGGTAGGGTTGTCTCAAACGATTAGCAATGAGCTAACCACTTCTCAAAGAGAAGGAAAGTCCTGCAAGGGTGGACTTTAACAGAATCATACCTCGGCCTGACACCAACCCGACTGATTTTCTGGAACATATCCTGGGCGGGGGGGGGGGGGGGAGATTAAAATTTTGTTGGTTTTTGTTAAACTGATTAATTTCAACTTAACCTATTCTAACAACCATGTGTTCCGTTTGTCATGCTGATGAATATTAAATCGGTTTAGTCTGGTTTATGCCGCTGCGGCCAAACTGTTGACAACTTTTCCCTCCACCCGTCTCCTGCGGATTCAGCACCAGTTGTCAAACGGTTTCGAGTCTGCTGGGCTTGCATCAATTCTCAAGTCTGCCGAGACAGAGGCGATGGTTGCCGACCCCGATCTTATGACGCTCTTAGTTTTTTGAGCCAGAAAGCAACTTATACGGGACGTTACTTGCTCTGATCCTTTCATGCTGTCAAGAATTTCAGAATTTGCTGTCAATTGTCGCACTGCAGCTCGGTTCACTGAAACCAGATAAAAACGACAAATACAGATCACTAACTTACCATTTCAGTATTCAGCCTATCTCGGTCAAAACGTCAGGAATCCTTGGTTCCGATACTTCACTATCCATTTGAGATCTTAGACAGATGATAACCACTTGTAGGAACAAACCCCAAGAGACCGCTTCGATGTTCCAGCACATCTCTCTAGCTATCGTCCGTGGCCACACTGTCCATTATGACATCATTCTGAAAGATCTGAGTCTTGATGAAGAAAAAAAGACTGTTACCCCTATGTGGATGCAAGTACATATCAACTGATGAAGATAAAATTGTGTAAAATACCATGTAGTGTCCTTGAAAACGGATAACCTATTGAGATAGCATTACCATTTTTTTTCTGTGGAAAAAACAAAACAAACAAAAATACTGAAGATTTTTTATTCCATCAAAAGCTCATTTGTTTTATGAGACCGACATTAAAGACCGACATTAAAGATGGCTTGTTAGTCGTAAGATAAAAAGGTTTGCAATAATCTGGTTAAAATTTTTTTATTTTATTTAGTTCACAAGAATCAAGCGAGAAAATATTACAAGAATGCTAAGAATTCAATAACTAATCCACCATTAATCTCTTCTCCATATAAGTAAAATTGACAGTCCCCCCCCCACACACACACACACATATTCTGATGAAGTATATCTTCAAAAATTAAATTGAAAGAAAAGTTAATAAAATGCATTGTATGGCGTTCTCGTTGCTCATTATTATTACCATATAAACAATGCTTTCTAAACCAAAGACAACATTTCTTATTCAATTTGCACTCCCACGTGCTGCGTTCTTGGCTAAAGAGACTCTAATCCCACATTCGCTTCAACAACAGACGAATTGAAAACACACCAAAAAAAGAAAGATATGAGAAACAAAAAAACAAAGTATTTTAATATATCTTTATTTGAAATTCTGATGAAGTACGTCTCGAAAATTAAATTGAAAAAAAAAAAAGTTATTAAAATGCACTGTATGGCGTTCTCATTGCTCCATTATTTTTAATAATTCATATATATATATATATATATATATATATATTAGTGTCTCGGAAGTATCTCAACCATTAAAACTATATTAAAAAAAAAAAACCAAAAAACAAACCTTAAGTCGTTCGGTGGAAAATCACTCATGTAAGTCAATTTAATTTTTACAGTTATATTAGTTTGCTTCTAACATTATTTAAGGGATCATCAGTTGTTTACCATGAAAAACTGTTTCGGGAATTTAAAAACAAGACAGTATTTAATTTCATGGCTTCCCAGCAGAGTTGATCAGACCCCACTTCCCTTAAAAGACAAACATAAACGTTCCGTATACTAAATCTAAGTTTTGTTCCGTATAAATGTTTTGCTAACTTATATTAGTTATTAAAAGAAAAAAAAGTCCTCCTTACCTGTGTTGTTCGTCTGTCTAATAAAATTTATTCGTTACTTACAAAAATGTTGCTGCATTTTAAAGTGTTTAGACGAATCCATTACACTACTTTTTAGGTGATTAATGTATTTTTAGTTTTAGTTTTATATTATATATAATTTCTCATGTCAACTTTGATAATCACTCTTTAAATTATTTACTGTCAATGTGGTGGGGATACAAAATAAAAATAAAGACTCTCAGGCAACACCGGATAAGCACATCAACGTTGGCCTTTTGGCTAAGATCAAAGTGTAGTATCTGTTCTGATGGATACTGCACCCCATACTGGTGTTGTCTTGGCCTTCGGGTCTTGATTTACGCCGGTCTATGGGTCTGTCCTGTGCAGTTCTGGGACCTTCCCAGGCTTTGCCTCCCCTCTTTGGGGAGGGGTAAGTTTATTGCTTACTGCCTGAGGCGCCCCTACCGGGGAATGCCGACGGGGCTGCCTAGGCAATTTTTAAACCCCATTTTCCCGACCCGACCTTGGGTCACATCTTACTTGTGGGAGTAAGATAAAAACTGGCCTTGTGCCTAACTCCTGGAGAGAAGTAAATCAATACATCAGTGATGCACTCAAGTTTTTAATGTAGGCAATTTCAACCAAAAATTTTTTTTAATGATATACGACATAATCACGTTGACACACTGGTTCTAACTAGATTAAAGTTGACCCGAGTCGGTACTAAATGGGTGACCACTTGGGAATACTAGGTGCTGTATGTGGAAGGACAGCGACACATCCCGGCAAAAACCAATGTCATTAAAATTATTTCACCTGAGCAGAATACACATGTGACTGAATCTGATATTTCCTAAAAACTTGATCCTTCGAAAGAAGCCTAAACCTACCTAACCTGCTCAGGAAAGTTTCTTAAATGTAGTGTTCAACTGCAGGTCTCCAGACTAAATTTTAAATGAAGCTAAATCTGTGACGATCTAACAAACTTGGTAGCAGCGAAAGTGGAAGAATAAGACTGGGTTGTGGGGTGGGGGAATATAATCTAAATAAAAATGGTTGAAAAAAAAAAAGTGCTGAGTATGTGGTTTTGCAGATAACGATAAAACAAGATGGCATCTATCTTGTTCTGGGTTTTTTTCCCCCCCAATTGATAAGATCTTTTTTTATTTTTGTAAAAATATATTTTCCAGGCGAGGTACTGCTTTATTTCTTGCGTCAGATGTTGATGAAATATGATAACTGTACTCCATTCTACAAATAGTTTATTAGATTTTTAACAAAATCAAGCGGATAGTTCCAGGAAAGCAGATTTTAAAAACATTTTAAGATCCTAAAATATTTAAAACCCTTAAACTTAACAAGGTTTTTTTTTTTTTTTTTTCGTGAAATATTACTTGCTTCTAGCTTTTCTCAATTCCTGGAATCTTATGTGGCACCGGAATTTCAGGATATTTCGGGATATGACCCTTTTGTCAAGTGTTCCTATTCTTTTCTCTGCCGCATGTGCATATTCGTTGGCTTTAAACTTGCCGTTTTTTAAGCATCGCAGAAAGTCGGTCCAAACATTGTGTGATTGAGAATATTTATAAAATTTTGGACTTCAACTTTCTGCGATCTTTAAAAACAATGATGCAAAGAAATACACACTTGAAAAGGAGATGATATCCCTGAAATATCATGAAATTCTAGCGTCAAATAAGACTAGTGAAGGAGAGCAAGTAAGATTTAATAAAAAAAATAAATAAATAAATAAAAAATTTAAAAAAACAAACGGAAAAATCACCAAGTTTTCTTTCTTATCACCCCGGTATATTTCCGCACTGTTAAACTTTTTTATTAAGCTATATTATATACTAAGCTATATTAATTTCATTTCTTTATTACATGATCTGCTCAACCAATTACAGCTTAGATTTCTCAACCCTTGTGTATTCTTTTATAATAGGATTTGACGGCCATGTTTACTTTTGTGGTGTTTAGCAAATACCAAAGTGTCCGTCTTTGTCATCTGAAATAAAGGTCTGGAGATTTGTTACCTTCTTCGACCGAACCTTTTATCCACTTTTTTTTTTTTTTTTTTTGAAAGATGTCATCTGATATTGTATTGCTTCCAATTTGGTTTCTCCTCCCTCCGAATCCCTACTGAGCTCCCTTTCTTGTCCTTTGTTCTGTCTGCTCAAGGTCTTGTCTTCTAAATTCAGCCTTTAAAAAGAATCAACTCCCTAAATGTTGTCAACACGATGCGCATTCCAGACATTTGAGTCGAGATGAAACTTATTTCCCACTCCTTGAATTGTTTTTTTCATGACCTCGATGAGTGGATCTATTTTTTTTTTTTTTTCTTGCATTAGACATTGTCACCCTTCAGAAAAGTGCAAGAGGTTTATGGTTACTTAATATCAAGCTCAAAACGGGACATGTCATTTTTTATTTATTTAAATGAAATCTGGTAGATAATTCGGTTGATGTTTCTTTTTATTTTCCTCCTGTTCATGTTAGAGGTAGTGTAAAAAAACAAACACAAAAAAAGGTTTTATAATCCCATTCCCCACATTTTGTTCTAGTTAAAATAAACCGCGTGAAGAATCAAAATTTAAAAAAAAAATTAAAAAATAAAAAATAAAAATTAACCCATGTTCTCAACCTGGTAAGTGAGGGATGAGGACGTATGTTGCATGGAGAAAAATTATGAGAATAATGATGGATGTGTAATGTTAGTCTTAAAGACAGGCTTAGCTATGATGACCTCAGGAAGATTAAATCTGGACAGTATAGGGAGGTATGTGCAGACTTCCTTGGTTTGGTCATATTGACAGAGTAGTTCTAGATATAGAACAGTTGAGGTGGCAGGGGAAGGTCATATAAAAAAAATTTTAAATGGTGAATTTGAGAGAAAAAAGGAGAAAAAAATTGGAATATATCAAATAACACCATGACAATCATCTTTTTGTTTTTCACCAAATTACCTCCATGTGAAAAAAAATATTTTCTTCGTTTTTTTTGTTGTTTTTTTTTTTGTTTTTTTTCTGTACAGAAAGCTACAGCTCAATTAATTGCTGCCCTGGTAGTTTTTTTATTTTATTTATTTATTTTATTTATTTATTTTTTTTTATTTATTTTATTTTTTTATTTTATTTATTTATTTTATTTATTTTATTTATTTATTTTTTTCTAGTTTTGATATTTAGAGAGAAAGTAGTCATAAGTTGTTAACTCTAAAGAGTCATGCTAAAAGCTACAAGAGCACACATGCTCATAAAGATGACGCAATCCTTATTGAACTTATGGGATCTCAACCTACTCAGAACGAATATAAACGCACGTCATATAATGTGAAAAGAGAAATGTATACGTTAACTTTTCTTATTTGGTTTTCTATAAACTTCCAGTTCATTATTAGTTCTTATAAATATTTAGGAATTGGAAGAACAAATGTAAATTCTCTGCTCAGATCTACTTTTATTCAATCACAGAAAATTGGAATAAAGCAAAAGAGCCCTCCTAGAATATTTATTTGAAAATAAAGCCAAATCCTTACTGTTTAAAAATAGCCTACTTAAAAAGGTGTGTGATAGATAGGACCGACCGTTTTTCGGTAGGGGAACTTTAATCAATCGTATATTGTATCCCAAACAAAAATGTTATTTTCATGATATCTAAATGGACACACAGATAATTGCAAAACATAAACAATGGTACCAAATTTATTTTGGTAGCTCGGTTAGTGATCGAATTCTGACCGTTCGAATTTTGTTGGAAATTAGAAAATTTGGCGTCTCGTGTGTTATAAGTCCATAAGCCAATTTTCAGTGTTATAATTAAAAATGCAGGCTTCAATATGGTCAGTTAGTACCTAACTTCCTGCACCAACGGCCATCGCTATTGACAGTAAAAGAAATTTAAGCGTATATGTATCGTCGCTTTTTACATATAGATTTTTATTATACCTGTCGGAAAACACAAAATCTTTTCTATATAGAAGACTAGCAGGGGTACCTTTATTTTATTTTTTTAAATTTTTCGATATTATGCGTCCGGAAACTGGGCGATTCAGAAAACGTCACCTTCACGGGCTCTGTCAAGTCTGTCGGGAGTCTTTTGCAGACATACAAACATACACACAGACAACTAGTTGAGGTCAGTGTCCCTAATGATGCAGAGCTGAAAGGGAAAAGATTACGAAATGCCAAGGTTTTATGTACGACATGAAAAGAAATCTGAGGAAGATCTCCATCATCCCAGTAATTATAGGAGCAACCGGACTAATGAAAAAGAATTTCAAAAGCTATCTGGCGAATATACCCAGTGAACAGAGTGCAAGATAAATAAAAACAATTGCACTTAAAGGGACGGTTAGAATCTTACAAAGATCTCTCAGCTGGAGTGTCTGATATAGCCGGTGAATGTCTGGCATCCAGTAGGATGCTCCATCCCCAGCAAAAACAAAAAGATAAGAAAATTAAAAAAAAAAAAAGAAACAACTGCCCTTTATATAATAGATTAATGATTTACGCTAACGGGGAAACCATTATTTCCTCTACTAGCGAGCTCAATCTGTTTCTGATTACTTGTACTTTTAAGCTCTAGAATCATTCAGCAAAAATTCTAAAATATATTATACGAAAATGCCGTTTGTTTAAAAGTTATAAATACGGCTATTATGCAATATTCTGGGATTCTTAGTATATATGGATTACGAAAATTGCATAAAACTGAGGCAAATCCTGCCTAAGATAGGAAGTGTTCTCCGTGTAATTGCTATAACTAAGATTTTAACCTCGCTACTTTTCACAATTCGCCGAATGAACGCATAACAATTGAATAAAATACAAAACCTTAACATGACAACCACATAGCTTATTTAGATATTAAATAATTATATACAAATATCTCCACAACGAAATGTCAAATTACTTCAAAAACCATCTCTCTAAGAGTTGAAGACTTCATCATTACTCAAGTCTGTAAATTGTTGCCTTTTTCAATGTACTGGCACTTTTTATTAACAAAATAAATGGTCTTCCCATGGGATCCCTACTTATATATATATATATATATATATATATATATATATATATACAGGGTGTCTCAAAAAAATGTACTCACTCGTAGAATGACGAGAAAACTTTTATTTATGAACATAGAGTGAAATGAAATAGCATCGAATACATGAGACAGATGTAATTGAAGAATCATGTTCGCAAATGTTCAAACTGATGACCATTATTGTTCAAACAAAGCTGATAACGCGCACCAAGGGATTCGCAAACGTCTCGTCATTCTAAGAATGAGTACATTTTTTTGAGACACCCTGTATATATATATATATATATATATATATATATATTTCTCTATAGATATTTAAAATAAAAAATATTAACCATCCTTAAAAAAAAAAAAATGTAGGACTGATTTAATGAACAAGACGGTGAGTGACAATAATCTGCCGTTTGCTTTTGTTTATTTCCGATAATATCTTACAGCGGAGGTATTCATGGACATGACTGCCGGCCTCTTGAACTCTCTTGTTCGCCATGTAATTGCTATAACTAAGATTTTTTTCCCCTGCTCCCTGTTTCCCCAACTCTACTGATATGCAGAAATTTAAAACTAATGTAAACAGACATCTCGCTGCACAGCTCTCAACTTAGGATGACCCCCCCCCCCCCCAAAAATAATAATTAAAAGAACAAAAACAAAAAAACCTACAGCTCCTATTTCTCAGTAGCCCCTTATGTCTACAGTGGCGGCCTGCCTTGTTTGGGATGAACTATGTTAAAAAAACAAAAAAAACTTCTGAAATGTATTTTTAACTTTACATGGACAAAAGAAATAAACTTTTGTAGAAATAAACTTAAGCCAAATCGAAAGAGACTGGCTTTAAACTTTTCAAATTATTGAAATATGTATATAAGGCATATTCCGACAACGTTCGTAGAATCTCTAAGTCGGTTTTTCTTGATATGCTGCCCTTTGCATAAATATAACTTATATTTCCTTCTTGAATGTTGTAATGTCTCGTGGCCTGATGGTTACAGCGCTTGCTTGCGGAGTTTGGTTGATTCTGTGGCAGGGGTCGAACCGTGCGACCGTCTGAGATTATCATCCTTGCACTGATGAGAGCGAAAGCTCGAAACGCTAGCGTATGTAGGTAAAAATAATTTAAAATTAATATATTTCCATTTTATTAGCGTCTGTTTGGTGTACCAGGGTTTCATCGGTCTGAAAAAGTCGTTTCCTCTGGTATTACCAGTTTCGGATTGTCAGACTGAAACTTCAGCACTGTTCAGTAGTCAGACTTTTTTTTTTCTCAGTCTTCGACTACTGAATGGTGCTGAAGATTCGGTCTGCCAATATAAGACGGTTTCTACTCCAAAAAACGGCATGTCCAGACTGACACCCCGGTACACCAAACAGACACTGTAATGTATAGTTTTTAAATAAAATACTCGCTCTTGTAGAACCTATGATCGAGCACTTCTCCCCCCCCCCCCAAACTATTTTATGATATATATTACCACTTAGGCCATCATGGGACACTTTTTATAACCATGCAATGCACAAACTTTGACGAATGTGCTTAGCTTTAGTTAAACTTGGCATAACAGACCCTCCTCCTCCTCCTCCTCCTCCGGTTACTATCTCCTTCTCATCCATTCTCCACTTGCCTTGCCTCATTATGTTTTAATGAACCCTGCTGTTGGGCACGGCTACATTGGATTAAGACAAGTTGAAGCTCATATGTAAGATAACACTGACATTGCTATTGTATGAAATTAATCTGATTATTAATTGGTTTCATTTCAAAATAACTTTTCTCCATTTAAAAAATTTTTTTTTTTTTTTAATTTTATTTTTTTTTAAATTTTTTTTTTTTTTAATTTTTTTTTTTTTTTAATTTTTTTTTTTTTTAATTTTTTTTTTTTTTTAATTTTATTTTTTTTTTAATTTTATTTTCTTTTTTTATTTTTAATTTTTTTTTAATTTTATTTTTTTTTTTAATTTTTTTTTTTATTTTTTTTTTTTTTTAATTTTATTTTTTTTTTAATTTTATTTTTTTTTTAATTTTTTTTTTTTTTTAATTTTATTTATTTTTTAATTTTATTTATTTTTTAATTAAAAAATTTTTTTTTTTTATCCTTTTCTTTCTAAGTCCTTATTGTGATTATTCATTAAGGGATCTTGATAGCATAATTTCCATGTATTTGTAATCAATTTTAATTCGATATCCATAAAGGACAAAGATCGTGTTACTCCGAACCGATACAAGTAAACAGGATCTGGTCAGAAAATTAAAATTCTGATTTAAAAAGAAAGCTTTTAAGCATCGTGCTAATTCTGTGACCCCCCCTTCTTCAAGAAAGCAAACTGTCGTCCACTCATAATATAAGGGGCATTTTTTTCTGTGGCTGTCTGACTTAGAAATGAAAAATATTGCATTAAGAGTAAATAATAAATTCCATACAAATCAAGCAGATGCCATGGCCGGAAACCGAAACCTTCGGATCTTCAGTCAGATTTTTTTGTAAAACATCAAACTAGCTCATATTTAGATTTTCTTATAAAATAGAGCTTAAAACATTACCATGACAAAATAATTATAGCTTTGACGTAACGTCATAGATTTATGATTTATGTCATGTTTCAAAACATGAATTCAAAAAATAAGTGATAATAAAAAATTAAAAATTTTAATTTAAAAAATGGTTAAACACTAAGTATTGGAAATTATTTTAATAGTCCAAAGCAACTTATTTTATTTTAATTACATATTGCCTTTATAAACTAAGAATTTGGGCTGATATCTATAGGGTAATATATTATTATTATTTATTATTTTAATTTTATTATCATTTTTATTTTTATTATTTATTATTATTATTTATTTATGTATATATTAGTGAAATTTAAGCTGAATTATTTCTACACTTGATTATTGGGGAAATGGTCGTTTTATCAGTACCATTGGATAGCCATGAATATTATAACTATTCTGTTTTTAAATCTCCGAAACAGTTACATGGTAAACAGCTGATGATCCCCGTTTTAATATTTCACGCTCAAGTTAAGGTCCCCTGTTTTTGTTTCACTGTTAGATACTTGAGTCCTTTTTTTCTTTTTTTTTTTTTAATTATGAATTTTCCAACGGTGGGTCGGCTTATGCAAGTTTTAAGTCTGCAATATTTTGGATTTAGTTAGTTTCTCTGGGAATTAAAGCTGCATTTTTTTT
>OY744531.1:108535621-108840621 GCA_963556195.1 Sepiola atlantica
CCTCCATGTGGAACACATGCTAGCATTTAGATAAAGTGTTTGTGATATATATATATATATAAGTAAATAAAAAGGATGTTCTTGTTATTTTGGGAAGTTGGGACAATTGTTCGAAAAGACATAAGAATTTGTCTTGTACATTTTTATCCATTTTATTTAATGATATAAAACTGAATGGTAGTTGGCTTCAGATCTAGATCTTTGGGATGTATGTAAAAAATCAACCTCAGTCGAGGAACAGATCTTGTGCACAATATCCTATTAGATAGAGCTTTATAACAATAAGTAAAAAGAGCTTATCTGTACTGCAGTTTCACGGTAATTCCGACCATTGGAAGTTTATTCTCATCTCGGATGTCTGAGTTTCAAAGCTTGCATTCCAATTTATATAAGCACGAAATAGAAATACACTTCTGATGATCAGAATTACCATGAAAATTGCAGTAAAGTATTTTAATTTATTATAATTTATTTTAATTGATTTTAATTTATTATATGACAAATTTTTTTTTATTCATTTATATATTATACTAGTTTACTTTGCCAGCTCACTATCGCTTCGCAAAGTTCATTACTTGGAACAAAAATCTTAAATAAATTATTCGCCTGAGCGATATGTTTAAAAAAAAAAAAAAAAAAAAAAAAAATTTTAGCATTGCAAGAGAGAAGGGGTGGGGGAGAAAGAGTTAGAGCAGCCCCCCCCCCCCCCCCTCTCTGTATGAACTCTTATGCTTCGTCTGTATATCTTTCTAACGAGTTATGTTAGTTTAGTTGACGTGAAAATCATTGAACATAATATTAAACGGTTTTCGTAATTTACCTTTTTTTTTTTTATTAAATCATTACTGTTAATATCGGTGAAACTATTGCATATATATAGGAAAAAATAGGACAATATTACAACAAATGAATAACGCCAAACATTAATTTATTATAGACTGTTTAAAAAAGTAGTTATGTAAATTAGGCATTCAAAGAGCTGTCTTTGGGTCTTTCCTCTGTACTAATATATATATATGTGTGTGTGTGTACATACAATATTTCAGTATAACAGTAAGCCGTTTTTGGTAACATAGTGATAAATGGGAAAACCGAAACTTTATAATATATATTATATGCATACTCCCCTATGGGTGGAGCACTCTGAAGGAAGAAATGGTTTTCACTGAAGTGCAAAGCAAAATTCTCGTAAAAAGAATTGAATCCTCTAAGGTAGCAACTACTGTCGGGACGATCAATAGGAATCTGAACTTTTTTGGGGGGACGGGGGTATGGGAATCTGAACTTTTTTGGGAAGGGATGGGGGTATGGGAATCTGAACTTTATTGGGGGGGATGGGGGTATGGGAATCGGAAAAATTTGTGCCTGATTTCTGATGCCGAAAATGGTTCTTTTAATTGTTTTTTTTTTGTTTTTTGTCTGTATATTTAATTTTCCATTGCTAGTACTAATGATAAAATTATAAATATTTAATGAAACTAAAATCTATAGATCCCCTCCCACAAGTGTATCTTTTTACGGTTGCAAACATATATGCATATGTTACATGGGGGTTTTACGGTAATCCAAAAATGAAAAAAACTTTCAGTAAATATTAAGAATCGAAATCAGGAATTTAGAACAGAATCGGTAAGTTCATCGAATCGGGGGGGGGGGGGGGGGGGATATTAGAATCGTCCCATCACTACTAGATAAGTAAATAAATTAATGTAAAAATTCGTTTATAAAACTCGTATGTTTCTTCTATTTACAGCAGGCAAGTTAGCTCGAAAAGAGCATCGAACTATTCTACGTAGTGACCTATGTCCGGTTTAGAATCGCTGAGTTGGTGCGACCGTTGTGTTTAGCCACATTGATTTGCCTGGAAAAAACAAAACAGTTGTTTGAATGACTATTTCGTTATTTCTAGGTATATTATTATCGCTGATGTACTGGGCAACAAAATGCGTGTCTGAATAATTATATTTTATAAAAATATACGCTCCCATATGGGAGGGGGGTGGGATCAAATAGTTGAAAAGGAAAAATGTTTCCCTTTAGCATTTGGGTAAATGCTTCTCCGTAAAAAGATTTGAATGTGTTCAATATAAATGACTACATTTATATGCAATACACCTCCTTTACAGCTAGCGGGTTTTCGTGGCCCAGTGGAAGTGTGCTGGGCTTCAATCATTGAGGTCCCCGTTTCGAATCTCGCTAGGTCTAGTTACGCTGTCAAATATTATGAAATGATTATTCTATAGTCATCCCTAATCATCACCATTCATCTGTCAAGCTATCCATCTTGTTGACCCCTAATCTTTTTACAAAACAGGGACCCCATCATATGCAAGAGATGCAGCATGTAACACGCATCCAAACTACTCTTATATCGCTGCGAGGCATGGTCGATGATGACAGCGTCAAAATGACACAATCCTTGCTATAGCGCATTGGATGGGGAAAATTGCCCGTCTCTCTGTAACGACTTCCATGAGAAATTGCATCACACCATTACGTCTCAACTGGTACGGCTACGTCGCCCGCCATCAGTCATCCGAAACATTCCAAAAAAAACTGCACGCTAGGCTGCATAACACATGGAGGGAATCAATTTTTTTTTTCACTTGTGCCTTTTCAGTTTTTCTCTTTGTTCATTCTTCTGCTGCTGGATTCTTCTAGACACAGTTTTTGTTTTCTGTTTATCGATCGTCTGCCTTATTCTTAGTGTAAAAAAATATGCTTCTAAACCAGCGTTGCCATGTCTAATAACCCCAAAATGAGAATGGGCTAACCCTAACCCCAAAATGAGAATGGGCTAACCCTAACCCCAAAATGAGAATGGGCTAACCCTAACCCCAAAATGAGAATGGGCTAACCCTAACCCCAAAATGAGAATGGGCTAACCCTAACCCCAACATGAGAATGGGCTAACCCTAACCCCAACATGAGAATGGGCTAACCCTAACCCCAACATGAGAATGGGCTAACCCTAACCCCAACATGAGAATGGGCTAACCCTAACCCCAACATGAGAATGGGCTAACCCTAACCCCAACATGAGAATGGGCTAACCCTAACCCCAACATGAGAATGGGCTAACCCTAACCCCAACATGAGAATGGGCTAACCCTAACCCCAACATGAGAATGGGCTAACCCTAACCCCAACATGAGAATGGGCTAACCCTAACCCCAACATGAGAATGGGCTAACCCTAACCCAACATGAGAATGGGCTAACCCTAACCCCAACATGAGAATGGGCTAGAAAAATAAAATATATATTTTAAATAAGTGATGCTAAGGCAGGTATCCCTATTTACTTGCCTCCACACAAAGGGCAAAGTTGGACACAAGGTCGGTTTTTAATGTGGGAGAAATTCAACTCCCAAAAAAAGGGAGCATTCTGGATTGGGACAAAAATAAGTATTCCCTCAGTCTGGAAGGAGTTCCCTTCTTGATTGAAGACATCACAAATACTTTGATCCTGACAGAAGGCCAGGTAGTTAGAAAAGCAGAAGACAGTGCCAGAGAAGCCACCAGCAGAAGGAAGAAAGAGGAAAACTGTACAAAAGGAACAAGTGAAAAAGACTAGAATATGATATTGAGGCTGTTTCGGAATTTTTTAGATGAGGATTGCTAGATTATTAGAATTACTGTTTTCATCTTGGATTTATTCTTGCAACGTTTCTGCCGATGTAACCTCCTACCTTCTTCGGATGTATCTTGTCGAACTCTCGTAATCTTTTTCGAGCTCTGAAATCGATACTGAATTTTCGAATTGGATCCTTTATGAATCAAATGTGCACGTACTACAATAAAATAATCTATTCTAATTAGATGACATGCAATTAATTGGTCAATGCTTTCCCAGACACACGCGCACGTTGAATTACCTACTAGACACCATCCTCGAGTGTCTTCGGTCTCTCTGTACAAGGGTTTGTCAGAACAACTTTACATCAGGATACTCCACCAGACTAGATGAATTCTTGTCCTGGAATCCGGTAAGACCAAAAGACCACAAGACGGATATACTATAACATAATTAACTGGTCAATTGGGGAGAGAAAATTAATGTTCTTCACTTCTTTACTAACTCAACGTTTGAGAAATAAAGAATTTTAATGGAATATTTGAATATCTATGTATCTTATATAGACATTAAGTGTTAGCCCTGAGAACTTCGACTGAAGTAAAATAAAAAATATATATACAGAATTTGAATTACCTACTAGACACCATCCTCAGGTGTCTTCGGTTTCTCTGTACAAGGGTTTGTCAGGACAACCTGACATGAGGATACTTCATCCTACAAGTAAACCCTGACCAAATATTCAAAATAACATAGTATTCAAAGCCCAAATAAGATCCCTTCGGTTTAGCTATACACCAGCTCATATGAAGAATGGTGCACCGTCTCTAAGTAATGTTACCTCAAGTAACAACACAGCTTGATACTCCACCAGACCAGATGAATTCTGGTCCTGGAATCCGGTAAGACCAAGAGAGTAAAATAACGATATTCTACAACATAATTAACTGGTCAATTCATCATCATCATCAACCGGTTTATTTGTTGAATCAGGCCACAATTAATCCTCTGATGAGGGTGGGGCCTGATTGTCTAGTCCTGAAATCTAAGTCTTCCTCTCCACTCCTGTCTTTGGCAAGGCTTGATGGAATCCATACCCATGGCCTTCCTATCACGTTTGACTACGTCCTCCCAAGTCAACTTGGGTCTGCCAGTGGTGATGTTCTCTGCTGGCACAGTCAACTGTCGGACTTTAGCAATCCAGCCATCGCTACGCTCAATGTGACCCAACCAACGCAGTCTGTTCGCATGATGTCCGCAAGGCTTTTCAAGTCGACCTGTGAGAGCAGGGATTCAAAAGAAACGTACTGTTCAGGCCTCGCCAAACAGATCCATCTGACCATTGCCCTGTCATTACGGTGCAGCTTCCTTAGTATGCCAGCAGAGACAGCCCAAGTTTCTGATCCATACAACAGCACACTTCTGACACATGAGGAGTATACATGCCCTTTCGTAGTTGTTGGCAGGTGTTTGTCAGGATTGGTAGCAGCTCTCTAAACTTTTTCCAGGCACACTTGCAACGTGTAGCTGCTGCGAATTCACAGCCTCCACCTGATGACACCACATCTCCATGATAACAAAAGTCTGTCACTACTTCCAGCTTGTTGTCACCAGTATCCATCTCCGTCAGTGGTCTGCCATCTATTGGTCTTGCCGTGCCGGTGCAACGAAAGCACTTAAAGTGAGGATCTGCTTTGAGAGAGCCCTTTATGCCACTGCACCTTTTGTGGACCCAACCTGAACAGTGAGTGCAGATGATTGAGTTGCTGCCAGTTCCTATCAGACATACAGCACACGGGTATTTTCCTGTTTTCTGTAGTAAGCTGAGGTTTGGACCTGCGATCATGACCTTAGTTTTACCCATGTTGACTCTGAGACCTTTCTCCTCCATGCTACTCTTCCATCTATCCAGACGTTCCTTGAGTGACTGAAGTGAAGTATCAATGATCGCTAGGTCATCGGCATATAGCAGCTCCCACGGGCAGCCAGTATGGAATTCCAGTGATAGAGCCTCGAGTACAATGATGAATAGAAGGGGACTTAAGACAGATCCCTGATGGACGCCTACTCTAACCTCAAATTCGTCGCTGTAGCTGTTACCGAATCGTACACGACTATCTACATTGGTGTACATAGACGTTATCACCTGAACCAACTACTCAGTAACACCCAGCTTTCGCAGGGCCCACCAGATGACCCTTCTGGGGACACGGTCAAAAGCTTTCTACAAATGCCATGTACAGTGGTTTGTTTGCTGCTAGATGTTTCTCCATGACTTGGCGTATGATGAAAATTGCATCTGTGGTGCTCCTACCGGGCATGAAGCCAAATTGCATATCAGCAATCTGTATTTGTTGTCTGATCAGCTCTTCAACAACTCTTTCCAGGACTTTCATGACCTGATCAATGAGCTTGAGTCCACGGTAGTTACCTCTGTTTAATGCATCTCCTTTACCTTTGTACAGACTTACTATAATGCTGTCTTCCCATTCCTTAGGTATGCATCCTTCTCTGATGATGGCTTCAATCAGTTCATGCACCAAACTGGCCCCTAGTTCACCGGTTGGTTTGAGCATCTCAGCAACTATACTAGATGGCCCAGCTGCTTTATCAGCTCCCATTTTACAGATTGCTTCAGTGATCATCTCCTGGGTAATGGGGGTACTAGGACCTTCTATAGGAGGTTCATAAGTCAGCTCATCGGGGTTCCATGGAAATTCAACGTTCAGCAAGCGTTCGTAGTGCTGTTTCCATGACTGTTTTTACGCTTCATCATCCAATGAGAGTTCACCAGAGTCGTTCCTTATAGGTTTTTCACCCAAGACATCTTGATTGTCACGGTGCATCTGTTTTGCGAGCTTGTAAATGTCACTTGACTTGGGATTTATTTTGAGAAAAATCTCTTTATCGGCCTCTGACTTAGCGTGGTGTACAGCAGCTTTAGCAGCACGCTTGGCTCCATTGTATGCTTCCCTACTACCTCCTGTTTTCCATGCTCTGTAGCATCGCCTCTTCTCTCTAACAGCTTGATCAACAATCTCATTCCACCACCAGGTTTGTTTCCTCCAATTGTGCTTGGATGACACTCCACACACCTCCGTCGCTGCATCATTCAATCCATCCTTGAGCCTCTTCCAGTGCTCTTCAACACTCACTGCCCGTGTATCCCGATGTGAAGAAACAAATCTCTCAGCAAATTTAGCCTGAATGATTGGATCTTTCAGCTTCCACAGTTTTATGCGTGGTATAAACTGGGGAGGAAAATGAATGTTCTTCACTTCTTTATTAACTCAATAACGTTTGAGAGGTAGAAGAGAATCTTGATTGAACACTCGGACATCTATGTATCTCATATAGAAATCAAGTGTTAGCCCCAGGAAAGGGGGCTCTTGATTTCTGAGAACTTGCTGAAGTAAAATGAAAACAAGTGATATAATTGGTTGAATCTGAAAAAATTTACAAAATCAAAACTCTTAACTGGAAATGAGCTTGAGTGTGTATATAGTCTGTGACAAATTCTTTGCGACTGTGGATGAGTTATCCGCTAACCCCCCCCCCCCCTCTGATTGTGGATGAGTTGTCCGCTAACAAACAGAATTCTGACTGTTTTATGTGGAAATTGTTACAAAATGTTTTTTTTACTTTCATAAAAAAGGCTAAACTTGGCATTTCTCCGACTTTTCATGGTGAGTGCCAAAGACACATTTATTAGAAAATTGGATGTTAATGTCATCCAAGTGGTAATGTATCTTTGAAAATAACCACTTGATGTATGTTTTTATTGCATTGATCAGACGAATACTTTATCTTCATCACTTGATATGAATTAGTTGTCCAATGTAACTCTCATCTCGGACTAAATCATCTGAATAAATTTATTTATTCAAAATGTAGTTGGTGGTGACTCTCCTCCTTGTATATATATATATATATATATATATATATATATATATATATATATATATATATAGGTCGTTCATTTAAAAGCATTGGTGGGTCAGTATTATTAAAATTATTAATGCAAGATTAATTCTTTTTTTTCTTTTTTTTTTTTTCTTTAATTTTTTTTATAACTTTAATCTTATTAATTTCGGAATAATATTCCATCATTAGAGTTGACCAGTATTATCATTTTTTTTAAGATATAAAAATAAACATTTTTTTTTGTTTTTTGATATAACGTCCTTGTAATGGGTGTTATCCACGGAGATGTTCTTAAATTAATCTTGCATTAATAAAGGCTTCTATTTTCAATTTAAATAATTCTAGGAAAACTAGAACTGTAGATAATTTTTAAAAATTGTAAGCATAGTGATATTTTGAAGCATAGCGATATTTTGAATGCCCAGATGTGTGCGTGTGATTGAAATATTTATTTGATGCTTTTTTTTTTTTTTTTTTGTTTATTCCAATTTTTCTTCATTAAAATTCATTCTAGACTCTTCGTTGTGTAGACAAAAGACTCGAAAATCTGCCTGCGAAAGCAAGTTTTAAAACCAGTGGCTTTTAAACTTCTATCGTAATGGCCTTGTGCCAAAAATAAAGTAGATTTAGTAAATGGTTATTTAAGAGATACTAAGTGGAGGGGGGGGGAGGGGCTGTAAATGGCGCAGCTGAATTGGAGAGGAAGGAGTGTCCATAAAGAAAAACAACAACAAAAAACAACAACAAAGCTACTGATTTATACTTTGTTTATTATTTCTTATCAAAAAAAAAGTTCCTTCTTCTATTGAGATAGCCTAAGAAGTTTCTTTATTTCCGACTTGGTTGCTTATAATTCCAGCAATGAACCCGTTACTAACTTGGTTCTTCTACAACAACCATTTCATGGAATCAAAAGCACTCCTAATTAGTGATGGGACGATTATAATATTTTTCCGGATTACGATACAATTACCTTTAGATTTTAAAATTAAAAAAAAAAAGAATTTCATGGGGCGGCGTAACGGAGAGTCCTCATCTACTTTTAAATCTAGATATAATTTTCTTTTTAATCTGACATTTTCTTTTTAATCTGACAAACCTCTTAATTTTTCCCGTTTATATATTGTATCCAAGATTTTGATAAACTTATTTTGAGATTTTCATCTATATTTTTCACAGCAATAGAAAATTAAGATGTAAACAAAACAAAAAGTAAAAGAATCGTTTTTAGAATCGGAAATTGGGCTAAAATTTTTGCGATTAATCATTCCAACACTAATTCTAATGTCACTTAAATATCTAGATAACATTGGAACTGTTACGTCATTAACGATTTACACTGATTTTTTTTTTTCATAATGTTGTCAAATAGCCTCTTGGGTAGCACCCATCTTGGAGGTGAAGCCATTTACTAGGTAATTCAGCCATTTATTTAAAACTGTATACAGCTATGGTGCGACCATACTTAAGGGTTTCAGACTGATAAGACAAATTCTATCTTATTCAGAATATTGATCAGCAGGAAACTGTTCAGAGATGTGCAACAAAGCGAATACCCTACATCAGACAATTGCCATATTCTGAATGCCTTGCTTTCTTGAGCTATGATTCACAACTTGACAGGGTCGATCCTTTGACCCCTTGTCTGAAACGTATCCTGTTTTCTCCATATCTAGATCTAGATATCTAGATATATAGATATATAGATATCTAGATATATACAGGGTGTCTCAAAAAAATGTACTCACTCGTAGAATGACGAGAAAACTTTGCTTCATCGCTCCACACAATTTTGTGTGCAAACTCGACATCTTCTGCACATTTTGCCATTCTAAGAGTGAGTACATTTTTTTGAGACACCCTGTAGATATCTAGATATCTAGATATAGATCTATATAGATATATAGATATTTATATAGATATCTAGATATAGATCTATATAGATATATAGATATTTATATAGATATCTAGATATAGATCTATATAGATATATAGATATTTATATAGATATCTAGATATAGATCTATATAGATATATAGATATCTATATATAGATATATAGATATCTATATATAGATATATAGATATCTATATATAGATATCTAGATATAGATCTATATAGATATCTAGATATAGATCTATATAGATCTATATATCTATATAGATATATGTATATATAATCTTGAGGGAGAGAAGACTCAGCTGCTATGGACAGATTCAGCAGTGCAATCAATTGTGCACTAAACCTCCTACAAGTCTCTAGTAAGCACAGAGTGGAGATCTGCAGTGAGGACTGCCATGCGTGCAACTAGCCAGCTGTCTGGATGGGGGAGGGGGGTCCACTGGTGTGGACATTGCCCCAAATCCTTCATGATAATCAACAGACATAGATAATTGAGGCACTAACTGGTCGAGCCGCACTGATGAGCTGTGATACAGCGAAAGTCTGTATGGGGATGACTATATGAAGCTCCCTCCCTGGGTATAGCTTATTTGTAAGGATATCGCCAACTGCCATTAGCTTTAAGGCATAGCTCATTGGGTAAAACTAATTCAAGCTCCCGGCACTTGACAATGTTTACATTGAGATATCACTTACATTCAGTCAGTGTTGTATGATAGCGCAGGGGTAGGATTGCCGACCGTCAGCTCGACGGTTGAGTTTCAATCCCGGCTTGAGGCACTAACTGGTCTCACAGCACTGATGCACTGTGATACAGCGAAACAGTCTGTATGTGGATGACTATATATATATATATATATAGTCTCGGAAGTTTCTCAACCATTAAAACTATATAAAAAAAACAAAAAAAAACAAAACTTATAGTCTCAAGTCTTCCAGTGGAAAATCACTCATGTAAGTCAATTTATTTTTTACAGTTATTATATTAGTTAGTTTCTAACACTATTTTAAGGGATCATCAGTTGTTTACCATGAAAAACTGTTTCGGGAATATATATAGATAGATATCTCAGCAATATATTCTAGCAAATGTACCTCCATTGATATTTAGCAATACCAGGATAAAAAAAAATTTGTTTGCCCTGTTTGGTGGGATGTTGGTACCCCCCCCCCCCTCCTTTTTTTTTTTTTTTTTTTTTGTTGCAATAAAGGTACTCTTACTCTAAAGAAAGACATCCTTTTAACAAGTGAAAACCATTGCTATGAACGACGAGGCACCCATTTGCCAGCCCACAAAGCAGTTGGTGGGGACTTGTTGATTGATAGTGGGGAATGCCAGTCCTTGACTAATACAAAACCCTCATTGTATAAGACTTCTATTTCCATTGTGTATTTACGGTTATGAGGGAAAGCTATTTAGCCTCCAAAGCCATTATTCTGGAATGTCTTTGGGGTTGGGAGGAGGGCGAAAGCGAAAAAATTTGATGTTTCTACAAAAGAAGTAATATAATTGTGATAATGAGTTACAAAATTGAAGGGTCATGGTATGATTGCTGCTTGCTTTGTAAATATTACCCGAACACTTAGCGGGCACTTTTTGAGTCGAGAGGTGGTTAGGTGGTGTGAGAACTCGTGAATGGGTTGGATACTTGATGTGAATGGATTCTAACAATTACGATAAAGAGCTCATAAAATATCCGATTAGTTTGTATCCTGAATTAACGAATTCTAGCGTTACATCTTCACATCTTCCTGTCTGCGGTCTCGGGGCCATATTGGGCAAGCCGTTTTTAAAAAAGTGACGTGGCTACTTGTATGACCAGATATCAATTCGTATATCCGTTCTGGGTGTATAAACGGTTGTGGAATGATGGAAGTGATGTCATACTTAAAAAAAAAAAAAAATTTTTTTAATTACAATTTTTTTTATGGAAATCGATCCAGACAAGGCATGAAGCCACTTGATGTAAGGAGCTAAAAATATACTGCTTCAAGATCAAAAACTAGCCAACGATAAGTGTTAGATGGATAGATTCCGACTCATAAAACAGTAATCCCCCCCCCCCGTGTCAGAAACATCACTCATGAAATGTGAGGACTAAAGGACAAAATAAGGGAAGCGAGGGTTACGAGACTGCCGAAAGTAAACCCAAGGTCCATTTTCTACTCTGTTAAAACGTAACATGTAAAAATTTTTTTAAAACAATTTTTTTTTTCCAGCAGGTGGAGCTTTCACGTCCCTTGTATTTCTGAAGATACGGCATACATTGTATCTGTTGCATTTTTAGAAATACAAGAGTCGACGCAGAAGCCACTCTGTCGCATTATTGAAGTTGTGGGTTAGATTTACCTCTTCTGCCTTCTCATGTCCAAATGGGGGCGAGGGGCAAAATTATGTTCTTAATTTTTTTTTTTATGCCAGTGAGCTTCACCACATAATTAAGAACAAAATTCTGTCACCCGTCAGTCAAGTTAACACTACACAATCAATGTATGTGTCTGTTGTTACTTTCATTGAATACATGTTGTAGACCCGTGTTTAGTACTGACTATAACTGAGTGGGCACAAGAGTCGACACAGCCAGACGAAGAAGTCCGCGGCGCATGTTTTGGGGGGTCGACAATCGTTGAGGGATCAACATGGTTGTACAATGTTACCACACAGGAGTGAAGCACATAAAATCTGAAGAGAAGTGTTGTAATGGGCATTAACGTCCTGTTTTTCCTAGGTAGGCTATTTTTTTTTATATATTTAAGAGGTGAAACTATCGGCTATATGAGTGGGTGTTTACTTTATGGAGTAGGCCTATGACTGATACTTCAAATAATAGAATCCTTCACAAATGTGTTCCAAAATTTTGTATAATTTATGTCAGAATTGTGCGTTCCGACCTCTTCACATTAATGACTTGATATATTTGGAGTGTTAGGGTTAGGGTTTTGGAGTGTGGATGCAAATAACTACAAAAAAGGCTCTGCATTACTTTTTCAGTTTTTGGTTTCATTTAAAAAAAAAAAAAATTCTGAACTTGTATAAATCTTCTGATGTGGATCCTAAAACTGCATATTCATCTCAACTTGTTTGATAATCCCTATTTATCGCTTCCCCACGGGGCTGGGTATGACTGTCTAGCTGCTAAAAAATATATATATATATATATATATATATATATATATATATATATATGAAAAATATTTGTTATTGTTTATTATCTATGGACGTATACGTTTCGTCTCTTTTCAATCGAGACTCATCAGCGTAGAAGTATGACTGTTCACTACCGGTCGCACGATTCGAAACCCTGGATTATAAGTATTTTTCAACTCAAATCCAACGTCTTAGACCTTGCGGCCAATATTTGAACAGCTGATAAACTATGGCAGTTTAAACACATTTAAAGCGGCGATGACAACACAGGCATTCTACTTATATTAAGGAATGGTGCATTATAAAGCAAATGACGTCACGCTGTATTTGTACTACCACTAAAGTGCTCTACTAATCATATATATATATATATATATATTATATATATATTATATATATAGAAAGAATTGCCTCAATAAGGAAGGATTTCTTCTACAGATACAACACTTTGATACCAGAAAAACTTGTTTGTCAATGTTAATCAGTTAGCAACATCGCAAATTCTTTTCATGAAAATGTTACCAGAGATTTATTAGGTGAACCAGGACGATCTTTATTTTAAAATAAAATTCATAAAAGTTTTTTAACAACATTGTGACTTTGCTAGCTTTGCTGATATTGGTGGTTGTGAGCCAAGACAATGGGAAATAAAACATGAAAACAATTCTTAGGAGATAAGATTTATTTAAGACAATATGCAATAGATGATTAAACTATGATGATAATGGAGTTGATGTGTTGCTAGACCGTGATGAGTAGCGTCCATGTTCGAATTCCATCTAATAATACCAGTCAAGAAGGATTTCTCCACCTACTGAGAACAGAACAGATTCTGGACCAGAGGTTAGGTAGTATGGGGAAAACTCGTTCGTTCATTTGTGACCAACATCGTAAATACTTTTTCTTGAAAATTGTGCCAGAGATTTATTAGGTTGACCCAGAAAGACCTTATTTATTTTTTTATTTATTTATTTTTTTATTTATTTATTTATTTTAATTTTTCTAATTTTGCTACTGTTGTGATGTTGGTGGTTAAGTGTCGAGATACAAAACAATGTAGAAATGAGATGAAAAGGATTCTTAGATAACAATTTAAAATGATTAATTAAAACATAAAACAATGGATGATAGTGGATTTGATGTGTTGCTAGACCGTGATAGTGCTGGCGTGCATGGAGGCCAGTGGAGCAACAAAAAGGCAATGTTGGAATTCCATTCCATAATACCAGTCAAAAAGGATTTCTCCTGAGAACAGAACAGATTCTGAACTGAAGGCTAGATAGTACCTTCCTATAATCCTGCTTCGATGTCTTTTGACAAGGGCAGATAATCCTGCTTCGATGTCTCTTGACAAGGGCAGATAATCCTGCTTCGATGTCTCTTGACAAGGGCAGATAATCCTGCTTCGATGTCTTTTGACAAGGGCAGATAATCCTGCTTCGATGTCTTTTGACAAGGGCAGATAATCCTGCTTCGATGTCTTTTGACAAGGGCAGATAATTTCAAGGTACAAAAAGAGTTCTCTTTAAGCATAGATGCTTTTAGATGGAATATGATTTTGCATCTAACTACTAAGACTTAGTTTCAATTTTCTTTTTTATTTTCAGAAAAATCTTTTTAAGCTTGGATAGATTTAAAATGATTTTGTTTCAGACATTTTAAAATGGTGGACTCTGAGAAATTAGAATCCCAATGGCATAACATAAAAGCTAAAAAAATCAAGGAAATTTTCAGAATTTCCAAAATTGCCAATTTCTATCAAATGCCCATAAAATCTGTTTGGAAAAACCAAATGAGCTGAAATTTAAAAAAAATGATCTAACTCATCAACCTGAAAAGGTGATGAAATTTTAAGAATAAAAAGAAACTTGACTGGAATGACCCTATTGAATTGTATGCCATAAGTAAAGTTTGGGTATTAAATAACTTAACAGGTTTATCAAGGAAGTGGAATTTGAATCGGAGGAAATCAGACCTGTTTAAAATTTCAGGAGTGTAGAGCTTTTTAGGCTACAAACTACATAGTCCTGGGGTTGGTTAACTGTATTTTTTTTCTTGGTGACCTTTTCAATTCCTAAATATTAATGGACACATGAAAAACATCCAACCATTTTATTTTTCATGTGTCCATTAATATTTCTTTAATATCAATTAATATTTCTTTAATATCAATTAATATTTCTTTAATATCAATTAATTCTTCAACCTTTGATATTTCTTAAGTTTGGTTTAGTGTATAATATTAATTAAAAGTAAGAAATTTACTTCTTTTGGGGTCCTTGAACATTGTCTGATCTTAAAATGAGAAATGCTGCCACACAGACGGTGTTAAGCTAACGTTTTCCGTGTTGGTTTGTAGGTGAATTTCCAATTTACTGAACAGTGTCTGTTGAGATTAGAGATGAGAAGCAGAATTTTAAGTAGGTAATAACATTAATGAAAAGTACCCAGTCGAGAAAAATATTTCTTTTCTAAAATAAGAGTTGGTGTGATAACAGAAGGTGGCATATCTTTATAAACCGTGTTTATGTAGCTCGAATATTATCAAGATGTTTTCGTGTGTGGAAGGATGAACATTTATGTCAACGTATTGAGGTCTTTTATAGACATCTCGTACTCTGAGGATTTAGTGGATCATATTTCTATCCTCATCCTGGAAGAAGAAAAAAAAGTCAAAATGTTATCTTAAATTAGTCATTCATAGTTTATGTGATATGTATATATACACTTGATGACATATTTTGGCTTCGAAGTTGGTGTACTAACAAAGATTCAATATCAATAAAAACCCAGGTCGTATCAGAAACGATTGTACACAAACCGTTTATGTTGAATTCTTGGAACGTAAGTAAATGATTGTCGTAATTAAGTTTACCTAAGATCTATAATATATATGATTATTGGGGAAATGGTAGTTCAATCAGTACCATTGGAGAGCCATGAATATTATAACTGTCCTGTTTTTAAATCTCCAAAACAGTTACATGGTAAACAGCTGATGCTCCCCGTGTTAATATTAGATGCTTAAGGTCTCCTGTTTTTGTTTCACTCTTAGATACTTAATCCCCCTCCTTTTTATTTTTTTTTATTTACTTATTTTTTTATTTACTTATTTTTTTATTTACTTATTTTTTTATTTACTTATTTTTTTATTTATTAATTTTCCAACGAATGTCTGCAATATCTTGGATTTAGTTAGTTTCTCTGGGAATTTAAACTGCATTTTACTTCCTTTTTTTTTTTTTTTTTTTTTTGTTTAAAATGACTCAAAGCTTCTTTAGACTCATATATATATATATATATATATATATATATAATGTATGAATGTGTAATTTAGTGTTATAGGAGAAATAATCAGTGCTCAATTGTGCAAGAGCATATATGTATATTTTATTTACATTGACACTATACTTTAGTTTAATTTTCCATTGATACCTTCGGTTTCACAGAAACTCAGTCTGCATCACCCACTATGATATTCTCCATTCGGGTGGGTGATGCAGGCTGAGTTTCTGTGAAACCGAAGGTATCAATGGAAAATAAAACTAATGTATAGTGTCAGTTGAAATTTAAAAATATATAAATATAAAGAATGGAAAAATGTCCGACGTAATGGAAAATAAAATAAGGAAACCAAAATATTAATTAAATATCCATCTACGTTTCACCTTTATTAGAAGGTTTCATAAGGACGGGAGATTGAAGTAAAAGAAATAATACAGCAACAAGTACCAAAGTCTGAAAAATATTTGTCATACTTTGGTACTTGTTGCTGTATTTTTTTCCATATATATATATATATATATATATATATGGGAAGAGAAGGATGAAAGTAATCCGACGTGATGGGAAAATGAAAAAGGAAAACCAAAAAATGGATGTTTTTTATGTGTACATCAACGTTTCATCTTTATTTATAAGACTTCATCAGGATGATAATATAGAAAAAAAAAATATATATATATATATATATATATATATATCTATATATCGGGCTGACGGTTTGTTATGGATGTCAATCTGCCTAGGAGAACGATCATTTTGATTTCAAAACCGGGGTAGATTGGTCTCCTAAACCATGTCTATGGCAACTCATCTAGGAAAAGGAATCTTTGATGTAAAATCTGCAACTAAAGTGATTACTGTTAATTTTTCATTGGCATGTCACTAGGTTGTAATCGTGAAGACGTAGAAAGTGGTACTCGTGTTGTACAAGCGTTTGCCATTATTATTATCCAAACATACTAAAAACCAGCATCTCTCTGCACAGCTACCAATTAAGGATGCTTCATGCCAAATTTGAATCTATAAGTGACCAACAAACAAAACATCCTCCCTCATAATGATGATGGACCTTGGAAATATAATGAGATGAAATATTTTCAAGTAAATTTGTGTCTTGGATGAAGAAACTTTGGTCGAATGCCAGACATTTGGATGGTTTGGAATAATCTTGTCATTCGAAATTGACACTCTAAAATCCCACGGCTCTGATGATTGATTTTCGGTAAGCGATGATGCTTTGCCCAGGAGCGAATCAATCCTGGAGACTTTAGCTTGATTGATGGGACGAATTTCCCATCTGTGGAATGTATTGCCACGAAACTGTAAACCACTTTTCTAAAAACCGAATGGATTACCATGAACAGTTTCTTTCCCAGAATTTTTCATCTTTGGAACACATTGCCATGGGACTGCAAGATGGCTGTCTTCAAGTCCAATGTAAACAAATACTTGTCACGTCGTCCTCTTAAGTAATCAAATTTTTATCCGTTCGTTTTTAATCCTCTCGTAGTATTGTTCATCATCCAAGTGACAATCTCGTTAACTCTTGTCCTCAAGTGGGGTTTGGCCTTGATAAGTGGTGACAAGTTTTCAAATCACCAGCAGGAGTCGGCTCATTTAGTGGCAGCATTAGAAGTTAATTCAATACGTTCAGATTTAACGCGTCCTTTCAGCACCATTTACATTAGTTTTGATGTGCAACTGCTCGAGATTATCTTTGTCATGCAAAGTCCTCCTTGGCCTGCGTTTTTCTCGATTGCCCTCAATCGAGATGTGCGTACTTCAGTTTATCCAACCACGTGTCCATAGGTGGTTGCATTTTCAGTCTCGGTAGTAGTGAAGATGCACGCCACGAATTCACCAAACCGTATCCCCCACCTCCACACCGGGCTGCGGTTCTGCATCTTCAGAAAGACTGAGTTGATGGGAGGCCAGCATTCACTCATATGTAACATGCTAAGCTTTTGTATCCTTGTAATTTTGCCCTCCCAAACAATTTCTGACTCCATTGTATCTTTTTAAAAATATGGATCCTTCAAAATAGAGATTTAATGTAATAACTATTTTAATTTTTAATTATTTATTTACCTACTACAGTGATAAGATGTGACACAAGGTCAGAAAAGTGGGATTGAAAAGCCAGCGTCCTAGAAGAGCATTCTGACTTTAAAAAAATGATTAAAAAAATGCCAGATCATTCCTTGGTAGGGGGTGCCTCAGGCGATTAGCAATAAACTAACCCCTTCTTAAAGGATGAGAAGGCAAAGCTTGGGAGGATGGGCCTCCTAGAACTGCACAGGACGATACCTCAGACTGACGGAATCAAGACCCGAAGGCCAAGATGGTACCGGTCTATAGTGTAACATCCCTTGGAACAGATACTACACTCTGATCTAGCCAAAAGGCTAAGGAGGAATTTTTATTTAATGTAATGACTTGATGTTTACCAACAAATGAATACTCTTTCACAATATAACATTATGTCACTAAGAAGCCGCTGGTAGCATACGAGGGGGAGAGATCCTTTTGACCCCACCAGATGGCCAGTAATCTTGTTGACAGTAAATAGCTGGGTCTCCTATTGACGCATAATTGGCTCAATGGATAGTGACGTCTCTCCGTATTAGTAGCAGTGGTAGTCGTAACAGATGTTGATCATTTTTTTTTTCTTTGAATAAGGATTTGTCTGTCGTTGACCTAATTTCAATCGTGTTCTCCATTTTGAATTTTCCCCATTTTGTGTTGTCATCTGGTCAATGCAGTGACAGATAAACCATCAAAATGTTTCTTGGCAAGGGAGATAATTTTGGGGTACAAAGAGTTATTTCCCTTTATCCATTATTTTCTAGATGGACTTTGTTATCTATTTAGCACTCTCGTGGACATGGAAGTCGTTGCTTGATGGATAGTGACGTCTAGTTTTGAAGGGGATCGTAGTAATGATGTAGCGGCCAAAGTTTCTGCATCTTCCTCTTTTCATTGTAGCTGTAAATAAAAACAAAGAAATGGCAAAAACATTTTTTGCTTGGAGTTGGGCTTTTTGATGTCTCATTCTTTTACAGCATTGTAAACTTACGCATTACATAAGCCCCCCCCCCCCCCTGCCCCTGTTAGTTCTGGTACAGCAATTCACCCTGCCCAGATTGTGCTGGCTTCTTGAACATTAAATTCACAAACGGTCCTCGGCCGCACGTATATCTCAGTCAAGGGAGATAACAACAACTTTCTTTTTTCTTTATGGAGGTGTCGCCATCCCTGGTGATACCAGATCAGGCTGCCCTGTGGCTCCCTGAGACGAAATTCACCTACATTGACGTTTTTGTTTTTTTTTTGTTTTTTTTTTTGTAAAACTTAATTATGTTCTACAAAACCAAAAACAAAAACAACAGCCCCTCTCCCTTTCTCCCTCCCCTTTTTTATTTTATTTTTAGAACTTGAAGCATAAATCTTTTACTATAATGACCAGATTCGGCATTAAATAACCCAAAAAGGGTTGATATGCCGTAAAACAAAACTACCAAACCAAAAACGATGATTAAACATTTGAAGATATAAAGAACTTGAAGCATAAAAACTTTTACTATAATGACCAGATTCGGCATTAAATAACCCAAAAAGAGTTGATATGCCATAAAACAAAACTACCAAACCAAACCGTGTCGCCATCCTCCCACATACAGCGCCTGGTATTCCCAAATGGTCACCTATCTGATACTGACCAGGCTCAACGTTTCTTAACTTCGATGATCTGAAGATAATGGGTGTGTCGCTGTGATTGTTCAGAGGGGAGCGAAGATATAGCTTCGAAAAAGCTGTCTGAACTTTGTTAGCTCATCTGCCAAAGAGAAAAAGCTTTTCTCTCTTCTTTGCCACATCTCACTTTGGACTTCCTGTCCATGATGACGTCATATCGTGACATGTAGCCCTAGTTCTAATGGAATTTCTCACTTCTCAGTCGGGAGTCTACAATTTTTAAAGGAGTTGTCAAAAAGTTTTTTGTTTTTTTTCCCTCAAGTCAAATGTTGTCGAAGCGTTTTTTTTTTTTGTTTTTTTTTCTCAATCAACCCTACAAAACTCCACCTTTTTAAAGTAAAGAGTCAAATCAGCAATTGGGAGTTTGCTCACTTTTAAAAAATTATCGCGGTGTTGGCTTTATTTCCACAATCTTCCTATCTCTGTCCCTTTATTTCCACAATCTTCCTATCTCTGTGCCTTTATTTCCCTGGTGATACCAGATCAGGCTGCCCTGTGGCTCCCTGAGACGAAATTCACCTACATTGACGTTTTTGTTTTTTTTTTGTTTTTTTTTTGTAAAACTTAATTATGTTCTACAAAACCAAAAACAAAAACAACAGCCCCTCTCCCTTTCTCCCTCCCCTTTTTTATTTTATTTTTAGAACTTGAAGCATAAATCTTTTACTATAATGACCAGATTCGGCATTAAATAACCCAAAAAGAGTTGATATGCCGTAAAACAAAACTACCAAACCAAACCGTGTCGCCATCCTCCCACATACAGCGCCTGGTATTCCCAAATGGTCACCTATCTGATACTGACCAGGCTCAACGTTTCTTAACTTCGATGATCTGAAGATAATGGGTGTGTCGCTGTGATTATTCAGAGGGGAGCGAAGATATAGCTTCGAAAAAGGTGTCTGAACTTTGTTAGCTCATCTGCCAAAGTGAAAAGCTTTTCTCTTTGCCACATCTCACTTTGGACTTCCTGTCCATGGTGACGTCATATCCTGACGTCATATCCTGACATGTAGTTCTAATGGAATTTCTCACTTCTTGGTCGGGAGCCTACAATTTTTGAAGGAGTTGTCAAAGGGTTTTTTTTTTCCTCAATAAGTCAAATGTTGTCGAAGCCTACAATTAGCGTTTTTTTTTTTTTTTCCCTCAATCAACCCTACACTCTACCTTTGTAAAGTAAATCAGCAATTGGGAGTTTGCCCACTTTTTAAAAATTATCGCTGTGTTGGCTTTATTCCCACAATCTTCCTATCTCTGCCCCTTAAAAAGACATAAACTAGCAAACTTACCTTTCAAACTTGAGCTTGACCGATTGACCCATGGACGGAGCTTCTCATGTAGATGATTGAATGCTAAAATACTAATCGAGTTTTATTTGAATTTAAAAGTTCAGCAAAGTAAAAAAAAAAAAAACTCTTCAAAATAGCGCAGGGTGGAGGCTGTCTTTTGTGATGTTTAATTTTAGGCCAGCTGTAAAAAGTTAAATTATGGGTGTGAAGATAAACATTCCACTGGGTTATTTTCATTTGCTGTAGTCGAGTATAACAATTGAAAGACTAATGCTAATAAGTAACGTTTTAATGTTTTTTTGAGTACTTTGGCCTTGTTTTTAGTTTGGGGGGGGGGGGGTGAATAACTAAAGCTCTGATTTTTTTATTTTCTTTTTTATTTATGAGTATTTTTTTTTCTTTTTGAAAAACGAAACATTTTCCAATTGCAAACAACTAATTTTGAAAAATATGAATAAACTGGATGAATTCAGAAATAATCATGAAAAAGTAAATCTACAGGAGCATTTTAGAATTTTTCTGATGAAATATTTAGAATTTGATCTAAATATTTGTTCTGTAAGATTTTCATGTTGACATAGGATTCATAATTGAAACAAGGTGCTCAAAGAGGAATAATGAACAAATTATATATATATATATATATATATATATATATATATATAAGGAAAGCCAAAAACTATTTATGTATTCATCAACGTTGTTTGGAATCTTTCTGATGAAATATTTAGCATTTGATCTATATATTTGTTCTGTAAGATTTTCTTTTAAAGCTGTATTCAACGTTTCGTCTTTTATTGTGAGACTTCCTCAGGATGAAGAAAAATGCAGAAAAAATAATCATACAATCATCAATTATGATCTGCCTGAGAGTGGCGAGCCTCAGCCAGACTATGAGTGAAAGAATAAAAAATGAGAAAGTCAATTTGATTGCATGTCGGCAGCAGCAGTCAATGGAGTTATTAAGAGGTGGGGGGGGGAATGAGTTGGTTGAATGAGTTTATTATCTTTAGCCTTTAATGAAAGATATTGTCTGGGTCATTGTGTTATAATGAGCGTAGGGGCTGATGGTAGATTGGGTAAGGGGAGTCCGAACTCATTGCCATGTTTCAAATTTAAAAGGAAGGAATAAGGAAGGAAAAATAAATTCTATGTGAATGTAATTGTGTGAAAATTTTTAGAAATGCAAATTCTGATGAAAACCGTATATATATATATATATATATATATATAAGTTAATACAACAAAAGATATAAGAGGCAACTAATATCTTAGTGAACATCCGGATAAAACTGAAGCTCAATATACTGGATAGAGCATTAATAGCACTAGATAAAGTGAAAGAATAAAATAAGGTGCGACTCAAATTTTATTTGCATTCAATGTTCAAGCAAAATCCTTTAAAGTCCTTAATTCATGAGTTTTCAAAGAAAATCTTCTCAGAGGACCATTACCGCAATGACATTACTGCAGGTAATAAAATTAAACTTTGAAAATATATTTTTAAAATTTACATAAAAATACATAAAAGTATATAAAACATAAAATATATTGGTCTAAAACATACTTTTTTTTAAAAAGCTATACAGTTTATCCAAGTCATAAAGTTTAAAACAGCTTCAAGAAAGATATCAAAGAGGTTGATTAAAAACAATCCAGGTGGTGAATGATATTCCAAAAACGAAAAAGTTATCCAGGCGGGAAATTTGTTTGCTATCGATGTAGTAGATGACAGTGAAAAGTGTATCCAAAGGGTATGCAAATTACTAAAACGATAGAAAAAACAAAATCATATGAAAAGTTCAGAAAAAAACTCACTTGGTGTTGAATATTATAATGCCCAAACTTTGCTTGAACATTGAATGCAAATAAAATTTGAGTCGCACCTTATTTTAGTCTTTCACTTTATCTAGTGCTATATATTTCGTTTTTCAGGATTCATGAACTGATCATTATGAATTTTGGAGCATATATCTAATGGACACATTACTTTTTTTTTTGTAAACTTTATCATTTAGATGGTGCGCCCACCCAGACTCGCATCCTCTCCCCTCCCCAAAAAAACTTATAAGTTAGATACAAAAAATTTAATAGACAAAAGAATTGATCTACATCAAATGTTGAGTTATATTAAGTAATACATTTTTTTTAAAGGATCGGTGCACATCAATATGTGCTTGGTAAAATCCTAAACTATTGAACTTATTATGGAATATGTATTCTAGGCAACAGGGTGAGGAACGTGGGCACATGATGTAATTTTTTGTAAACTTTACCATTCAGGGGTGTGCCACTAAAACCGTACTATAGCCCCCCCCCCCTCCCAAAAAAAAAACGAAGAAAAAAAACATAAAAATTTTAAACTAATGCTATATTTATTGCTTATACCCGTCCTGGAATGTGTATTGTACTAGTGTATGTGTAATATATATATATATATATATATTAGTTATACCTTTTTTATTTTTTCAATTTTTCTGATGGTCTTTTTTGTATTAAAATATAAAAAAAAAATTAATTTTCCATACGTTTCACAGGTTTCACAAACGTTTTTGATTCTTCATCGAATCACCCTCAGGTGTCAAAAACAAATGAACAAAAAAAGCTAGAGAAAATGGAGAATTTTAAAAAGACAGCGGAGAAACGTGCAGAAAACGTTTTTCGCATTGTTCCAGGAAGTCATTTAAATTCAGCAACGCTGAATGGCATTACCGAACAA
This sequence comes from Sepiola atlantica, assembly GCA_963556195.1. Taxonomy (NCBI): domain Eukaryota; kingdom Metazoa; phylum Mollusca; class Cephalopoda; order Sepiida; family Sepiolidae; genus Sepiola; species Sepiola atlantica. Next base: position 108,559,217 of record OY744531.1, read on the forward strand.
AAATCGCATTACATTAAGCATTTTAAAATGTTACCACTTAGGGGGGAGGGTTTATATAGGTGTATATATATATATATATATACATACATATATATATATATACATACATACACACACACATACACACATGTACAGCATAATCACGTTGCCACATTGGTTCCCGCTAGTTAAGCGACGTTGAGTTTTGTCAGTACTAGATGGGTGACCATTTGGGAATACCAGGCGCTGTATGTGGTGGACACCTAGCTATGGGCAAATAGCGTGGCCAACCTGCAGTGCCTAGCATGGCGACTATGGCAAAAAACCCTGAATAACTGTTGCCAATAAGGTTGACAGAAAACCAGGGAGGGGTTCCTCCTCCAGGAGTGATCAAAACGCAGATGGTGATGATAACGTAGACACACTGTCAATACTTATAGTGAAATATTGATTTTGGGGACAGAATCTAAACAGCAGGTGGAAGGAATAAAGTTATTGGGGGTGAACCGGCAAAGGGGGGGGGGGGTATTTTTGTGATATAGGGGAGTGGATGATCCACCTGATCAATCAAAATCCAGCTGTGTTTATGATTAGTTCTGCAATTTTGTTTTGATTGGTTTCTTCAAAAAAAAAAAAAAAATTATTAAACCAACTAATAGAACTTTCAAAATCTTCATAAAATCCAGGGTTGCAGAGGTGGAAGGTATAACGTCAGACTCCCAGAATTCCAAAAATTCCAACTCTGGCTCCTTATTCTGTTGATTCTTCAAAGATTAAAAAATCTGACTCGGACTCCTAGCATTCTTAAGACTCTGACTCCTTCCAAAACCTCTGACACCACAATCCAGATAGAAGCACGGTTCAACCCTTATATATATCCTTGTGTGTGTGTGTATATATATATATATATACATATATATATATATATGTATTTTTATGTAATTATTTTTATTGGTGATCGCAGCGTTCGTTGTTTTTTGCTTACTATTATTTCGATTGTCTCACTTCCTAAGTGATTAAGATGCAGAAAATTGCATTATTAGTCGCCCTCAACTTTATAGGACCTATTTTTCGTTAATATATATATTTTTATTTTTATACGTACATAAAAGTAATCCATGTACACGTGTTTCTGGCTCACAGCTGTCATCAGCATGGCTAACTTACACAGAGATCGAACCTTTGATATTGATGTATATAGTCCAACGTTTTACTATCGGACCAAGACGCTCTGTATAGAAATATGTACGATTTTTATCACCTAAATATTTAATCTATTTTTATGTAATTATTTTTATTGGTGATTGCAGCGTTTGTTGGTTTTTTTTTTGTTTACTATTATTTCGATTGTCTCACTTCGTTTAGAAAGATTCGCTCAAAGCTATCTATACAAATTTTATTCCAACCTGCAAATGAAAGAAGTTCAATATCTTATAAGGTAGAGCTATCATCTAATAGTTTATGGATTTAAAATGCATTTAAATCACGTTTCAGAAAGGAAGATTAATATACGCAAATTTTATGCACTTTCCTCTACGTGGCTACATATTGCCTATCGCTTAATATATATGTTTATCCCTAATCTTCTGACGAGAAGCATCTATGCTTGGAGGAAAAGGATTAGTTTTTATTTGCCCTGTACAAATGTTTCAAACGGGTATAAAAATTACTTACACAAATTTATGGCTATATAGCCATAAATTCGTAGATCAACCTAAAACAAACAACATAGTTATTGTTTTAGATATTATCTTATATTCACACATTTATTGGTCCCCCGATTTATAAAATCAGGGGACCTATGTTTTGAGGCATTTCCGTCCGTCCGGATTTTTCTCCGCAACCATCCATTGAATTTTTCTGAAATTTTGCATGAAGTTGTAACTTTGGTCAGGTTAGAAAGTGACATTCTCCGATTTTTGGAAAAAAAATCTGGTTAGCTCCCTAGGGGTTAAAAGGCCATGAAATGGCAAAAAATGACATTTTTTGCCCCATAACTTTTCATCCATCCATTCAATTTCTCTGAAACTTGACCAAAATGTGGAGGCAATTGTTCCTAATAGAAAATAAGTATCGCTGATCTTGGAAAAGGTCTGGTTCGCACCCCCAGGGGGTCAAAAGCCCCCAAAATTGCAAATAATGACCCTTTTCTCCCATAACGTTTGATCCATTCATTCAGTTTTTCTTAAACTTGGCCAAAATGTAGAGGCAATTGTTCTGGATATAAAATGAGCATCCTTGACCTCAGAAAAATTCATGTTCGCGCCCCCAGGGGGTCAAAGGGGTGTCAAAAACGCCCCAAATTTCCCAAATTTATTGCATTTTACACTCGCCACATCGAGTCACATACAGAGGGGGACCACACACGCGCGGCTTGTTAATATATAAACCTAAAACATAGATCAACCTAAAACATAAACGTGTGCACTAATTAGAAATTCGATTTCATAGAAATAAAATTGAAAACATTAATATTTCATGACAAAATTATTGAATGTCCAGAAAACTGGATATTTTTATTTTTTTAAAATTTTATGAAGTAGAATTAGGACCTCAATTCTAGTACATATTAAATACTAAATTGTTTTTAAAGCCAACAAAATAAATTGTTTTAGACGATTAAAATAATTTCCAACGCTAATGTTTACCTATTAATTTATTCATTATCGCTAATGTTTGCATTAATTTTTTTTTTTTTTTTTTTAAACATGACGTAAATCATAAATCTATGACGTCATGCCAAAGCTATAATTTTGTTACGGTAATGTTTTAAGCTCTATATAAAAAAGGCCAAATAGCTCAGTTGGTAGAAGCTCAGACTGAAGATATAAAGGTTTTATTTCCGGTCAAGTCATCTGCGTTATTTGTTGGAATGTATTTACCATTAATGCAATATCTTCCATTTCTGAAAGTAGTTAAGATCTGAGATTTCAGAATAAGATCAATTCTGCAATGGATTCATTAGGTTTAAAAAAAAAAATAAAAAATAAAAAAATAAAAAATAAAAAAAATTTGTTACAAACAACATCTCTATTTTGGAGGTCAATAAAGAAAAATAGGTTTAAAGTTAATTGGCAAAGAGCAAATCTTAACAATTAGGATTTTATAGAATTTAAAAAAATAAAAATAAAAAAATAAAAATAAAAAAAAAATTTTCTTCCCTCAACAATATCTTGAAAAATGTGGAAATGGATAAAAAAAATAAAATATTTCAAGCTTGAAAATAAAAACATACAAACAGCCCATCTGCTTTAATAATATTTTTTTGTTATTCAGTGTCAGTTTATTTTTTATCTGTTTTGTTTTATCAAGTTAAACATTTCTTTTTGTGGTTAGTTACATAAATCTTCCAATTACTCCAATGTTCAAATAATATTGACCGAAGAAAGAAAAATCTCATTTTTTTTAGTTTTATTGAGATTTTCTTTTTATTTCAATAAAATTTTGATAGTTTCTTTTCACTGCACACCAATGTCCAGTACGAATGTATTTTAGTCATAACTTTACTTCATTTACACAGAAAGCAGATTCTTTTCTTTATAAAACGCTTACACCAGTTTCAAGTAAACTGGAAAACATTTACTTGTAACATAGTCAATGCTTTCTTTCATTCTCACTATAACTCTTCAGTTTTTGAACTTACGCCCAAGACACACCCAGTCATATTTAATATCTCTAGAAACAATTGCATGACTTGGATATAGAGAGGACCTTACTGCATATGCATGCGTTCAAAAGGGCGTGACAAGTTCATGTATATAAAAAATTGAAAAAAATTTTTGATAAATCCTGACAAATTTTGTCTCCTTGAAATATTGACTTTTCTCAAAGCAAAAATCAACACCTGAACGGGGTTTAAAAACATGGCAAATAGTCGCTCTTTACGTAGGATGAAATAATCACTCAAACTTTGCATTAGGAAAGTAATTTTTTTTTTTTATTTGTTTTGCTTATCTGGTTCAAGCTATGGCTTTCTAGAAAGAAGAGGATTCAATTTGTTCTATATTTTCTCTTGTGCATACATGTAATCGTTTGATCCAGGGTTGCGGAAGGTTGATATGCAAACAAATAAAAAAATATATATATAATCTAAAGACATAAATCCAGCTTGATTTGGTATTAAATGAACTGAAAAAGGATATGCCGTAAAAAAAATCACAACAAAAACGTTTAATGAATGTTTTCAAAATATTTCTTTGCCTAAAGAATTTTTTTTTTTTTTTTTTTCTTTGTAAGAACTTAAAAAAAAATAATACAATTGATTCAGCATTAAATGACCTGAAAAGGGTAGATATGCCGTAAAACAAAACAAACAGGGTTGCGGAGTTGGAAGGTATAAAGTCTGACACCTAGGATATTAAAATATTCGACTCCTTATTTTAAAGTGTTCTAATATTCGGACTGTCTGATACTTCAAAGATTAAAAAAATCTGACTCCTCAAATTCTTAAGAGTCCAACTCTGACTCCTTCCAAAACCTCAGACTCCACAGCCCCGGTTTTGGCTTTTAAGTTTACATTACCACGGCCCCCCAGCTTGAGAAATTCATCTTGATTTCAGATATTTTTACCATTAGCCACTCACATTCCTGTTGAACAATACAACAACCAATAATTAATATAGTATGCGTGTTCTCTTTAAATATATATATGTATAAATATGTATGTATAAATATATATATATATAGACATTTTTTTGAAAAACCATAACAATGTAATTTGTTGAAATAAATAAATAACATTTATTTTAAACTGAGCTTTCGAATATAAAATATTCCTCGTCAGAGAGTTTTTTTCTTTTTTTTCTTCATCGTCTGGTGGTATTGACTTGGTGAGAAAGAATGTCCGTGTCTTAGAGCGCGGTTAAGCCATTTTGAATTAACCGCGCTCTAAGACACGGACATTCTTTCTCACCAAGTCAATACCACCAGACGATGAAGAAAAAAAGAAGAAAAAAAAAACTCTCTGACGAGGAATATTTTATATTCGAAAGCTCAGTTTAAAATAAATAAATGTTATTTATTTCAACAAATTACATTGTTATGGTTTTTCAAAAAAATGTCTATACCTGTACTCCTTTCTATATATATATATATATATATATGTATAAATATGTATGTAACACTAATGGAGGTAAATTGGTATACATTTAATATCTCTATAAAGTCACTATTCGCCCATGCATGAAGTATTGTTGTCATATCTAGATTGGTGCACCAACCACTCGCTTCTCCCTTTGGACAGGATGCAAAAATAATTTCCCCCTGTACTGTTTGCCAAGTTCCAGGCCCTATCGCATTGCAGCAGTTTTGCATCTCCGTGCGCGTTTTCCAAGTTCTAACATGAAATGTGCTCGATAAACTTAATACACTTTTACACCCCCAACGAAAATACTCCCGACCCACCTGACTGGCAGCAAAATTATATCCCTTCACTGTAGAGGACCCTAGATGCTGAACGATTTCCTACTTTCTGCTTTCCTCGGACCCCTTGCCTCTTTTGTAATTCTCTCCTTGTTTCCCCAACCATACTAACATGCAGAAATCTGAATGTAGTGTGAATGAACATTTTTCTGGCCAACTCCCCACCTAGGTCGCCCTTGAGGTGTGTGGGGTTGGGGGGGATGTTGCTATGTTCATCTGTTCACCAAACAATGACGTACCCAACAAATGCAATGATTTAAAAAAAAAAAATACTTTGAAAATATTCAAATTCTAATTATTTAGGGTATCAGTTTATTTTGCATCTAATTCGTGTCTTATCAAATTGGAGATTTCTTTTGGCATTTGTCGGCATAAATCTGTTTACTTCAACGTTCAAATAATTTTGACTGCGAAGAAAAAAAATGTCTGCCTACTTTATCGGTAGTTATGAAGCGTGTCTGTAAATAAACGCTGTCAGAAGTTTGCTCTTCTGCTCCAGTTCTCTTTATCTCTGGCCTATCTTTGGTGAAACTGTCGAGAATAGCAGCCACCTTTGTATAACTTGGTGTTTATGGGGGAGGATGAGATGTCACTGTGAAATCTGCTTCGTTTTTTTTTGTTGTTTTTTTTGTTTTTTTTTAGTTTTGTGTATTTTTTTATATATACTGTTATAAATGTCTTCTCCGGATGACTGTTTCAATACACATCCCTTCAATGTAGCTGATATTTTACTCAGCTTGCTATTTATTTATTTATTTTTTAAATTAAAGACTGTTGAAATATTTACACAAGTCGTCTATTTACAGTTTATCGTTTGTTGCAGAAGTCCAAAACGAACTTTTCATCCATTTTTTTTTTATTCATTTCATCCTTGTGACATTTAGCCGCCTGTTCTAATTTGTGACGGTTACTTGATAATCGGCTCGAGTATACAAAACCATTCGCACCTAGTACCCCTTTAAAATCTAGTTGTTTTTTAATTAAAAAAAATTCTTTTGAATACTAAAGATTAACTAGTAATCTATAAGATTAAAATGTTTTTCATACATACAAAGGAGGGTTTCTGTGAACCATTTTACAAGATTATCAATAGTGTTAGAATCATTGAATACCAATTTCTTCATACAAGTTTGACATGATTGAAAAAATGGATTTGCCAAAGAAGTATGTTCAAGATTTAAAAAATATCATTTTCTTTTTAAATATTTAAGAGGAGGGTTCTGCTCGCCATGTATATGGCTTGTAAAATGGACCCTAACTATCGATACCTTAGTCAAAGCAGATTTGAATTAATTTTATTAAGCTTTTCTGGAATTGACCTCTCCCCAACTATGTTTTCATTGTCAAATTCTTCATATTCGTCTTCAGGAATTATCAGAACAAATTGAAGAAATGACTTTCGGCCATTTTGTTTTGATGCTGAAATTAGTTTAATTCTTGTTCTAAATTTAAGAAAATACAAGCTGATGATTTAGCAGACGAAAACCTGTGCAAATCGTTTTTGCGATCTTTCTATTGGCCAGAAATGTAAAGAATTCCAGAATGGACTCTCCCTCCTTCCCTCCCTACCAAAAAGTTAACTTCTCAGTTGCAGTGTCTCCAGTGCACATGCACAGAATCGAGTTTTCTGTCCCCCCCCCACCCTCACACAGTAAGCAGATAAATTACCGATGATGCACATGTTTTTTTTTGTTTTTTTTTCTTTTTTCGTTATTCATTTATTTTTTTTAACCAAAAATCTTTACCGTTTATACAATGTAATAATGAAGACTCCGGTCCGAATCGGGCTTACCCTTCCGCTGCCAGACTCCGGTCCACCATTTCTACTATAGAATCACATACAAATGCTATGATATCCTCAAATGCAATATAGAGAAGAATTACAGTTTAGATGCATGTCTGACTTGCATCCAGACCGTGACTCGTTGCCATCACGTTAAAAATGGTGCAAGTCATAACAGTTGGTGGTTTATATGAGCAGTTTTGCGTTCAGGGCAACAAATAATTTTGGCCTTGACATAGTACAGATTTTTAGATATTAGACTCTTTTGTTGTTTAGAAGAAAAAACGTCCAGCGTCATAGGTCATAGGTCATAGGTCATAGGTCATCTACTAGATTTGAACATCTTAGCAATAGGTTACTTAAATAAAGAACACAAAAGATTTAGATGTTGCAAAAAGAAACGCTAAGACAGTTTCATGTTCGTACATACATTCTCGCCCCCCCCCCCCCTAAAAAAAGATGGGATCGCTCGATCGTCGAAGATGTAATGTGTAATGCAAAAAAAAAAGCCAATTTAAAAATTTCGTCTCCTGTCGTTGTTGTTTCAAACATGAAACTCTAAAATACACTTTCTTAGCTTTTGGCCTATAATCAAAGTGTAGTATCTGTTCTGTCCAAAAAATGGTACAATAATATTGTGGAGTCTGTGTTGGCACCGAATGGAAATGTCACAAACGTTTACAAGGATTTTGAAGATAAACCTCTATAACCACATATATTCTGAAATTTCATTAACGAAAGTACTTAGATAAGCGTGTTTCAGTTTTAACAAAGGTGACACAATAATGTTGTGGGGTCTGCGTTCGCACATCCATAGAATGCATGACAGCGATAATAGATGAACTGTGGAATTTCCACGGGTCCTGCTACTCATCATTAATCTATTTTCAGTCACCTGGTGAATCCCACCCATCTGGTTTTTACCTCCCTAACCGAAAAGGGTTGTCTACGCCATGTCCTGTGCCGACTGGGATATATCGATGACCTTGAATGTGAGAGTTACAGAACCAAATTCTTGATAAAAATGTTCTCCATCCTGCACAGGACTGCTAAATCTGGACATTCTCACGCTTGACTGATTCCATGACTTCCCGGCGCGGACCTCACCCGTTTTGATTTAGTTCTAAATGGGTTTTCCTTGTATGCGTGAGAAAGAAAGAAAAAAACTGTTAATAATATTTACAAAGTTCAGAGTGTTATGTTTCGACTTTGACAAATGTAATTTGAAGAAGGCCGGAGAGTACGGCAACCGAAATGTTGTGAATATGACGACCAAGATGAAGAAAATTGTCTGAAACCTGTAAATATGATTAATGTGTTAAAGAATGTTTGAAAAAAATTTCATGTTTTGATTAAAAAATGAAATAATTGCGTACAGTTCTCGGATGCACTACAACTCGGAAGAGCACACGCTCCTTCTACAAATACTCGATTACATGTACGTGTAAAATGGCCATGCTGTGTGCTTGTACGACACGCAAAGCACACTCTCCTTCTACAAAGTCGGGTTTCAGTGACAAGCCGAAGCAAGATAACCGAGAGACGATGTAGAGCGCAGGTTTTATATCGGAGTTTCCGTCTTCTAAATGGATGATCTAACAAAATTTATGGGTCCATTTCACTGAGTAGGGTAGCATCGCACCTCGATACTATACCAGGTATTTCTACCCCCTCCCCCCTTCACTAATATATATATATATATATATATATAAAAATATATAAATTTTTATTTTTATTCTTTTATTTTTTAAATAATCAGGGTTCCAAAAGTCAAGACTGTAATTAATTGTGTCGAATGTTCAGTTAATATGCATTAATGTTGTCTTTTCGAAGCGGTGGAATCCTGATTATTATTTAATAAAAGAAAGTGAAGCCAAAACAAACTGATTTTGTATTGGGTACGCGTTTGCTTCAACCGTATTGTGTAGAACGTTCAGTAAATATGCATTAGTCTTGGGCACACATATATACGTGTGTGTGTGTAATGCAGTAATGCTACCAACATTTGTAAAGTTTTTTTTCAACATTTATTTATTTTGTTATTTTTGTTATTTTATAATTTTATATAACGTGTTTCAAGCGTGGTGTGCTCTCATCAGATATGTAAAGACATTTAAAGAAATGTCTTTCGATTTGAAAGAGTGTTGTTTCATTTGAGGAAATGTGTTATGGTTTTGTGTGTGTATGTGTGTATATATATATATATATATATCACTTTCTTAACTGAATAAAAATTTAATGTTTTAATTTTTTTTTTTTTCCTTAAATTCGGAAATAATAAAAAAACAAAAACAGGATATTCTTTAAACTGCTTTTTTATTTAATATGTGCATTTAGTGATGAAAATGTTATAACTTGAAACAAACAATTGTTCTCAAGTTTAAAGGTGAGAGACCGCAGAAAAATCACATTTTTAAATAACTTCAAAACTCTTGAGCCAATCCAACTTGTATGCATAAAAACGACGTACCAATTTTAATACCTAACCCTAACCCCTGGTGGATTAAAAAAAGGCTTCAGTTTGAAATTCCATACAGTTTTCTGAGTGGTTCCCAAGTTCGAAAAGATGCATCTGAAGGTCATCAGTTACATCGACCGAAACATTAATATAGCAACAAAGATGGGAATAGTAATCCAGAATGATCCAGAATCTTCATATTTATAGAACTGGAGCAAATTCCTGTTAAAAAATGGAAATGATTTGCAGATTTTAAACTTATTTTAAGCAAATTAATTCCGTTTTTTGACCTCCGTCCCATTACCATATTTTTTCTTTTTCTACTAGACCGAAACTTTATTTTGTTGCTGTTCAATTCAACATTAATCACTAAATATGACCTCTCACCACGACCTCGTTTTTTGTTGATTGAACCGCCATTTTTTTGCACCAACATTTTTCGGTCAACTGGAAGTTCCCACTTTTGGCAGTCGAATGATATACGAGAAAAACTTGTTTCTGCACAAACACTTCCTGTTTACAAACTTAAGATATTTTTTATTAAAAATAGACTTTAAACAACCAATCGGAACATTTCCTGCATAAACTTAAAGTTGCTCTTCTCAAGCATCGACTTTTTCTCGACTCAAGCAGAAAAGGGTGAACCGATCTCATGTGTAGGTCTTTTCTTAAAACCTTTTCCTACACAAAAATGTTAATTCTTTTTGAAATTGTTAAAAGAAACTATTATGAAAACAAATGTTAATTTTTGTTTTCACAATTTTCGGGCATCTTTTACGAGACTCAGCAGAGTAAAAAACGCTAAAAAAACAAATTTACAACAAATAAAAGTAACTGTAAGCTGTAAAAGTTAGTTTCAAACTTGCATGTGCTATTTGTTTGTATTTTAAACCCGTTTGAAGTGCTATTTATTAGAAATCAATAGTTTTGTCACCCAAGTTTAAAAAAAAAACATGGCCGATTTGGGGGGGGGGTTACTAACGAATGCACTAGGAGCGACCATATTGATTTTTGTGAAAACGGTGGGAAAAAAAACAAGAAATTTTTTTTTTTTACATCTAATGAAAACCCATTTATAATACGTAAAAATAAAAACAAAATACATAGGTAAGTAGGAAAATATCTATTCTCGTCGTAGGTCAACTTCACTTGTTGCAAATTTATGTTTTTAAACCCTTTCTTGTTCTTTTTTTGGACTCCGTTCGCGCCTCTGCTGAGTGTCGTAACATATACCCCAATTTTCTTTTAACAATTTCAAATAAATTTGTTATTCTATATTATCTTTGACGCTTTGTTCATCAGAGGATAAGTTCTAACTGTAATGAGGTTTAGCACAAGAACGAATTACATTTATTTTTATTTCAAAATTTGGGCAAAATAAGTTAATCACTTAATGTTTTGAGTTGGTCGGGCAAACGTCTTTCAGCTGCAAGTCTGTTCAGTAAATGAATACCATTTGTATCATTTGTAAGCTCTAAAAAAATAAATCTCTGTTAATTGTTTTTACAAAATATCGAAAAATCCTGATTCTCTTATATATAATTGTATCACAGTCCATAGTTTTCTTCGAATGTTCGGCTGGCTTGGCAGGTCGAGAGCAGACTCAAGGCGTTTCCACGAATAATGGCGATAGAGATGCGCTCGTAAAGCCAAAACAATTCGCGATTGTCTCCAGTGTTGCGCGTCATTAATAGACCAAGGCTGCTGAGGAAGTCACGTGTGGCAGAGCCAATCACTCCACTCGTCTCCACAGCGACGATATTGAATTATTAAGTCACACAAAATCTTTTTCGAGTAAAAAATTTACTAAAATTTTCTGGAATTTTTTTTTAAACGAAAATTAAATTTTTGTTTCTTGATTATTGAAAACCATCAAATTTAAATTTTAAAAAATAAATAAATAAAAATCGGTTTTCTTTAATTTTAATTAAGTGTTTTAGTGTGCAATCATTTGAAACCATAAATTAAACTGAAAACGTTGTTTATGATCGTTTGGTAAAAGAGAAATGGTCTACTGATGATGGCCCACGAATTCGGTATAACGGCATCTAGGTAAGATAATTTTCAATGTCGCCGTTCACTGTATAAAAGTTACGTATAGGCAAAAAGTACATAAAGATCTTGCGTGATAGTTTTATTAAAAGATCAAATAGTGACCAAATTTTACTCTTTCCAAAGTTTGTTAACCAAATTAATTTGGTGCTTATGAACTGTAGTCCCCCCCAATTTTTTTTTTTAATCTTTAATTTTGAAGAGTCAAATAAGGGGGAAGATAACTCTAGTTTTCAACCACGCGTTATCTTAAAACTCTCTGAACTTGCAAGATATTTTATATTTAACCAGAGATAATGCCAAACTAATGGACTTCCTGCAATCAAACAGATTAATTTTCCAACAAATTGCTGAATTTTACCCAGTGTAAAACTTTCGTTTATTTCAAAAACTTTATTTCCCTTGTTTCATGTTTACCCCATTGTAGAGGCATGACATTAGCAGGTTTGTCGATCAAAGAAATTTCTTTTCTTTTCTTTTTTAAATTTTTTTTTAATTAAAATGAATCCATTGAACAGAAACTTTGTTCAGTGTTCACTATTTAATCTATTAATAAACGGCACTTCTTTACTTTAGCTGTGAATCAGAATTTATTTTTCAATTTTGAAAACAGGTGCAGACAATCAACCGGAAGTGATATAGAATTAGTTTTTATCCAAAACAATAAACAGCGAACAGTGTTTTTTTTTCTTTAGTTTTTTTTTGTATAATTTAAAATTTTATAAAACAAAGTTATTTAAAAATAATGGTAAAATAATTTCTTTCCAAGAAAGATAAAAAAAATTCAAAGTCTGAATTACTTCCGGTTGATGTAACTCTTCAAAATTGATTTCTGATTCACAGCTAAACTAAAAAAATGCCTAATAAACTATCAGGCCAGATCTTTATGCACTTTCCACCAATACGCAATTTTAATAAATGATTTTTTTTTGTATTGATTATAAATCCAATATTTATTGAAATAAAAAAAAAGGTAAAACTAAAATTAAATTTTGTAAATCCTATTTTTAAAAATGTAAACGTTATTACCGTATCACGTAAAATTGTACACACTTATTCGTTTCGGCTGCATTTTTGAACGCTACTTTCAAGAAACCGTTCATCTATCAATAAAACTCTCGGATCTCATGTGTCTGTTTATCACTCGTAATACGTAACTTTGATGATTGAATTCTTAATTAAATATTTATTGAAATCTTAAATATAAGGAAAAGCAGTTCTCTAGTGGCCTCCTTATTTTTTTATTTTGGGCCCTTTAAAATGTCCGAGAAAAAAATGATAGACTTAACAGTAACAAAAAAAAAAGTTCTTGCATTTATGTTGCGTATTAATTTTGCCCAACCATTTCATATATGGGGGTGAGGTGATGCCTTTTTGGAATGTAAGCCCTTAGGTTGCTGGCACTCTCGGCAAGCTGAACTTACGTAACCGACTTGTGGGGGGGGGGGGGGGGACCAATGCCACCCTAGTTGTGTACTCATTTTGCTGGTTCTTTCCTAAAAAATTTTCCATTCCTATTTACGAATAACCAATTTCAAGACTTATTTACCGTTCCATTCGACAGATGATTTTATGTCAAAAAGAAGAAAAAAGTTCCAGAAAATGGTACATAATTTGTTATATTTTAGTTGCTTGAAATTTTAAACTGGAATTTATTTTGTCTAATTTTTATGATTTCAGGCATTCGTCACCCGGAAGAACTTTCGTTAATGAGAAAACTAGAAAAAGATGACATGAAGAAGAACACTTTCGTGACTCTACGTAGCAAGCGGCATCAGCAGCAGCATCATCACGAGGCACCTCACAGCCCGGGCGGTTGGCAAAGCCCGCACCATTCTTCCAACAGCCTAGATCGTATTGGCAATCGCAGTCCAATGACCCATTCACCACACGTAAATAAAAAACAATTTCTTTATTCACTTCACTCTCAGATGCACATTAAAAAAAAAAAAAAAAATTATGGTAAACTTCCTCATCGGTTCTAATTAGTTATCGACAGATATAAAGAATGCTACCTTGGTCAGTTTAGATAATCTACCATTTCTCGCATCTGCGGATATGAAGTCATATATAGTTATTTTACTTATACACACAGGAAAGTAATCCGTGAACACGTTTTATGGTTTTACTAATCGTCAGCACGGCTCAACTTTTAACAAGGGCTCGCACCCACAAACACACTGACTATGGCCTAGTAAGTTACCTTTGGACAAATTGTACGTGTGATTTAAAGCGCATTCACGTTACTTTTGTGTGTATAAATAAAATAACAAAAAAAAAAACAAAAAAAAACAAAAAAACAAACAAATAATAATAATATACGTCCCATCAAAGACAAAATGCATTTAAGTATCACCGCTTAGGATTTTGATCTCATTCCAGTACGCTGACGATTTCCCTTTTTAAATAAAAAAAAAAAAAATCAGCTCATTTAGGTAGCCTAAATGTTAGATTCTGATTCTTGAAAGATTAAAATGTCTGACTCTGACCAAAAAAATCGTCTATTTCCACTTGTAATAATTTCTATTTAAAGGGTGATCCACCTCTTCTAAAAAATGTTATCCATGGAATCATCCAGAAAATTCACAATCCTTCGTGCAATCAAACCCTACAAATAGACTGACTTGTACAATTTTGTCTTTTTTGGCTAAGATCAAAGTGTAGTATCAGAACAGATACTACACATCATCTTTTTTGCTCTCTTGTACTGCCCACCCCGGTGTCCAGGACACTGGCAGCACCTTAAATATCAAAACCGGATGATGAGTCGGTGGAGAAATCCTTCTAGATTAAACCAATTTTTATTTTTGTCTCAATTCAGTGTCCGTTTTTTGGCAGTTCGATTTTCCCCACATTAAAAATCCGACCTTGTGTCTAACTCAGCCCTCGTAGGGAGGCAAGTAAATAGGGACTTGTACAAGTTTCGATCATGAACGACTAGTCTTATTATCGCTGTTCAATGATATGTGGGGGACACTTTGGTGATCATCTTATCAGTAGGAGGCGTGATCCTGAATGGGCTTCACACTCACCGAACCCTAAGCCCCCCCCCCTCCTTTTATCTGGGTTTATCTCAAAGATAATAACAATCTCCAGATTATTCCTGAACTGAAGACGGCGGCCATCGCAGCCCAAATCAGGGCAGTGTCAAGAGATGGGTGTGTCGGTTATTGATAATTCCGCATATCAAAGTGTGCTCATCATTGAATGGTGATAAAACAAAGACTGTTGGACACTCATGACTGAAACGTGGTGGGCAAGTCAGACATAGGTAACTTTATTTATACCAAATATAATTAGATTGCAGAAAGGATCGTGAATTATATTAACGGTTCCATGGGTGGCATTTTTGTTATTGGGGTCACTGTAAGACATTCGGTTTTGATTTTAAACTGGCTGAACCTGTTTTGCAAGGATCTGTGAATTAAATTTTTTTTTTTTTTTTTTTTATTTTTTTTTAATGAACAAAATGTAAAGAATTTAATTTATAAAAACAAAAACGTAATACACGATGAAAACGTGGGTTTAGCTGAAACCGACTTGGACTCCTGAAATTTTAAAATGTCTGGCTCCTAAAGCAATGAATTTACTAAGACTTATTAAAAATATTATTTATAGTTTAATGTTGACTATAGATAATGTGCCATCTGAATTAAGGGTAACTAATCCTAAAGTGGTGCAGTGTTTGACAAGTGTTCAGTATGCCACAATCACTGAACCTTTTCGCTCACTTTTCTCCTTTCTGCTTTTTTCTTTGTTTGTCCTTTAAGACAGTAAATAATCTCAGTTAATTATTTTGAACCAATGAGAATACAGGTAATTTTGAACCAATGAGAATACAGGTAATTTTGAACCAATGAGAATACAGGTAATTTTGAACCAATGAGAATACAGGTAATTTTGAACCAATGAGAATACAGGTAATTTTGAACCAATGAGAATACAGGTAATTACCGAAGTGGATTTACTTATTACAGTACAATAGCCAGTCGTTTGTTTCTCTTAGGTCGTGAGTTCGATCCTCACTAGTACCTAGAATTTCACCATTTCCTTAATTTTCAAACTGCATGCCAGGTAAAGACGGACCTTTTTATGGCGTAGATAAGGCAAGTCAGGACCAATTCCACTGCTCGATCTAGGTTCAGGCTCCTCACATCCGCCGCAATTGAACTATGAAATTATAAACCCAGTTGGTAAAATGCTTAATCTACAATTCCAAGTTGCCTTCCAAGGTCACTTTTGTGTTCATGATTCAATAAGACATTGAATTGGTTTTAGCTTATTATGTCTGTGAATACTTTTATTATTATTTTTATAGGAGTGGAAAACAAATAAAACGCATCTCATTAATCCGGTTTTATTTTTTATTTTTTTCTATTATTAATTGGCAATTCTTGCTAATGATTAGAAAAGAGAAAACTAACGTGTAATTAATAAACGTAATATTCCAAACTGCTGAACGCTTTTCATTTGGTGCTGAATGAGTTCGACATTTTTTAATTATCGTTTTAATCACGCTTTGTAAGCCAATCAAAAGAGGAATGCTGATCGTATGCAACCACATCTGAAATATTGTGCGAAAAATTCCAGAGAGACTTGCGTAGGTTTGGGCTAAGATCAAGGTGTATCTGTTCGGTCCTCGGTCAGTGAAGAAATTCTTATTTTATTTTCGGCCCAATCCAGAGTGTCTCTTTTTGTGGAGCTGAATTTTTCCCCACATTAAAAACCGACTTTGTGGCTAACACTGCTCTTGTGGGGAGGCAAATAAATAGGGATCGCATAGATTACATTTTTTCATTTGCTTTTACAAAATTGAAGACAATTTCACTAAAAAAAAATCTTGTCACATGAAAACAATTTTCCGAATATTTTCTGTGGTTAAAACTTAAAAAAATTCTTACGAATCTAATCTGTATAATATGCATATCTATACGTATACTAAGGGAGATAATTCAGTATATATGCAAGCGGATGCAAGTATCGGCAATAGTTAACCCTATCCATTTATTGGCAAAAAGATAGCAAAGTGCGGCAAGACCGAAGATATTGCATCTATATACCGTCTGAATATTTGATATGGTAGGCATCGGCATCATCATCATCATCATCATCATCATGACCACGTCTGACAGGGAACAGAAACGGACAGAATGCTGCCTTCTGTTGAGATGAAAACGATGATGGTACATCTTCGTGGAGATCGCGATTAGGTGTTGAGGTGAAACGCTCCTGAAGATAGATTTTTATTCCCGTTGATGATGCGGTATGTCAGAATCCGGTCTCCTTGCATCAAGTGAGGACAGATTTATTCAATGTATTAGTATTATTTGTAAACACGACAACTGACACACACACACGCCTATGAGTGTATTTTAGTTATAAAAATTGTAGATAAGTTGGAAACCCAAAATTTCTGGAGGAAACGGGAGTTTGGTTTCACAATGTTTATAAAAGATGTTTTTTGTGTAAGTAGATAACATTCTCTATTGAAATGATGTGATTTGTAGTGTCACAATTTTTATGTTGCTATTTGTATCTGTTTACCAAGTGATATCATAGTATCAGCAGCAGCCAACTTGAAGTATTGGTATTTGTAAATAAAATTTAAAAAAATTTTTTTTTTTAATTTCAAGTGGCTTTGATTATAAAAGTTAGTTGAAAAGCAAGGGGGGGGGATGCTGTCCTTTTTCTTTTTTTTTTCTGATGCGGTCACGCTGGTTTTTAGATAATTCTAACTTTGTTTGATAGTCAGGCTGGATTCTAGAGTTGGGCGGTTTTGAAATTTTGGTTTCGGTATCGGTTTCGGTTTTTTTCCCTTAAAACCTCGGTTTACGGTTCGGTTTTTCGGTTTTTTTGAAAAAAAATTTTTTACTATGGAAGCTATTCATTCTCTTGTGTGATGATTAGTTATTATTCAACGTTTAGTTGAATTATGCCACTGTTTCGATAATTTTGTGACTGAATCATTCTCCATGATATGAATCATATAAGTTTTAAGGTGTTGACTGTTGTAATCAAAGTTCTGATACCTTTTTAACAGTTAACTCGTTAAAACAGTGACCAAAGATTCATGAAAGATTTCTGAAGAATAAAACTGAGTCTAGAATATACATTCTATCTAATTCTTTAACACATCAGAAGCTAAAATATAACTCAGAAATGCAAGAAATTAAAAAACGAAAATTTATTTAAACAAACAAAATAATTTTACAAATAAAATTAAGCAAAAATGATGATGAAAATGAAATATTGTCAAAATTATTTGACAGATAAAAATTTTAATTTTTTAATAGGTGAAAATGTTTGCAAGACGTTGTCTTGTCGCGTAAAATAAACATACCATATACTTCTCGAATTGCCGGTGTTGACTGTTGGGATGTCTGTCATTTTGTGTGCTCGAAGTTCTGTCAACTGGTGCGTGTTGGGGTTAATATTTGTTTTTAAGACAGGGTAATAAAACTTTATAGACATGCGTAAAAGACTAGTAGTACACCCGAAAACCGCGCCAAGGGAAAAGGAAGGATGGTTAAAAAAAAGTAGAGATTATTAATTCACCTAAAGTCATTTTTTAAGCTTTACGGTAATTTTAGTCATAGAATTCATGACTTGGATTAAAGTTTAATAATTAAACTTTCGAATAAATTGTCAACTCTAAATAAATACCATATTAACAATTTAGTAAAATATAAATCGTTGCATAGTCTACTTTTTGAATAACCCATTTTTGGGAGAGAAAACGGTATAGTTGAGAGATAGTTCTCTAGAAATGACAATTTATGTATGAAGTGGCTTTTCAAAAGTAAACAATGAAATGCCTAATGTTTAAAATAATTTTTAAAATCCAAATAAAGTGATAGTAGCATTGGCAACTACTTTTTTTCTTTTTAAATGTTTATACTCGCTCACTACTTTTCGTTTATTTACTTTTACAAGTATTTTTTTTTAATTTCATTTTAATAACTTATTTTTTTAGATAACTCTGAAACAAACAATTATTTTACAATTTTGAGTTGAATCAAATAGATTTTCAACATTATACGGAACGCGTTTGATTTTTTCTTTTTCATTTGAAAATAGTTTATGCTAAAAATACGATGTCATGTTGTCTGTCGTATTTCTCTTTTTTTCATTTGAAAATTCAAAATGTTAATGATAAACAAACTGTAAACAAAGATTTCTTCCTACAAGTAGCAATACACATGAAAAAATTTAAATTGCTTAAAATATCTCAATAATGGCATATATAGAAAGAGCTTGATGATCTAAGAAAGAATCTTTTTAAATTTTTTAAATCTGACTAAAAATAAGGAAGTTATGACTATTTTTGTGCCTCACACAATTGGATATTTTCCCCTATTTAAGACCATATGCGTTTCGTCACATTTTTTACACTAATTTTTCAGTAAAAATGTTATCTTTGTTAAAATACAAGATTAAGCAATGAAATTTACC
Organism: Sepiola atlantica; assembly: GCA_963556195.1. NCBI lineage: Eukaryota > Metazoa > Mollusca > Cephalopoda > Sepiida > Sepiolidae > Sepiola > Sepiola atlantica. Next base: position 108,578,362 of record OY744531.1, read on the forward strand.
ATATAAGTGTATTTTTGTACAAGGAATCAGAATATGCCACTGAAAATCTCCAGAAATGAATGGTTTCCAAGTAATCTGCACTAAGTGCACATAAATATGCTGCAATACCTTAAAAATACCATGAATCCATTAAAAGAAAGAAGTTAGAAAACTCAAAGTTGAATTGTAATACATTTTATGTACAAGAAACTAAAATCTAATACTAGGACTGTTTAAAAATGAATATATTGCAAGATTTCTTTAGCATTATTGTAGATTTACACCTTCTGCTAACTCACCCCCTTACCTCCCCAAAATATGAGATTCTACTTTTTTTATTTAGGCAATTACATGTTAACACCCTGAAAAACTTGGCAGAAAGAAAGAAACAAAAACAATTATTTTAGAATTTAAAGTGGGGATCAGTTTCACATAAAATAATCACCCATTTCAATTCTAGCCTTTTAGGCCAGTTAATTATTTTTTCTATGGTATATAAATCCTGTGCGTTTTTTTTTTCGTTTTTTTTTTCTTTTTTTTTTAGACGATTATAAGGGTTTTTGTGGGAGGAGGGGGGCTTACCACTTGAACTTCAGGTTAGTGGTAGGGCTAGGGGCAATTAAGTGTGAACACCCTGAAAACTTAGCAGAAAGAAAAAAAACAATTCATTTAGAATTTCGAGTGGGGGATTAGTTTCACATATATTTAATGCAGAATAATTCACCATTTCCGAGCCATTCTAGCGTTTTAGGGCATTAATCAATTTTTTTCTATGGCAAATAAATCCTGTGCGTTTTTTTTTATGGGCGTCTGCTTTTTTTTTTTTTTTTTTTTAGACGATTATGTGTGGTTTTAATGGGCTTTTTTGTAGGATTAGGGCTTCCTACTCGGACTTAGGGTTAGTGATAAGGTTAAGGAAGGGGTTTTGTTTTGGATGGAGGTTGCCATTCGGACTTAGTGTTAGGGTTAAGGGAGTTTTTTTAGGAGTGGCTTGCCACTCATATTTAAGGTTAATGGTACGATACGTTCAAGATGGCATTTTTAGGAGGTGGGCTTGTTAGTCGTACCTAGAGTTAATGGTAGAGTAATTATTTATTTTATAAATTTCACTAAAAGGCAAGAATGGCCGGGAAATCGGAGATCATTTTACATTAAATTTATATGCGAAACTGATCCCCCACTCTAAATTCTAAACTATTTTTTGTTGTTTTGTTTTTTCTATTTTCGCCAAGACTTTAAGACGTAATCGCCTAAAAAAGTAGAATCTTAATTTTTTTTTTAAATTGGCGACTAGAAATTCATTACTACTAGAAGTTCGAAAGTTGAGTGAAAACCAGTATTTTTTAAAGTATTTTTTATAAAAGAACCAAATAGGATTAACTTTTTTAAGCACAAAAAGTATTTTATCTTACTTTTAAAGAAGTTTATAAACGAATTTTACAAAACGCTGCTGCTGATTGATTGTTATATCAGCAATACTAGTAGCCATTGTTGACTTTCGCTCAAAAAAAAGGACAATATTTTTTAGAATAAGATAATTTAAAATTACTATTACCGAAAGACAAAACAACGTACAATTATAATTTTAATGCATAAAAAAAGATGAAAGATTAATTTATTTACTAGTTGGGTACGAAAAATGTAACAACATTTTCTATATTCATATTTTAAAATGTTTAAAATTCGTTCTAGAATGAAAATAAACAAAAATCGCCTCGTGTTTATAGCAGTAATTGCAGTAATATATTTGTTCAATCTGTCCTCTAACTAATATAACATTTTTTGGTGATATTCAATTTTATTCAAATCTGAAAATCTTTTCAACCGTGTTTCCTTGTATATGGTGGCTTACTTGTAGTAAAAACACAATACCGAACGGTTACGGTTTTAAAAAAAAAAACCGATTCGGTATGGAGACGAAACCGAAAAACCGGTTTTTCGGTAAAACCGCTCATCTCTACTGGATTCTGTTAAAGATTTTTGATTAGAAAGTCTCTGCCAAGAAAAAGTGCCTGAGCATCCCCGTCTGGTAGGGACACCTTAGGTGATTAGCAATAAACTAACCCCTTCTCAAAGATGGAAGGTAAACCCTGGGAGGATGGACCTCCTAAAACTACATAGAACCATACCTCAGCCTGACAGAAATAATATCACCAACTCCAAAATGGCTCCGACTCTGTCAGACTGATTGTTGAGGACGTATAAATAATGGCACACTCGTATAAATAATGGCACACTCGTATAAATAATGGCACACTCGTATACATAATGGCACACTCGTATAAATAATGGCACACTCGTATAAATAATGGCACAAAGAGTTGAAGCATTAAGAGTTGAAGCATTAAGAGTTGGGACTAATTAGCAAAAACTAGCGAGTAGAATTGTAATAAAAAAATAAAAATCCGTTTAATCGGGTTCGGCCATTGATTCGAGCAAAAAACACGAAATTCAGGGGGAGATAACTCAGTCTGTAAGTAATAAATCAATGGCAGTCATCAAAATACGATGAAACTGATTTTTATTTTTAATGAAATTTCTACTTGATAATTTTTTTCTACTTTTTGGTGAGGATATTTATTTAAATCTGCTGCGGAAGTATATAATATTTTTTTTTTTTTTTTTTTTGTGGTATTGCTAATTTAATACGGACTCTTCTCTGTACAAGCACCCGAGAATCTAGTCTGGTGGAGTATCCAGCTTAATGCTGTTACAAGAGGCAACATCATTTGGAGAAGGCACACCATTTTTTGTATGAGCCAGTGTGTAGCCATACCGAGTAGATCTTATGTTATTTTGAATATTTGGTCAGGGTTTACTTGTAGGGGGAAGTATCCTCATGCCAGGTTGTCCTGACAGACCCTTGTACAGAGAGTACACTCGAGGATAGTGTCTAGTCGGCATTCGAATTCTCTCCAGTAGGCATTCAAAAATATCATCTGTTAAGGACAATGTATAGACAGGGTATTATTGCTACGAAAATTTTACTTTCTTAGGACTAATAATAAATAAAAAAGTGGACATAGAATTTTCGTTTATATACAGGGTGGGCAAAAATAAGGGTCCTATTTTTTAAAATTCATAACTTTTTTATTTATTGATTTTTAAAATTTTTTTTTTTTTAGAATAAGTAAAGGACCCCTTCCGAAGCAAGCATGAGCCGTATTAGCCCTAAGGAACGTACCCTCATTTAGAAAACATTATTTTTGCTTAAAAAACTCAAAACAGTGTAAAAAACAATACTTTAGTTTTTGTAAGTTTTAAGAAGTGTTTTTCGGCTAAAATTTGTTTTGTTTATTTCAAAAAATCTCGGAAGGGTCAGTCTACACACACATAAAGTTTGGTGAGTTTAACTTTTATTTTGTGGAAGTTATTCAAATTCAAGTTATTCAAATTTAAAGATAGGACCCTTATTTTGGCCCACCCTGTATATATATATATATATATATTGCTCTGAGCAATTGAATTGAATTTTGATTTGGCTTTTGCTTCTCTAATTCCTTTCCATTCTTCTTCATATATATATATGAGAGATAGATTATATATATATATATATATATATATATATATACATATATATATATATGAGAGATAGATTATATATTTGCTAGTAATTCTTTTAAGTCAAAAGTAGGTTTTTTTTTTTCGTTTTTTTTTTTTCGTCTCAAAACGAATTCTGTATTCTCTTTGTAGAACACTCTCTCTCCTCATACTCCAATGACACCCAATTCTCCGTACAGTACGTTCAATGCCAACAACAGCTACATCGGAGGTTCTCTGCACAGTCTAAACACGGATGAGATAGAACTAATGAACGGCCCCCATATAACTACTAAAGTGGCCTTTAACATGCTGTTGCGGCCCAAGACATATGCAGAAAAGGCCAGAATCAACAAAGGGTAAGTTTTGTGGACTTTTTTTTTCTTTTCCTTTTTTTTTCTTTTCCTTTTTTTTTTCTTTTCCTTTTTTTTTTCTTTTCCTTTTTTTTTTTCTTTTCCTTTTTTTTTTTCTTTTCCTTTTTTTTCTTTTCCTTTTTTTTCTTTTCCTTTTTTTTTCTTTTCCTTTTTTTTTCTTTTCCTTTTTTTTTTTCTTTTCCTTGTTTTTTTTCTTTTCCTTGTTTTTTTTCTTTTCCTTGTTTTTTTTCTTTTCCTTTTTTTTCTTTTCCTTTTTTTTTTCTTTTCCTTTTTTTTTTTCTTTTCCTTTTTTTTTTCTTTTCCTTTTTTTTTTCTTTTCCTTGTTTTTTCTTTTCCTTGTTTTTTCTTTTCCTTGTTTTTTCTTTTCCTTGTTTTTTCTTTTCCTTGTTTTTTCTTTTCCTTGTTTTTTCTTTTCCTTTTTTCTTTTCCTTGTTTTTTTTTTTTTTTAGGTCATAATCAATACATGGAACCGCGTATCTGAAGGGATATTAATTTTTCAATGATTTGAACCATTTCTTAGGTGCTCTCTCTCTCTCATATTATATATATATATATAATCACTTAGACCACTCGAGATTATCAGCTGTTAATCTATGAACATAAAAAAAATGACTGTTTTAATGGTGGTTGTATCTCAGCTGAATGGATTATGAAGGAATCTTCTATGACAATGGAAAAATTCTGGCTCAGCTGGATCAGAAAAGACACCTGAGAAATAGGATTGGCCTAATGGATATAGAATCGACTGTATCAAGTTCAGATCTATTGTCATAAGTTGAATGGTAATACTGTTGGGAAACGTATACACTCCCCCCCCCCTCCCTCTGTAACTTACTGCTAAGGAAAAAGGGTCGACGCTTCATACTGATGTTATCAATTTTATTCAATAATCACCGTGAAAACTACAAAGGAAGAAATAAATCACATTAAAAAAAAAAAGGAGGGGAAATACATTCGATTGGAAAGTAGACACAAAGAGGAAATGGATAAACTGAAAAAAGGAGATAAGTTATATTACCGTGTTGCCCTTTCGTTAGGAGTTGTGGAAAAAAAGGAAGAGACGCTATTCGTCCTTTGATTCTGTCCCTACTTCCTGTTTGAGCTGAAGGCCCGCAGTAAATAAAAGGCGGCACAAACTAGATAAAAGGGTTAATTATCAAGTTGTCGACATTATTCAAATATTTGTGTTAAATATCCAATAAAAATGTATATGATAATAATATTAAACTCACTAGAAAGTCAATTTAGCAACCGTTACACCCTCCATCTTTGGGTAAAATAGCGACTTGTGTTCAATATTGAATAGTTTCGATTATTCGGGCTACTTTTCTCATCTTAGATGTTGTTCTCACAACATTTTCTCACGATGTAACCTCCGACCTCCGACCTCCGACACTTCAAGTGCATCTGGTCGAACTCTGGAAGCTGTACAGAATTTCAAACAGAACCTTTTATTTAATCCAAGGAGGTAATGTGCTCTTGTTTGTCGACCATGATTGGGTAGAAGTCTTAAGTAATTCGTAATTGTATTAGTATCGCTCGTGCTGAAGATTGAACCATCAACTTCCAGATGACTTATCTTTTTCTTTTTTTCTTTTTTTCTTTTTTTCTTTTTTCCAGTTGGCTTGACTCTTCTGTTTCTTTGATGGAACAAGGCATCAGAGAAAAGGACGTTCTCCTACTGAAGTTTAAATTCTTCACCTTTTATGACCTTAGTCCCAAGGTGAGTCTTTTTTTCTTTTTTTTTATGCCTATTAAGTTGATTAAAAAATACATCTTTTAACTTAAGATGCTTCAATGATGTGCTGTCTTCATCGCTCATTTGTACAAAAACCAGGCGTAATTTCCATGAACAAAGTTTTTTCCCTAGAACATCCTATATGTGGACAAAATACCATGAGGCTGTTTCTCAAATGACTACAAGTCTAATGTAAACAAATACTTGTGTAACTGTCCTCTTGAATAATCAATTCCTTTTACGTAATTTTCTGCCCATTTCACCCATTTTTCCATCATCCAGCTGATAATCTCGTTAACCCTTATCCTCGAGTGGCTCTCACGCTTTGATAAGTAGTGATCCATTAGTTAAAAAAACAAAACTCTGCCATTAACCCGGCTTGGTTTAATCCGAAACAAACCCTCCACCTCACCTAGAAAGTAACCCCGAAACAACTGACTGACATTTTTAGACTTTTGTGTCCAAAGGCACCGGCATATCTATCATCCTTTATACTAGGTCTTTAGCCTATTATTGGTCCCCCGATTTATAAAATCGGAGGACTTATGTTTTGAGGCATGTCCGTCCGTCCGGATTTTTCTCCGCAACCATCCATTGAATTTTTCTGAAATTTTGCATGAAGTTGTAACTTTGGTCAGGTTAGAAAGTGACATTCTCCGATTTTTGAAAAAAAATCTGGTTAGCCCCCCAGGGGGTCAAAAGGCCCTGAAATGGCAAAAAATGACATTTTTTGCCCCATAACTTTTCATCCATCCATTCAATTTCTCTGAAACTTAGCCAAAATGTGGAGGCAAGTGTTCCTAATAGAAAATAAGTATCGCTGACCTTGGAAAAAATATGGTTCGCGCCCCCAGGGGGTCAAAAGCCCCCAAAATGGCAAAAAATGACCCTTTTCTCCCATAACGTTTGATCGATCCATTCAATTTTTCTGAAACTTGGCCAAAATGTAGAGGCAATTGTTCTGGATATAAAATGAGCATCCTTGACCTAAGAAAAGTTCTGGTTCGCGCCCCCAGGGGGTCAAAAATGCCCCAAATTGTCCAAATTTATTGCATTTTACACTCGCCACATCGAGTCACATACAGGGGGGGACCACGCATGCACGGCTTGTTTATTTTGTATTCATTCTTAATCAGTTTTTTTGTTGACAATTTGGAACTCGTTCGTTGTTCATTTTTAATATAGACAAAAGGTGTATCGTTTGGACGTTTTTGTTTTGTAGCTTATTTTAAAAAAATGCTTCTATTATAGTTTTTTGTGCGCTTCATTTTTCATGGTCTTATTGTATCTATGCTTGAACTCACTTTCAGTAGATCATATGCATATTATTGCTTACTTTTTTTTAACGTGTTTACCTTCGTTTTCATTTCACAATTCCTTAATTGTTCATTTACTTTTTTGTTCTAAAAGCAAAATTTCGCTACAATTTCTAGTTTCCATTCTTTCCATATTTTCTGCATAAATTTATAAAATAGTTCGTTTTCTTTTATACTTTAATCATTTTAGGAAAATACATTTTATATTTTAAATCCTATTTTGAATTTTTAAAGATTTCCTTAATCTGTAAATTTTTTTTTCTGATTCCTTACTATTATCAGTTGGCTTTCACTACGATACTGACAAACTTTTTTTATTTTCGATAATATATTTCTATCAAGTGCATCTATTAGTTCACATATTTCTGAGTCGTCATAAACCCCATGGTTACATCAAAATTGATATCTGTATTTTTTATTGTATAATTTTAGATGCGTTCTCACGTCTGAAACGCTCTATTTGTTTGTCTATTGATCTGTTACGCTTCAGTTTGAAATAGAATTTTGATCTTCAGTTTTGCATGCTGGCATGTGTTGAACGGCTTTAAGAAATTGACTTCTAAAGTAATCACTCTAGGCAAGTCTCTATTTATCCCTCTTTCTCTCAAATCCCTGATGTTACCAGATCAGGCTGTCTGAAGATACTATCTTCCTGACCAAATATGCACCTAATATTAAAGGCTTTTGTTTTTCTCCCTTGTCTTTGCAAAACTCAATCATGTTCTGCAAAACAAAAAACAATTCACTTTCTTTCTCTCTTCCTTTTTTTTTCTTTCTCTCTTCCTTTTTTTTTCTTTCTCTCTTCCTTTTTTTTCTTTCTCTCTTCCTTTTTTTTTCTTTCTCTCTTCCTTTTTTTCTTTCTCTCTTCCTTCCTTTTTTTCTTTCTCTCTTCCTTCCTTTTTTTTCTTTCTCTCTTCCTTCCTTTTTTTTCTTTCTCTCTTCCTTCCTTTTTTTTCTTTCTCTCTTCCTTCCTTTTTTTTCTTTCTCTCTTCCTTCCTTTTTTTTCTTTCTCTCTTCCTTCCTTTTTTTTCTTTCTCTCTTCCTTCCTTTTTTTTCTTTCTCTCTTCCTTCCTTTTTTTTCTTTCTCTCTTCCTTCCTTTTTTTTTCTTTCTCTCTTCCTTCCTTTTTTTTTCTTTCTCTCTTCCTTCCTTTTTTTTTCTTTCTCTGAGGTCATCAGATCTAAGCCTAAGACTTAAATTACACATCCATCGTATCATTCTCATCATTTCTCTTCATGCAACGCATGTCCTCAACCCTCATTAGCTAAGTTTCAATTCCATACATCATCACACTACATGCACATGCCTGATAGATTCTTCCCTTGGTCGACAGTGGTAACGCTCTGCTGGTTAGTAATGGTAGAACTTTCTTAAACTTACTCCATCGACTCCTAATTCTTGCAATCACACTAGCACCTGCTCCACCCTGTGCTCCAATGGTATCACCAAGCTTACAAAACTTCTCGACAACCTCAATAGCTTCGCCTTCCAAATATACTTTCTCCACATCTGAGTTCTCATCCGTATCCATTAATCTTAAAGAATATAGATTTTCTATTTTTAATTTGTTTTTGTTCATTTATAATATCTATTGCTTTATTGAATAGATTTTTTGTTATTGATGGGTAAAACTTTTTTTTTCTCTAACGTCAATAGGTTGTTCGTTATTAAGAGGATGTATATTCTCTTAAGTTGAGCATCCTGTTTTTGTTTGGTTTTTTTTTGGTTTTTTCCAGCTAACTTTTTTGGTTTTCCTTTCTGTTCACACATAGATTTTGCTTGCTCATGTGGAACTTGTGGTTTTGCAAGGATTTTCTCTTTCATTCTATTATTGACGACTTCTCGTTCTCTTCCTCTTTCTCTCCTGTTGTTTTTATGGATGTTGAAGTATTTATAGTCGTGTGGACTTGGTAGGGGTTAGGTCTGTGGGTAGGGATTAGGGCTGTGGGTAGGGGTAGGGGTTAGGGCTGTGAGTAGGGGTTGGGGTTGGAGTTAGGGTTATGGGGCTGTGGGTAGCCCTCCCACTATGCTGCAGTTAATGGCGACTTAGGCCTATTTACTCGTAAAGGCCACCATTTATCTTTAGTATACAGAATATACAAGCTTGCTACTTACAAAACCCCCTGACAACTCCTCATCCTCTTCCTCATCTTCATCGCCCTCTCTCTTCAGGTGCAGCACATCACTGACTCTCTTCCATCCCCCTCACCCCACCCTATTCTTGAACACTTATTTTGCTTCCTCTGTTGCAACCCTACTTAATGAAACCGGCATATTACATGGTGTTGTGGGGGAGGGCGGAGGAGGGGGGGGGAGGAGGGGGAGGGGCGGTTGCTAGAAGCATCTCCTACAAAAGTCTAAAAATAGGTCATGGATTGAATGCCTGAACCCTGAACAAGTTGGTGAATAAAAGTGGCCCAAAAATATCTATTTGTCTTCTATCAACAAAACCCAACGGATCAATATCAATCATTCTGATTGATTTATTCCTCTTGGCCGACTGATTTACAAACTGACTTCAAATAAATAAGAAAACAAAAACACTTTATTTTTTACTTTTAAAAATATTTGAAATCTCATTTAAAGAAATTTTTTTTTTTTATCGATTGTTCTACTAAAGTAGTCAATCATTTCATTAATGTTTTTTTTTGTTTTTTTTAATATAATTTTAATCACGCAATATGCATGTTAAAATATTTCTTGGTTTTGGGATTGAGTTGAGTTAAAACAAAATCCATTTTAATTCTTCTAAATAGTCGTAATTTGCAATTAACTCACCAAGTCTCCCATCTTTTACTAAGTTTCTGTCTATGACTCTCACCCACTCTCACCGCATATTTGACCCCCTCCCCACTCTTATTTTATAGTCTATCAGTCTTGCTTCCATCTCTCATTGTTTATTAAGTCAAAACTAACTATAACACAAGATTGGAATAGTCCCTTTTGAAACAATAGGAAATATCGTAACAAGTATTAATACTATTTAACCCATAGCTGGAGCAGAAAGACTAATTTTTCTTCTCTCTCTCATATATATATATATTTATATTTAAAAGTGAAATAATTTTTAAAATCAACACATTTTTTTTTTTTTTAATTTATTTATTTATTTATTTTTTTTTGCAAGCTTTCGTTGTAGAACAACTTTGTCAGGCGAGACTGTCTTAAAGTATTTTTTTTCTTTTCTTCCTCATTTTGATGGTATTAACCCTGAGGGGTTGAATCACTGCAGAAGAACACATCAAGTTCTAAAACTTGATGTGCTCTTCTGCCTCCACCGTGATTGCCCCTCATCCCTGTCCGTTGTCCCCCCCCCCCTCCTCTGCAGGCAAAAATGTGTCGATTTCAAATTGTTTTGGTCAGCTTCATGTCTAAATTCTTAACTGTTTTCCTGTTCGACATGCGTACAGATAATACATTTAGAATTTTTCATGCACGGAGCTTTTGACAAAATAGCGGATGTTAATCTACAATATGTATTTTTATTTACTCCTCTCCAGGAGTTAGGCACAAGGCCAGTTTTATCTTACTCCCACAAGGTAAGATGTGACCCAAGATCGGGTCGGGAAAGTGGGGCTTGAAAAGCCAGCACCCGAGAAAGTGAGCACTCTGCCCATTAAAAATTGCCTGGGCAGCCCCGTCGACATTCCCCCGGTGGGGGCGCCTCAGGCAGTAAGCAATAAACTTACTCCTCCCCAGAGAGAGGAGGCAAAGCCTGGGAGGGTGGACCTCCTAGAACTGCACAGGACAAACCGACAGACAGGTGGAATCAAGCCCAAAAGGACAAGACGACACCCGTCTATAGGGTGCAGTATCCATCGGAACAGATGTATTGTTGCTTAGAAAATTGTGTGTTTTTTTCTTTGAATTAAATGATGGTACGCAATATTGGCAGGATTCTTATAAACTAGCACCGTTAGTTAAAGGACCAACAAAAGTCTCTAGAATACACTAAGGAAATCCTTTTAATATTTAAATTGGTTATCCAATTCCATCTCAAATACTTCGACTGATATAAATAGAATTTCTTTGAATCGTCTTCAACTTTGTTGTAAAAGTTTATTCATTTTTTCCTTAACAAAAAGATTTTGCAAATAAAACTCTTGCAGATATCACTCTTTTTTCTGGTGTTGCTTCTCGCCCATCTCCTCCGATCAGTCGAAATATGCAGCTGGTCTAGAAGTTGACCTGGGTTCAGTTGTGGATTAGGGTATGAAATGGCTTGTTTCATTTAATCCAGTTAAGACTCGGCTTGTGTCTTTCAATCGTAGACGTGCCTCTTTTCTTCCTGAGATTCTCATGGATGACTCTGCTCTTGAGGAGAAATCGACTATGAAACTTAGTCTTTCTCTGTCATCAAATCTTTCTTGGAGTTCATCCATTGCTCTTTCTGCTTCTCGTGAAGTCGGTTCTTTCTATCGCTCCAAACACTTTCTCACAACTGAGGCTATTCTCTATCTCTACAAATCTACAATCAAACCATGTATGGACAACTGTTGTCATATTTGGGATGGTGAATTTCTGTCCCATTTGAGGGTTCTTGGTAACGTGCAGAAACGTGTCTGTAATTTGATTGGCCACACACTTTCTTCTTTTATACACCCTCTCTCACAGACGTGATGTTGCTAGTCTCAGTCTTTTCTATTAATACTATTATGGCATGTGTTCTTCAGAATTATGTGATCTATTCCCTGCTTCTTTTGTTCCAGCTCATTTAACTCGTTGGTCAAGTGGTCTCCATCAATTCTTGTTTTGATACCTCATTGTAATACAGCTTCCTATTCCAATACTTCTTTCCAAGAACCGCAGGCTTGTGGAACTCTCTTCCTGCTGACTGTTTTCCTCCTACCTATAATCTTGGTCTTTTCAAGATTACGGTCAAAAGGCATCTCCTGTCTTTGCGATAATCATATTTGTTCTTGTTAGCTATTTACATCAAGTGGCTTCATGCTTTGTCTGGAGCGATTTCCATAAAAAAAACTGGTCTTCACATCAGCAATAAAAACTAAAAGAATTCGGCCATAAAATTGTTTTCAATTTTCTTGCTGCACTAGATTTCTCTCTCCACAATACACGATTCGGTGATCGACTCCAGTCCAAGATCTATGTTACTGTGTACGGCTCCAAGTGCTGGCCAATGACGAAAGGAGAAACACTATCGCTTATGAAGACAAGGATGTTGGTGTTGGACTCAACCATGCGCAAAATGTCGATATTCTCCACGCTTACTAAATGAAGGAAACTCGTCTATGCTGATCTAGACATTTACTGCACACGAAAATGCGAGTCGATAATATTGAGTAGATGTGGAACAAAAACAATTGTTCTGGTCTACATTTACAAATTTTCTGTTTACAAATTCTCGTAGCCTTTTGGAGATAGACCCCCTGAACCGTTATGAAACTACAAAGTATTTGGATAAGTATATTTTAATCGGCATAAGTTTTCTTTAAAATCTTTTAGGTTTTATAAAATTTTCTTAATATCTTGCAAATAAGTAATAAGCATCATTTACTAAAACATAACAGCTCGATTGGGTTAGGGTTTATGGTTAGGGTTAGGTTTATGGTTTAGGGTTTGGCTGGTTAACTCCAAACTGTTGTTTTAAAGGTGTAAATTCTGCTTTTAGTTTTGCATTCAAATAGACACTTACTACTCAAGTGAAGAAATTAAATTTAAAAAAATTTTTTTTAATTTTTAATTTTTTTAATTTTAATTGTTCAGATTTAATTATCTGGACAATTAAATTTATCTTAGAGTTAATTTTAATATTTTATAAATAAATACTAAACATCATTCACCAAAATACCGAAGTATAACAATCTTAACATTGCTCGAATGGGTGGCTAAATCTATCTAGTTGAATCCTAGATAGTGAATTTAAGAGATTAACTCTGCACTTAGTTTTGTACTCAAATGAGATAAATAGGCATTTGTAATTTAAATTAAGTAACTTAAGGCAATGAAACTTACCTTTGAGTGAATTCAAACATTTTATAAATAGAGGGTACAACATTCTGCATACTTGACATCAATTAAAAGGAGGTATGATGCTTTACCTTATTTGATTGATTTATAACTTGAAAATTATAGAAATTAAAAAAAAAATAAATTAAAAAAAAAAATTGGAAATATTAAAGGGGTTCATGGTTTGGAGCAGGAGTAGACAGGGGTCGTCATTGATTCCTCGGGAAACGCCGAGTGTGCCTCTAGGGGATTAAGACTGTACATTTACTGGAAATAATTTCAATAAATATTACTTTATTTACAATCTCTCCCACCCAGTCAATGCTGAGTACATCCTTAAGCCCTACTCTAAAAATTGAAAAAAAAAAAGTAAAATAATAACAAAAAGGTAATGTTATGGGCTAAGGCAGAAGAGTTCCTAGGCAACTCAGGGTCTTTCTTTTAGGAGTATATGAATCTTTGATAATATCAACCAATGCTCATCTTGCATTACAAATACAGTGAATGTAAACGCTTGTTTGTTACTGTATATCACGATGCTGTTTTTATTTGATTCTTTTCAATTTTTATTCATTTAAAAAAAAAATTTGAATTAAATAAATAAAATAAAAAATTTGAATTAAATAAATAAAATAAAAAATTTGAATTAAATAAATAAAATAAAAAATTTGAATTAAATAAATAAAGAAAATAAAAATTTGAATTAAATAAAGAAAATAAAAAAAATTGAATTAAATAAATAAAGAAAATAAAAAAATTTGAATTAAATAAATAAAGAAAGAAAATAAAAAAATTTGAATTAAATAAAGAAAGAAAATAAAAAAATTTGAATTAAATAAATAAAGAAAGAATAAAAAAATTTGAATTAAATAAATAAAGAAAGAAAATAAAAAAATTTGAATTAAATAAATAAAGAAAGAAAATAAAAAAATTTGAATTAAATAAATAAAGAAAGAAAATAAAAAAATTTGAATTAAATAAATAAAGAAAGAAAATAAAAAAATTTGAATTAAATAAATAAAGAAAATAAAAAAATAAAATAAAATATTTTTCTAATTATGTATCGTCGAAATCCCAGTCAGTCTCTATTGTCAATCCATATCTGGTTTTACAGCAACTCTAGCTATTATTTTAAAAAAAAAAATTTAAATATAAAACTAATATTTTCAAAAGTGCTCAATAACTAGTGGATAGAGCTTCTTGGCCTTTTGGCTAAGATCACGGTGTAGTATCTGTTCCGATGGATACTGCACCCTATAGACCGGTGTCGTCTTGGGCTTGATTCTGCCGGTCTGTGGGTTTGTCCTGTGCAGTTCTAGGAGGTCCACCCTCACAGGCTTTGCCTCCCCTCTTTGAGGCGTCCCTACCGGGGAATGCCGACAGAGCTGCCCAGGCATTTTTTGTAGGCCAGAGTGCTCACCTTCTTGGGCGCTGGCTTTTCAAATCCAACTTTCCCAACCTTGTGTCACATCTTACCGCTGTGGGAGGGAGATAGTGGATAGACTTTATTTTTATTCCTTTTTTTTTTTTTTTTTTTTTTTTTTTAAATATGCAGAAACTTTTTCAGTAAAAAGGCAAATAAACCACAGGATGTGAAAGATTAAAAGTGTTTTTAAAGTTTCTGTCCATTTTAGTGCTTCCAATATAAATATTTTATACGATTATATATATTTTAGAAGATTGTTAAAAAAAATAAGAATTGTTTTTTTTTTGTTTTTGTTTTTTTTTTTACAATCTTCTATATTAAATTTAAAGTAGTGTAAACCAATTAGCTTATGGAGGGGGGCGGTCTTTATATAAAGTTTCTATAAAAAAGACAAATTAAAAAAAAAAATGCAATAAATTTTAACTTTAGCACTTTTTTTTTTTTTCGTTTTAAAAGATTTAAAAACTAAAAAGCGAAAGTTCACCTTCCTTGATACGAGGCAAACTTCGTGTTGGAGTTGTAGTATTAGTAAAAGCAAAGCATCATGGCAGTAAGCGCTCCTTTTATTTTATTTATTTTTTTTGATGCCCCACCGAAAGAAATTGGGTCAGGCAGTCGTTTCTCAGCAGATGGCGAGAAATGACTAACACGTTCAACTCTAAATGCAGCAACAAGTAAAATGTTTGCATGCAAAGATTTTTTTTTTTTTTAATTTTTATTTTTCAACTGTTTACCTCCTTGTGAGGGGAGGGGGAGGTACTTTCTTTCAGGGGTTTTATCATTCTCTTTCCATCCACAAAAACATGAATTGTCCTTTCTCACTCGCACCCACGATTCTGAAAGTGGTCAGCTGCACTCTTTGCTTGACAGGCTGTTTACATTTAAAAAAAATTTTTTTTTAAATTGCAGCATTTGAAAAGCGAAACAAGCCAACAATGATTTAAATAACAAAATAAAAATTTCCACTGAAAATTCTTTCCTTTCTAAAAAATAAAACTTCTCTCCTTTATTTTTATTTTAAATTTTTTCCTTAATTTCTACCAATAAGTACAAGAAAGATTGAAAAAATCTAATTCTATCAGATAATTAGATTTTTTTTTTTTTTTTTTTTTTTTTTTTAATGAATATATTTTTTGAACAAATTACCTAATCAAGTTTAAAATAGCACTGTTATATTTAAGAGAATTTCATCTGTTAAATATTTGAGATTGTGTGTGTGTGTGTATATATATGTCCAATGCTGATATAGTATATTTAGACTGGGCTAATGTTGAGGAGAAATATGCCAGATCCTAAGTAATTATGGCAATTACATAACCAAAATCTGTCTAAGAATTAAAGAGTTTGAATGCAAAACCCCGTTTTCAAAATTGCGAAGCTGGTACTCTTATAGATGACACACCATGTTTCCGTGACTTCGTGTTGTCAACGTTCGAGCAGGTCTTAGAAGCGTCCAAGAATTGATGAGGTGAAAACTGTCAAACGCTAAATTGAAGACTAGCAGACGATAATAATAAACCATATCTAAACAATTGTTATTAATTCGATGTTTATTTATTTATTTATTGTCAAAGGAAACATTTTTAATGAAATCTTTTTAAAATATATAAGATGATTTTGTTTGCTATTTAACATAACCACCGAAATAACTTTTTCTAAGCAATTTTTTTTTTTACTGAACGAACGAACTGTTTTAAAGCAAATGATTTATTTTTTCCAATCTTTTTTTTTTTTTTTTTCATGAGTTTCTGGTTTAGGGGTTAGGTTAGGGTTAGGTTTAGGGTTGGGTTAGGGTTGCATCTGGTCCAAAAGTTTTCTTGTGTACTGCTTCTGTTGCTGGCAGAAATCAATTTGTCCTTTGGGAGATTGAACGAGCTGATAGCGATGATAGAAATTGAATTTTTGTTATTGAACGCGATTAATTTCTTCCAAAAGTTATCGGCTGCTTGCTTGGAAACTGATTGTCTAATGCCTGCTGCAACCTGATTGATTAATAGTTTCGTCAACTCTTTTTCACTTCCGAGACCTGTTCGAATGTTGATGACGCGAAGTCACAGAAAACATGGTGTGCCATCTATATAAAATTAAGGATGTGATATCGGCGTAATTTTTAAATTTTTTTATTTCAATTCAAATAAGCTTTTAGTCAATCTAGACTTAATGTTTTTTTATTGTTTTAATATGTTGTCTTTTTTATTGTTTTATTTCTCAATTTAAACAACTTGGATTTATCGTGTTTGGCATTCAAAACTTTGTTTTAGTCAATAGTTTAAAAAAAAACTTTTTCTTTTTCTCCGCAGTACGATTCTATTCGGATAAATCAGATTTATGAGCAGGCAAAATGGGCCTTAATATCTGAAGAGGTTGATTGCACTGAAGAAGAAATGACCATGTTTGCGGGCTTGCAGGTGAGTTATTATCCCCCCCCCCCCGTTTTTTAGCATTCATACTTCCAATCCCCTCCCACAGCAGAGTGAATAAATTTGACTTTAAAACGGGGTTGCAGAGTCGAAGGTTTTGGAAAAGAGTTTAACTCATAAGAATGCTTGGATTTTTTAATCTCTGAGGAATTAAGGAATTGAAAGACTTTAAAAAATAAGCAGTCTTTTCTCTCATACTTCTCTCCTTCTTCTCTTCCGTCCCCTCTGTCACTCCATCTGCATCGGGCAAGAACTTTAACCTCTACAAATGTTTTTGCTGTGTTTATATCTATGATGTTGAATTTCTTAAACAAGACATGACAACAAAAATCATATATATATATATAACTTGCAATATTGTAAAACTCCAATAGATAAATAAAAAAAAAGTTTTTAATTTTTAAATGGGAGCTGAATTTGTATCTTGAGGAAATTGTACTGTAAGCCCTGACACTTATAATAATAAAACTTCAATATGCATAAAATACCTGAAGAAAATATATATATATATATAATATATATATATATATATATAGTAGACTCTATTTTATGAGTATTATTTTCAAATATTTCCCTCTCCCTAAAAAGTAAATTAATATTATAAACTGTATTTTATGAATATTATTATTTTAAAATATTCCCTCCCCTTTTATCTATCATCTTTTTTAGTCAAATATTAACAGCGTGAAAACTGACTTGACTCGAGGGCCCAAATACTTTAATGCACATCATCATGACTGGATTGGATTCTACAGATGCAGCTGGTAACATATAGTTTCTCCATAGCGCACTCCCTCTCACAGACTGTCACTTTCCCGACACGCCTCCCTGATCTTGTGGACCAGCAGGCCTCACTTCTCGATCTGTTCTTGAATTCACTACCCATAGCCCGCTCAGGAACACTGATCATAATGGTAATGATTGATATCACCCTAGAATCTTGTCTCAAAGCTGATGAGCCATTGCTCAAAACGACAAGATACTACAAGCGGGCTGATTGGGAATACATCAGGGATCACATCAGAGACGCCTCATGGAGTGAAACCTTTTCTCTCTTTGCTGATATGTGCTTCAATGCCGGTTATCTCATTTGCGCACTTGTCTCCATGCAAAAATTCTACAGCAAACCCCACTCTCCACAATAGTTTACATCGAATTGTGCAGCTGCTATTGTTCAGAGGCAGCAAGCATTTCGATAATTCAACTGTCACAAGTCAACTACGAATAGATAGCGTCAAGAAAAAATTCTAAGACTGTGATAGATGAAGCAAAGAGAATGTATACAGAAATGACTAGAAACCGCATTCAGTCACAGAAATTAGGTACTCATGATTTCTGGAAAATATTCAAGTGTGGTTAACAATGGCCAATCAATAATTTCCCTGCTATCCAACCACAATGAAGTCGTTTGCAGGGCAACTGATAAGGTTGAACTACTTGCCCAGCATTTCGCCCTTAACTCCACTTTCGACTCCGCAAACCACTCTCTCCCAAATTTCCCATTGCGACAAATTAAATGAACTAAATGTCTCATGAAAGAATGCGATGATGTATCTAAAGTTTTTCAGGTTTTTCAAAATATTCTTATTGCCATTCCATCAACATTTCAAGTGTGGACTTTTTCATTATACCCAACAACATGTGAACCGCGTGGTAAACACACCAGCATTCAATATTAATCGTCATAACATCACGACGACTTTCAACTTGACCGTGACAAATGTCTCAATCAAGAAGGATTAAAAAAAAAGTAAACGATAAAAAAGAAAAAAAAAATGCTTATACTTTTGAAAAAGGCGTATATCGCCGAAAGTGCTTTTAGAATAAATAAATAATTTATTTAAAAAAAAAAAAAAAAAAAGTTCAAGTGTTTCAAAACTTATTTCATTTTAAAAAATAAAAATCATGGTTTTCTTTCTAAATTCAAAATAATTAGAAACCAACCTTTTTTTTTTTTTTTTTAATGAATAAAATGAAAAGTATATATGTTCAACTTTTGTTGCCTTTTTAAACAAAAATAAAATGCTAATATTCCCCCCCCCTCCTTCTCTTAATTTCATTTCTTATACTTTTGAAAAAGGCGTATATCGCCGAAAGTGCTTTTAGAATAAATAAATAAATAAATAATTTATTTAAAAAAAAAAAAGTTCAAGTTTTTCAAATCTTATTTCATTTTAAGAAATAAAAATCATCATGGTTTTCTTTCTAAATTCAAAATAATTAGAAACTGA
The DNA here is from genome assembly GCA_963556195.1 of Sepiola atlantica. NCBI lineage: Eukaryota > Metazoa > Mollusca > Cephalopoda > Sepiida > Sepiolidae > Sepiola > Sepiola atlantica. The sequence continues at coordinate 108,597,352 of OY744531.1, forward strand.
CCTTTTTTTTTTTTTCTTTTAATGAATAAAATGAAAATTATATATGTTCAACTTTTGTTGCCTTTTTAAACAAAAAGAAAATGCTAATATCCCCCCCTCCTCCTCTTAAATTTTTTTTTTAATGAATAAAATGAAAATTATATATGTTCAACTTTTGTTGCCTTTTTAAACAAAAAGAAAATGCTAATATTCCCCCCCCACACCCTCTCTTAATTTTTTTTTCTTTTAAAAGATGCAAATCGAACTACAGAGTGAACAACCTCAGCCGGACATTTTCGATGAGACGGATAACCACCACGCTGCTGATGATGACATAGAATCTGCTTTGACTGAACTACAAGAATCTCTTGAGGGCAGGACACATTCTAACCCAACTGATATTACCAACGTCCCAGAATTAGGAACATACATAAAAATATTTAAGTAAGTTTATCATAATCTGTAGTTGTCTGGTCGTGCACGTGTGGGGGCGCATCACAGTTACCACATATTACCGAGTTGTTTGAACTTGTTTTCCTTTTTCTTAAGTGATTTCAACTACTTCAATCCCTCTGTGGGGTATTGTCAGTTGTTGAGGTCAATATCTTAGGTTGCGTATCTCCCCCTGGTGAACAGCCTAGCAAACTACCCTGCTAGGTAGCGAAACACGTGTAGGGAACAATAAATTTATAAAAGAAAAGATCTTTTTCGTTGTGATGAATCCTCTCTAGAAAAAAATATCTTGGTAAACTCTGCAAATATGCGTATAAATGCTCTGTACCCTATAATCGGGGCTAATCGCGATTGTTTTTATTGGCCTTGTTCCAGACTTTACTGAATATTCTCAGTGAAACATCAAAATATCTCTCTCTCTCTCTCTCTCTCTCTATATATATATATAGATATAGATATAGAGAGATATAGAGAGATAGAGAGATGTAGAGATAGATAGATAGATAGATATATAGATATATATATAGATAGATATAGATAGATTTCTTTTAACAAAGAAGAAAAGGAAATTAATTTCTGTCCTGAGGCATAAACCATACATTTATCTACTTTATAATCATTGACACATCGGTTGACCATTTTGGGAATACCAGGTTTTGTATGTAAGACGATGGCAAAACTTCTGACAAAATAAATACGGCTGTGTAGATGCATCAGAATAAACTGCTACTCAACAGATCCAAGATCAAAGTGTAGTATCTATTCCGATGGATACTGCACCCCATAGACTGGTGTTGTCTTGGCCTTCAGGTCTTGATTTATTCCAGTCAATGGGTCTGTCCTGTGCAGTTCTGGGAGGTCCACCTTCCCAGGCTTTGCCTCCCCTCTTTGGGGCAGAGTAAGTTTATTGCTTACTGCCTGAGGCAGAATGCCGACGAGGCTGCCCAGGCAATTTTTAATGGCCCACTTTCCCGACCCGACCTTGGGTCACATCTTACTTGTGGGAGTAAGATAAAACTGGCCTTGTGCCTAACCTCCTGGAGAGGAGGTAAATAAATACTCAACACATAAGTTCTGTTCTCAATCATGTGGCGAACCTCTCTGGAAAGAGTATGCATTGTATTTTTTTTTTTTTTTTTCTAATTTTTAATTTTTTTTATTTTAGAAATTAAAATAAAAAAATTGTTGCCTTTTGTGAAACAAAACAATTGTAGAAAAAATTTTCTCTACTATTCACATAGAAATTGTGTTGCAAGATTGAATTGTACTAAAACTATCATTAATTGAGCACTCTTTTTTTCGCGGTACGAAAAATCTTTTTTGATTTGAAAAGGAAAAAATGTTGTACTTAGTTTGTTGTGATTCTAAACTTTTTTTCTTTCCATTTTCTTTTGTTTAGACCAAAGAAATTTACTCTAAAGAATTTCAAGCGATTTTACTGCGTGTTTCGAGAATACAGCATTTCTTTGTACAAAAGTAAAGATGACATTTGTGCTAATCCCATTTCGAAAATAAATACAAAAGGTAAGTGGCTATCTTTCTTATTTATTCAGATATTGTTTAGGAATTTTTAAGATGACATCTCGGTAACTTCTACTTACTATGTTATTCGCACAACGTTTCGGCTGATGTAACCTCCAACCTTCTTCATGTGCATCTTATCAAACGCTGGGAAATTCTGTACAAATTTCCGAGTTCGACAAGACGTACAGGAAGAAGGTCAGAAGTTACATCGGACGAAACGTTGTGAGAATAACATCCAAGATGAGAACAGTAGTTTGAATAATACAAATATATATATCCAAATAAGTTGCATAAAATTCATCCTGCTCAGTAAATTAGTTTAGGAGTGAATCCTGTACATACAAATATATAAACATATATGCATACCCAACCTTATATAATGAATCAGTTGCTCTTAACAGTAATTCGTGAGATGAATGCGCACACGTTTTTTTGTTTTTTTTAAGACAACGGTTTTCATTACCAATCGGTAGAAATTTTGCGTGAACTGACTTGCACGTTAAAGCAAAGAATGAACACTGTCCAAAGTTTCTCTCAACGGTTTCAATTTCATTCATTTTTTTTTATCACTTTTTTGATAAAGAGTGGAGAACCGTCCGAAATATTAAAATTATAATAACACCTATAATTTTACATGTTTTTGTATTCAATAATTTTTATTTTTATTTGTCAAATGTGAAGAAATTCACTTTAAGCCAAGAAACAGAATATATATATATATATATATATATATATATATAAGGAAAAAATTGGATAAGATCTGACATGTAAAGATGAATAGGAAAATGTGGATTAACGTATTCCCTGCCCTTTCATCTACTGCTGCCGTCATTTATGTAGAAACTCACAAAAGGTCCCCCCCCCCCCTCCTCCATTCATTTTTTTTTGCTCTCTTCTACTTTTTTAGTTTATTTTTTCTTCTGTCCACATAAACTTTTTGATTGAAAAGTAACTGGAGATTCCCCCTTGTCTTTCTTCACCCAAAATCTTTCCTTTATCACGCGTGTGTTTCATTTTATGCCAATAACTTTAACGTCTTCACTCATTTCTGATAAACTCTTTTGATAATAAATAGAAAATATTAAAAATCTCTTTAATTTTTATAAATGTAAAGATGAATGAAACAATACAATCAATCTTTTTTGTTTGGTATTTCTCTTAAAAAAATTTTTTTTTCTTTTTTTCCCAAAGATCTAAAATTTCGGATTGTCTTTTTCTTTCAGGCTGTGAAACAAGCCCTGATGTGAATCTTTCTAGCAGGAAATATGGTATCAAATTGTTTGAACCAACAAAAGAAGGAATGTCAGAAATTTGGCTTCGGCTTGACACAGTAAGTGGGCTGTTCTTTTCCAACTAATGATTGTCCTGTGTTGACTGAAGACCACCTCCATCTTACTTTAGTTGGAAACATTTTTTTAGATGACATCTCAGCTGAGGTTGTAGAATACATCAACTGCACCTCTGTGGAAGGAGGGGGAGTAAGACAGTCATCCCACCCCACCCTGATGGGAACCACCTGTTTGCCTAACCCTAACCTCTGTAGGGGGAGTTAGACCAAGTCACCCCACCCCACCCTGATAGGAACCACCTGTTTGCTATGTATGGTGACCTGAGCAGTCTGTGTTTTAATTGCAAGATTGGTTACTTGCAACACTCTACTTTGGGCCTAACTTGAACTAGGCGGACAGTCGGAGAGACCTGATCTGGTCAAACAGCTCATGTCAAGCTGTATCATATATACCCTATACCAAACTTACATCAGACATCTTAATTCCCCAATAATAAATGACTGCAAAAATGCACAATACTGCATGTTTTGTTGGGATGCATAGTTGCAATGTATGCAGATGACTGACTGTGATTAGGTTTTGCTAAGCCGATGTATGTAGCGTCCATTGAATTAATCCCTCTTTCTCTTTGTTAACTGGTCGAAATCAGGGGCAGATAACTCTGCTCAAAAATGTCTTCGGGATATTTTTGAGTACAAAATTATTTCCCTTAACAAAAGGGTATTATTTTCTAGATGGGATTTGTTAGCCATCTAACACTTCCCAAGATTTATAATTCTTGAATCAGAGGAAAGACACTCTAACAAGTATGTCATCCTTTTTTAATACAAAGTGATTTGACTAATCTTGTGCTGCTAAGATAAACAATTCGGTTTTAAGATGAATTGTTCCAAAATCGAATTGTCCTCGTCCCATCGCCTAAAACTACAATTTTAAATGAATACGTTTTAAAAAATTACATTCGTTTTATTGATTTTGCATGTTTAACTGCAATTATTTTTACTGTAAGAAGAAAGATCAAATTGCTACTATTTTAAAGAGACATATTCGTCTTATTTGTTTGAAGAATAGTTGGCTGATAATAAGTCTTTTTTCTTGACATTTATTATTTCAAAAGGAATATTATTTTCAACAGTAAATTAGACAGATTGATGTAGGAAACTCTTGAAATTTCCACGGGGTCTCACTAGTATTGTGATATAAATTCCCATTGCTATGATTTTTTTTCCTCTTTTTTTTTTTCCAGGAAGAAAGTTATTGTCAGTGGATGGCTGCTTGTCGGTTGGCTTCCAAGGGCAAAACTATGGCGGACAGCACCTACGAAAGTGAAGTGAATGCTCTTAAGACCTTTCTGAGTATGCAGCAACCAGCTTCTGGCGATTCAACTGATAGTAGCGTGAGTCGAGACATTCACGTAGAGGATTATGTGGCACCTCGGTTTGCCAAAAAGTTCAAGTCGGCTCAAGTAAGATTTTGTCGTATTAAACTCTTCTTTTTTTTTTTTTTTTTTTTTTTTTAAATTAAAATTTTTTTTTTTTTTTTTTTTTTAACTTTCTGACAATTGCGCCATCATGAAAAAAAAAATATTGGTGCTTCTGCTTTTTCACCATGCCACGTATAAAAAAATTAGCTAAAGAAATGTATAAACTTTGTTATGTATTTACGTGGTAGCTTAACAGAAGACTATGCACCAAAATTTACGCAAATTCATCCAGTATTTATTAAATTTAAAAAAAAAAAAAACGATTTTATCTATGTCGCCATCAATCGCCCGATTTTATCCTGGGTCGACAAGGGAGATAACTCATATTTTTATGTTTTCTGCTAAATTGGTAATAAAAAATTTTTTTTTTAAGTTATTCGTTACAAAATGTCTAACAATACATAAAATCGTTTTTCTTTTTCTTATAATTTAATAAATACTGGATGAATTTGCGTAACCTTTTCTGTACAATCTTATTTTCAGCTAACACGCAAGTACATAACAAAGTTTATATATTTCGTTAAATATTTTCATGTCATTGTGAAACGGCAGAAGCCCCAAAACATTTGTTCCAAACAGAAACCTCCATCGCTTTTCCTGTGTTGCGTACTTAGAACAAAGCCAATTTTTCGTCTTTCACCAGATTTTAGGCATCAAAATTATTAATGCTTTGACAGACATTGCTTAGCATTATTCTCCCATTTTATAATAGACGAATGCATATTTATTTATATATTAGTACTAGTAGAATAGCCGTCCCAGGACGGGTATAAACAATAAATGTAGCATTAGTTTTAAATTAATTTTTTTTTTTTTTCTTAGAGGCGGGAAGATTATAGTATAGTTTTTTTTTTTTTTAAATGTGGCGACATTACATACCCTGTTGCCTAGATTACATATTCCATAATTCATAATAAGTTTAAGATTTTACGAAGCACATATCATATTATTGACACTCACGCGCGCACACCAAATCTTTTTTGAAATGTATTAATCAACATTTGATGTAGAACCATTCTTTATCAATTTTTTTGTAAAGCAAATGGAGTAAATTTCTACTCCCTTTCTTTCTGTCGTTTGGATACGCTTTCTTTGTAACTCACTAGAGACAAAGGAAGTCTTGCAGAAACTGACACGTCGATAAGCAACGCAAACTTTGTGACCCCTATAAAAGAGCAAAGGGAGCTCGCATATTTCTCTTTCATCCAGACGAACTATGAAAGAACGCACGAGAAGACTTCCCCCCCCCCCCCCTATTGGCCGGGCCCCAAAAAAGGACACTATAGAACTACGTACAAGCTTGCTTTGCCATCTCGTGCACGTACACAGTAGCAGAATGACAAACCGACACGCACACAATCACATACGCACACACACACAGATCACATAGCGACATACACGCTCTTAATGACTCATGCACTAACAAATAGGCATACACCTCTTTAGCTTAATTACAACAAACCTTTCTAACAAAGAACACAAGTGGAATAAAATTTACAAAGAACATTTTCTTAATTAAAACAAAACTCTATATTCCTTGTAAAATTTGTTTTATAAATTGTTTAATATAAATGTTTTCCGTCACTTGTTAATTCACTGTCTGAAATAATGTTTCTTTTCATTTCATTCATGTGGAGTGGGCACTTGCTCGCTGGTGACCTCTAATATATCCATTCCAGTCTTATTTTACTACCCAAGTTCAGTCCACTTTTCGCCATATTGATAACCACGTGGTCGATTGACATGGACCACACTTCTACTTATATCTTATTTTATCTTTTAACGCAAATAGGTCACAAATGACCAAGTAAACCAAAATATAGTTTTGGGCTAATTTCTCAATTGTATTTTCCTTTAAAATAATTTGTGACACCGATAGTAACGTTTATCTAAATAGCATAAGGATTAAAACCTTTAATTCTTCATGGACCAGTATTTTAACCAAAACAAGACGCAGTAGCTTAGAAAGTTGAATTGGTTCTATGCATATACTTTTCTCACTTAAAAAAAAAAAAAGTTTAACGCACAGGCATTATTACTTGAAAACTTTTATTAGTCAATCAATTTGCTTGAACACAAGTTTTCAGCCATTGTAATGTTTCCAATCAATTTGCTCAAACACAAGTTTTCAGCCATCATAATGTTTCCAATCAATTTGCTCGAACACAAGTTTTCAGCCATCGTAATGTTTCCAATCAATTTGCTCGAACACAAGTTTTCAGCTATCGTAATGTTTCCAATCAATTTGCTCGAACACAAGTTTTCAGTCATCGTAATGTTTCCAATCAATTTGCTCGAACACAAGTTTTCAGTCATCGTAATGTTTCCAATCAATTTGCTCGAACACAAGTTTTCAGCTATCGTAATGTTTCCAATCAATTTGCTCGAACACAAGTTTTCAGTCATCGTAATGTTTCCAATCAATTTGCTCGAACACAAGTTTTCAGTCATCGTAATGTTTCCAATCAATTTGCTCGAACACAAGTTTTCAGTCATCGTAATGTTTCCAATCAATTTGCTCGAACACAAGTTTTCAGTCATCGTAATGTTTCCAATCAATTTGCTCGAACACAAGTTTTCAGTCATCGTAATGTTTCCAATCAATTTGCTCGAACACAAGTTTTCAGTCATCGTAATGTTTCCAATCAATTTGCTCAAACACAAGTTTTCAGCTATCGTAATGTTTCCAATCAATTTGCTCAAACACAAGTTTTCAGTCATCGTAATGTTTCCAATCAATTTGCTCGAACACAAGTTTTCAGTCATCGTAATGTTTCCAATCAATTTGCTCGAACACAAGTTTTCAGCTATCGTAATGTTTCCAATCAATTTGCTCGAACACAAGTTTTCAGTCATCGTAATGTTTCCAATCAATTTGCTCGAACACAAGTTTTCAGTCATCGTAATGTTTCCAATCAATTTGCTCGAACACAAGTTTTCAGTCATCGTAATGTTTCCAATCAATTTGCTCGAACACAAGTTTTCAGTCATCGTAATGTTTCCAATCAATTTGCTCAAACACAAGTTTTCAGCTATCGTAATGTTTCCAATCAATTTGCTCAAACACAAGTTTTCAGTCATCGTAATGTTTCCAATCAATTTGCTCAAACACAAGTTTTCAGTCATCGTAATGTTTCCAAGTTCCTTCCACAAGTTTTTTGTTGCCGTTTATGGAGTTTTATTTTTTTTCTTCCATATTTTAGATTGTCCGTCGTATCACGGATGCACATTCAAATGTTAAAGATTTGAACCTGACGGAAGCGAAACTGGCTTACATCAAGGCATGGCAGGCTCTTCCAGAATATGGCATTACCTATTTTATAATAAAAATGAACAACAATAAGAAAGAAGTAAGTTCATCAATTGCACCATTTTTATTTCCCTTCAGTGAATTTCTTTTTTTTTTCTTCTTTTTTTTTCTAACCCACCCTCTTCCATTTAGTCAACTATCTTTGCCAGCCACGAATATAGTTATATTTGATGGAAGAGATTTACATGTTCTCTTAACATTTAAAATTTTCCAAATCTATATTTAGCATATTAAAGTGATGATTAAAGATTTTTTTAATTTTTTAAATTATTTTTTCTTTAATTTTTTTTTTTTTTTTTTTTTTTTTTTTTAATTTATTAAAAAAAATTTTTTTTTAATCTAATACCAGCTCTGAAACATTAAGTTTGAAAGGTTTATATCGGATAAATATTAAATTACTTTTTCTGGACACGTCTTTGAGTGAACTTTATTCGTCAACACATCTAAGATGCAAATTTTGAGAATACATCGATTATTGGCCAAGATGTTTTCTTTCTTTCTTTCCTTGCCAAAATGTATGTATGTATGTATGTGTGTGTAGAAACATAATTAAATATTTTATATATATGTAATGTATGGAAAAAAATATTGAAAACGTCCCATCACTAGATGGGACGTTTTCAATATTTTTTCCAATTATAAAATCACCTAAAAAAAAAAAAATTAAAAAAAAAAAAAAAAAGAAAAAAAGTAAAATCTTAGGGGGGGGGGGGGTGTTACTCATCTACTTTTAAATTTGACAAACTTTGTTTGTTTTCCCTTTATCAATATCTTGGTTACAATACATAAACTCATTGTGAGATTTTCACTTGGGCCTTTTCTTTCTTTTAATAGTGCCATTTTTACTTAAATTCGTTATGATCGGGTTAGGGTTAGTTTTACTATTAATTTAAAATCAATAAGTACCAACAAAGCTTGGATGGTATGGTCACGTGACAAGGGACAGTGGTCTCTTCAAAACCATCCTGCAGGGAGCAGTGCAAGGCAAGAGAAGAAGAGGGAGACAACACAAAAGATGGACGGACAACATCAAAGAGTGGACGGGCTACAACTTCGCTACAACCCAGTCATGACCGTCAGAAGTGGAGACAGCTGGTGTGGAGTTCATTGGTGCAGCGCCCCTACGACCCAGGAGGGGGTTAAGGGACCAAGTCAAGTCAAGTACCAACAATAGAAAATTAAGTTTAAAAAAAACAATTAAAAAAAAAAACCATTAAAAGTTTCATTAGGCTCACATTTTTCCGATATGCCAAAAGGTTAAGTTGTTCAATTTTCAAATTCAAAAAAACTTTTCAATTCTCATTCTGGATTTTCCTTTTTTCCCTTCCATAATTTGTTGTCACTTAATGCATTGTAAATAGATGCGGTCTTTTCAAAGTCTTTGTTTTTTTTTTTCTTTTTTCAGGAATTAATCGGTGTGGCTAGCAATCGTATTATTCGAATGGATCTAAGTTCTGGCGATTCCATCAAGACCTGGCGTTACAACACTCTGCAGACTTGGACCGTGAACTGGGAGTCTCGTAAAGTGATTCTAACGTTTGAAGAGGAAGAGATCGTCTTTGACAGCTTAGCTTCGGATTGCAAAGTTGTGCACGAATTTATAGGTGGATATATTTTCCTTTCCATGCGATCTTCGGATAAAAGTCAAACCTTGGACGAGGCTCTCTTCCACAAATTAACGGGAGGCCGCTTGTAACTGACTGAGCGTAGTTGTTACCGACACCGCCTTCCGACACCGCTGAGCAGCCATGTAACTCTTCTCTCTCTTTTCTACAAAATGTCCCCCCCCCCCTTCTGTTTTTATTATAAAAGCAAAAAAAGCCTTCCAAAAAGTTGCAATCGCCCGCTTAATTCTTCCCGTCAATCGCAACAACCAGCTATCAAAAATCAAACCAGAACTTTATTTTTTAGCAGAAAGAGAAAAGAAGAAAAATATATATATATATATATATATATATATATATAAGTCGACACATCTTCCCCGTCCACTTGTTTAACTTGAAAAATACCTTCAAAATATCTTTTTAAAAAAAAAAACAACTTATTTTGTAATATGGCAATTTAGGACTTGCAGGTAACCAAACTGTCTCGATTTGCTTAAAGAGACTCTAGAATCCATGAACAAACTTTTTTCTTTTTTTTTTTTATGCTTACATTATCAAACAAGATAATGCGTTGCCTTAAAACAATTTTTTTTTTTTTTTTTCTGTTTGTATTTCTTTTTAAATATGCATTTTTTGCTTTTTCTATATATTTATTCATTCGTTTAAAAATATTTCAAGACGTACAAGGATTTTCTTTTTACATGCAGTCGCACCACCGGCATTCTTGCTTCTTCAACCAACGCGTGTCTCTCATGCCATGGCTTCATTATGATATGATTATGCAAATTTTATCAGATGTGATTTAAATCCCAACAAAACGAGCGAACAAACGAACCCTGACACTTGTTGTTGTTGCAATAATTAATGGACTGGATAAGATATTAGATTTATTTCTCTGTATACATCGAGATCTTGCATTGTGTGTCTCTTCTCAAATCTGCCTCTCGTCCACAAGAGCTCCACCTCATTTGAGGCCAAGGATTTTACCCCTTTGACCATAATGGATTCATAACAACACAAGTTGTCGTCTCTTACGCCATTCGATTATGTAAGTAATTGGATTCAATGCTCCATTATAATATGATTATTCGAATCTCATCAGATATTAATTATTAATTATGTTAATTATGTTAATTATTAATTATGTTAATCATTAATTATGTTAATCATTAATTATGTTAATCATTAATTATGTCAGTTATTAATTTTATTAATTACAACAAAATGAATGGAATAGTAAATCCAATTTAAAGTAATTATAAATTTTTTCAGACCTAACAATTTTCTCAATTATTGAGACACAGAATAAAGAAAAAATCGAAAATTCATTGTTTTGACGGCCATGAGTCCGCATCATCATATTAGGATATCTTGCGATCAGACCTGTACACAATTTGAAAGTATATAAAAAAAAAAAAAAAAGATTCTATTTAAAAACAAATAGACAGTATAAACATGAATAAAATAAATAAAAATAGCTTTGATTATAAATCAGCACTCAGTGACTTTTGGACATTTATTCTTTAAACAAAATGCCTGGAAAGTTTGAAGAAAAAAAAAAAAAATGCAATAATTTTGAATCTGTTACTTTCAACATTTATTAAAATTTCTTCAGATGTTTTTTTAATCGTATTGAAAAACGATCGTATGAAATTAGTCCATCAAATTATAAATAATTTTCTAGTTTTTTTTCCTTCTTCATGCCCTTCTGTCTTTTAACTAATATTGCAAACACAGTAATTTAAATTTCCTGATCAAGAATCTCCTTTAGTCCAAAGTTGCTGGTAAATTCGGTGGTGTACTTCTGCAGCAATATATATTTAACAAAAAAAAACAAAACAAAAACATAATCTCCATTTCATTTGTTGAAACATTTGTGCTGACATTGTCATCATTTTGTGCGCAATAGAAGCAAAAAAAAAAAAAAAAGATTACCCGCCTTTTTTCAAAATGTGCAAAACGCAGAATATAATTGTAGGCGAAAATATTGTATAAAACCTTTTTTTTAATCTATTGAACTGCTAATGTTTAAAAAAAATTTCAAAGTCTTTATATAAAAATTTAAAAAATCAATGAAAATAAAACTTGTACAATAAAGTTATATATATATATAAATCGGGCGTTTTGTTCTTTTTGCTTCAAGCACTTTGACATTTGTATGTGTGCCTCCATTTCTCGGGCTTGTTAATATGGGTTGAGTCTGATCAAATTCTGTTAAAACGTTTGGTACTTAAAGGGAGTTTTTTTTTTGTTTATTTGTTTTTAATTAATTTATTTCCAGACAATATTTCACATTTGGTGCAGAGATTTTGTAGGAAAATTTATTTTTAGTTCCAAATTTAAAAAAAATTTTTTTTTTAAATTGCTATATCTCCCACTCTACAGTAAAGACCAATGTATGTATATATATATATATATATATATATATATTACTTAAACCTTTAACTTAAAGAAATTTATGTAGTAGCTCAATAGTGTATGACTAGAGCTCTTAATTTAACATGTAAATTATAGTTATTCAGAAACATTTCATATTTGTTCAAAAACACTTTGGCAGAAACAATTGTCTGTCAATTTCAAGAACATGTATTTTATGATCTACAAAATATCACTAATATTCATTAAGAATCATTTGAGAATCTGATTTTGTATTTTGGGCCAAACAAAATCTGATTTCTTTTCGAAATGAAATAAGTGCCTTATAAAAACGGAAATCATGCCGAGACCTAAAAGTAAAGTTCATAGATTGGCTCCATGATAAGCCAGCCCCCTGGAGTAGACGGTCTGACAGTTATCTCTAGTGGATATCTCCAGCGGTCAGCCTCTGGGTGGTCGAATGGTGACCAATGAGAAAGATGAATTACAGGGGAGGGGGGGGGTGAGACTTGTGCATGAAAGGCAGTTTTGATTTTCTGACGATCAGTTGGAGCTTGAGGCCGGACGATCAGTTGGAGCTTGAGGCCGGACGATCAGTTGGAGCTTGAGGCCGGACGATCAGTTGGAGCTTGAGGGCTGACGATCAGTTGGAGCTTGAGGCCGGACGATCAGTTGGAGCTTGAGGCCGGACGATCAGTTGGAGCTTGAGGCCTGACGATCAGTTGGAGCTTGAGGCCGGACGATCAGTTGGAGCTTGAGGCCGGACGATCAGTTGGAGCTTGAGGGCTGACGATCAGTTGGAGCTTGAGGCCGGACGATCAGTTGGAGCTTGAGGGCTGACGATCAGTTGGAGCTTGAGGCCGGACGATCAGTTGGAGCTTGAGGCCCGTCCAGGAAAGATGGGCCTATTAGGGGTTCTGAAGTCCAATCAGCACAATCGTTTAGTTATTTTATTTTTTTTTTTTTTGTCATCTGCCATTCAACCTGGAAACACGAGTTTCATTTGTAATTTGTTTGTAACCTGGAATTGTGGTCTTACTTGGAATGAGAACTCTGTTACAACACTGACTGAGTCGGACGACAACTTTGAACCGGTGCAACGCGAACAGTGCAGTGAACGCACTCACAGATTCACAAGATTTTATGTCTCTGTCTCCTTTTTCTCTCTGTCCCCTCTTTCTTGTTTTCCTCTCCTCGCTTTCTTTCTGAATAAATATTCACAATTTTGTGGTAACTTTCCATGTTTATAAGAATTTTTGTCTGATCTTTATTTTGAAAAATATCACTTAATGACCCGCAATTCTATGGAAAATCAATTTCTACATTTAATTAATAAAATTAAAAACGAAAAACGTTTCACGAAATAATAAGCGACACTTCTTTTTATAACAAACAACGCAAAGTGAAAAGTTTGCTGCCGCTTCGTAGATGAATTTATTTTCGGTTGAAGATAGCATCATGGGATGTCGGTGATAAAGACAGAGGAGAAAATGAGGCGATCTGTCTTGGCTGATGCCAACGAACCGTTTGGTGATTGTCTGCAATTTCTAGGGGGGCTGAAGAAGTCATTTAGGGAACTAATGATATCGATGTGCCCCGCGAGCTGATTGGCCAACACTTGGCCAAACCACCTCACAGGAACACTGATACGCATTGAGAAGTAAACCTCATTTATGACTACTACAACCCCTGCTTAGGCTGAAAGCCGACAAAAAAAAAATGAAGTGTAGCAGTGGGAAAAAACAAAAATACAAAATATTTGGAATAGCGAGTAAAAACGCCCGGAACAAAAATGGTTCATTCAAAGGAGAAGTGAAAAGTCTGCTGCCACTTCGTAGATGAATTTATTTTAGGCAGAGGAGAAAATGAGTCGATCTGTCTTGGCTGATGCCAAGGAACCGTTTGGTGATTGTCTGCAATCTCTAGGGGGGGGGGGGGGGGGGGCTGAAGAAGTCATTTAGGGAACTAATATGAATGCGAGCTGAATTGCCAAACCACCTCACAGTGACACGGATATGCATTAAGTAAACCTCACGTATGACTGCTACAATTCCTCATTTCACACGTCGTCTATGATCTATTTTTTTTTATGACGTCATAAAGGATCTTCCCAGTATCTTCAACCAAGTGATAGAATATGATATCACTCATATTGGCTGTAACAGAAACGTATAACCAAATTAAAGCTACATAAGATGAGTGAAACTGGCAGTAAAAGTTTCCATTTTTTTTTATCTTTACACATTTGAAACTTGGCATTAAAAAATATTTCAAAATTTAAATAATACTTTATAATAAGCTTTTGTTTAAAAATTGACTGATTTGTTTTAAACAAATTTCAAGGTTTTGATGTCAATTCCTTTTTTTAAAATTTTTTTTTTTAAACAATATCTTCCAATATTAGAAAGAAATGAACGTTTTTCGGGGGATTGCTCATCCAAAAATCAGTCAAGTATAAAAGTTTAAGGCTTGTATCTCTTTAATCGGTAACTTTTTACAAAAGATTTGGTAAAATGCACATTTTTCTGTCAAATTGAGCTTCGGAACGTTGTTTCCATGTTAGAAATATTATGGGTGTACTAATAAAACGATTTTAGCTTAATCTGTCTGATGTCATGAATAATAAATTAATCTGTCTGATGTCATGAATAATAAATTAATCTGTCTGATGTCATGAATAATAAATTAATCTGTCTGATGTCATGAATAATAAATTAATCTGTCTGATGTCATGAATAATAAATTAATCTGTCTGATGTCATGAATAATAAATTCCAATGTGTTTGATTATTCATAAGTTTTATTTTAACGGCTGAATTGCTCTTCTGTATCGTTTTCGTACAGTTTTTATGACGGCATCTGATTTTCACCAACGTTTAAGACTGGGTATATCTAAGCACTATTAATTCCATCTATATGATCTTTCTTTTAATCAACTATGGCATTATATTTAAAGATTTTTCAACTGCTTAAGTTGGCCCTGTATTCAGTTTCACACATAACGCAATGTCCGACTAACTTTGAATGGCCGTAACTCAGGTACTAATTGAGATACCCAGATAAATATCTAGCAGCACTAGATATGCATACTTAAAGTTGTTTTTTTTTCTGATGAAATGCAAAATAAAAATATTTAGTGTTACTGACTGCCAAAAATTAAAACTTTACATAATTCCAAAATAATTGTAAAACATTCACAAAAACTCGTCTAGCTACAACCACTGTAACTGATTTTCCTTTCATCCTGAACTTAAAATGGAATTTCCATGAGCAATGTTTCTTTCCAAGAAGTACCACTATGTAGAACAATACCATTGAGCTACTTCCCAGCTGACTACAACATGGTCTTTTTCAAGTCGTCCTCTTAAATCAAATTCTGTCCATTTGCAACCATCATTACCAACTCTCATCGTGTTGTCTCACCGTTCTGATGAGTTAGCAAGTTTCGGGAATTTCTGCCATTACTAACCAGCATAGCGTTACAGTTGTCTACCCATGGAAGAGTATATCAAGCAAGGGTATGCAGTGCAATGTATGAAAGTGAAGGCTGGCCGGTGAGGGTTAGGGGTTACATGGAGAGAAATGACAATGGATGTGTAATGTGAGCCTTAATGTAAGGCTTTGGTGACCTCGGAGGAAGATTTAAATCTGGATTGAGAGATGTGTGCAAAGTCAGGAGACTTTGTTGGTTTGGTCACATTGAAAGAATGGATGCGAGTGTTTGGGTTAGATGTAGAACAGTTGAGGTAACAGGGCCAAATGGCAGGGAAAACCTGGGAGGACGTGATAAGGATGGAGAAAGGGGGATAAATTTCTAAAATCTGCCCAACACATGCCAAAATGTTAAAATGTATCATCATCAGTTTAAAATAAATAACACCGTTATATAAGTATATTTTTGGTTTTTATTCTTTGGCATAAAAATAAGGTAAAATAATTTCTGTAAGTCAAAAAAAAGTGAATTTAAAGCTTCCCCACTACGACTGGCGATTGTGTTTGATTTCACTTTTTCTTCTGTTGGAAAGCTACAAATAGTCAGCAAATTGTTACCAAAGACAATAAAAGTTACAAACAAAGCAAATTATTCAGGTAGGTATTTTTAAGCACTTATTTACATTAAAAAATTTTTTTTTTTTAACATAATTCATCCCAAACAAGGAAGACCGTCACTGTAGACGTAAGGGGCTACTGAGAATTAGGGAGTAGGTTTAGGGTGTCATTCTAAGTTGGGAGCTGTGCAGCGAGATGTTTGTTTACATTAGTTTTAAACATCTGCATGTCGGTACAGTCGGGAGCAGGGATGGAGTTCCAGAGGCCGGCAGCACGAGGAAAGAAGATTTTGGAGTATAAGCCTCTCCGGCAGCTGGGGACCTCCGCAGTGAATGGATCTAGCTGATTGTTGGGTTGTTCTAGTATTTATCCTTGTAGTCGTAGCCTTGTAAACTCGCCGGATTTTACTCCATGTGAAACCTCAATGTCATAGATTTAACAACTGTAAATCGAAAATTACAGCAAATAACTCATCGATCGGTCGAAAATATAATTTTCAACAGATCTGTATATTTTTATTAGCTGTATTTTTGTTTCGTTTCGTTTTCGATTTTCATGTCAGGTGGGCGGCCATGTTGCCTCAAATAATCATCGAATAAAATATTAACATGCAATTAAAAATACTTTAAAAACACCAACAAATGATGAAGCTAGGTAGAAAAATAACTTTTATTGGATTTGGTAACAATTATTTGTTGACTATTTGCTTATTTCGCTCGTTTCTCGTCTGTTGGAATCCTCGTCACAATCACCTTGACTGCAAATAAAAATCTAAGTCTGACGTAGTAATATAACATTCAGACAATTCTTCTTCCTAAAATTTCCAACAAAATAAAATCTAAATGGAAGATTCTGTTAATTCATTTTTTGTTTTTAAGTTTCTTTCAAGACTGTCTTTCCATTATATAGAAATTTTGAAGAGATGTAAAATATAATTTTTTTATTTTAATTTTTTTTTTTTTTGACTCACTCTCATCCAAATTCCAGTCAATGTTCTCCAAGATAACGAGTTGTATTTGTTAGCTGCCATTTTAATAAAAGAAATATTTTTCAATTGCTGCCTATTGGAAAGTTGCGGCTAATATGTCTTTGCTTTCTTTCTGATGCACTTGTGCAATGCCGACAGCTGCGGTTGCTAAATGACCTCTGCCAACATACTGCAACTGAGAAAAAAGAAGAAAAAAAGGTTTGAACAGAAACTGATTTTTTTTTTTTTTTTTTTTTAACATTAAAGTCTAGTTGTAATAATTCTGTATGAAATGTCATCAGCAAACAAAGCGTCTCTGGCTACTAAATTTAATTTAGAACGCAAATATTTAGGATTGTTAAAAAAAAAAAAAAAAAAAAAAATCCTATCCCATGAATACTTTGGAAGAGGGTTAGGTGAAAACTTTAATAATTTAGAAGTTGATCTGGGGTTAGTTGTTGATTGGGGTACAAAATGGCTTGGTTCATTTAATCCAGTTAAGACTCAGTTTGTGTCTTTCAATCGTAGGCGTGCCTCTTTTCTTCCTGAGATTCTCATGGATGACTCTGCTCTTGAGGAGAAATTCACTCTGAAACTTCTTGGTCTTTCTCTCTCATCAAATCTTTCTTGGAGTTCATACCTTAGATCCATTGCTCTTTCTGCTTCACATAAACACTTTCTCACACCTGAGGCTATTCTCTATCTCTACTAATCAACCATCAGACCATGTATGGAGTACTATTGTCATTTGGGCTGGTGAATCTCTGTCCCATTTGAGGGTTCTTGATAAGATGCAGAAACTTCTCCGCACCCTCTCTCCCACATATTAGTATTTATAGAAAAGACTGAGACTATTATGGCATGTGTTCTTCAGAATTATGTGATCTATTCTCCGCTTCTTTTGTTCCAGCTCGTTTGACACGTTGGTCTAGTGGTCTCCATCAATTGGCTGTTTTGATACCTCATTGTAATACAGCTTCCTATTCCAGTAGCTTATTTCCAAGGCTTGTGGAACTCTTTTCCTGCTGACTGTTTTCCTCCTACCTATAATCTTGGTCTTTTAAAGACTAAGGCCAATAGGCATCTCCTGTCTTTGCGATAATCATATTTGTTCGTGTTAGCTCCTTACATCAAGTGGCTTCATGCCTTGTCTGGAGCGATTTCCAATTAAAAACTTTAATTTTTTTTTTATCAGTTGCTTTCAATATTTTATTTGCACCACTTTTATGTCCCTTCATTAAGATATATTCTATGAAATCTAAAATTTTTGTTCCAATTTTGATTCTAGAAAAATGTCTAAAATTCAGTGTTTAAGCTGAAGAGGTTTTAAGAAGAAATCTAAATTCAAAGAATCTTGCTTAATTGGTGTCTAATAATGACGACGGGTGTCTAATATGGAAAAATTAAAATATTTTAGGTTTGCATTCAACAACCCTTTTTCCATATTATACACCCAACAACCCATTAAAATATTCCAGCTAAACTGATATCTAATACCTATGGTTAAAAAATGCCTTCCAACATAAAACTACATTAAACTAAATATAGCCCACATTATATACTCTTACACCTAGCAGGCCGTGTTCCAAAATTCATAATGATCAGTTAATTAGTTCTGGGTTTACTTCACACAAACAAATTGATGACAGACAGATTAATATATGATTGAAAATTCTATCAATATAAATGTAAATCTTGTTTTTGCTTCATCGCTATTTACTTACCTCCCCACGAGGGCAGAGTTAGACACACGGTCGGGTTTTAATGTAAGCAAAATCCAGCTCCCCAAAATGGGCACTCTGGATTGGGATAAAAATTAAAATTGACTCCATGAAGGAGAAGTCCTTCTAGACTGAGGACAGAAATGATGAAGTGTAATAGTATAAGAACAGATACTACACTTTTCTCCTAGTCTAAGGCATAGTTTTGATCAAAGTTCTTGAACTGCCTTAAAACAAATTGTTGCAAGTTGATTTCACCACCAGTTTTTTTTGTTTGTTCCCCATAACCCCCTCCCCCACCCCCCTGACTCAAGCTTATTTTGATCTGGTTTGTCAAAATATATTTTTCCAAAAGTATGAAAAAGATTCAGTCAAAAATTCAATATTTAAAAAAAGAAAAAAGTCGTTAATGGTACAAAACGTGTTGACAAATGAACTTTTCTAAACATTCTGTGTATTTTTCCCCCCAATTGAACAGAGTTTATAATTTCTACATTCAAAAAGTAAAATCTCTTTGGAAACGGATAATAAAAAAAAAAAATAAAAAAAAAAAAATTTTTTTTTAAATTCTAACAATAATACTCACTTTACAAGCAAGAAGATTATGAAACCTTGGAGCTACGAAACTCCAAGCACCCATATTTCGATGTTCTTCTTGGCTCCAAATAAATTCTGCAAAAGAAAAGAAAAACAAACAAATGACATAATTTCTATGACATTGTTTCAATGTGTGTGTTTAGGGTTAGGGTTTTACTATTTGTGTAGGACTAAATCAGACACGACCAAGGGCGGCTGCTGCTGCTTTTCTAATAGTATGTTTGAAGAAAAGAGGTTGTTTACTTTTTTGATACGCCAGTTTCATTTTTTAAATAGTAAAGAAAGTATTAAATTGGCAAAATACAAAACAAACAGTAATCGATAATGAATTGTGTGGGTTCCTATTTACTTACCTCCCCACGATCGGTTTCTACTGTGGGGAAAATCCAGCTCCCCAAAAAGGACATTCTGGATTTGGACAAGAATAAAAATTGACTCAGATTTTCTCCTCTACTGATCAAGAACAGAAAAGATGAACTGTAGTATCAGAACCCATACTACACTTTTCTTACTTTTTTAAAAATAAAGTTCAGTCTTGATTTGAATCAGATCATGTTCATTTCTTTAAAAACAAAAATGCAATTTTTAAAGTTTCTAAAACTTATTTTTAAGCTAGCATTCATTTTCGACTGCTGCATCTGTTTTTGTTTCGTTTGGTTTTTTTTTTTCGAATTTAATACTTCGATGACATTGTCATTTACTATTTAATAGTAAATGACAATATCATCGAAGTATTTAAAAAATTAAACTGCCGTACCAAAAAGTAAAACTCTTTTTCAAAGAAGAGAAATAAAATCCAGCCAAATAGCAACCACAAAAATGAGGTAATTTCCAGCAATTTGATAGAAATCAGACTTGAAAAAAAAAATAAGAAAAGATTCTGACTAAAAAGCAATTTTTATTTTATTAAAAAAAAAAAAAAAAAAAAAAGAAAAAAACAGACAACTCACATCCCTGCTGGAATTATAGTGCAGCCATATATAATAGATCTGCCCCGAATCATGAATATTATGTATGAAGATTAAAAAAAATTTTTTTATTTGCTTTTCAAAATTTATAATTATTTTATTCATAAAAATGCAAGTTCTTAAAAAAAAAAAAATAAATAAATTTTTATTTGCTTTCCAAAATTTATAATTATTTTATTCATAAAAATGCAAGAAAGTTCTTTAAAAAAAAAAAAAAAAAATATATCTTTTAAAAATGAATTCTCTTCCAAGTGGAATTGGTTCTTACCTGTTGCATGTCTGTATTTGTCCATTTCTTTCTTCAAAGATTCCACCGGGAAAGGACAAAGACTCTGGAAGTAAAGAAAAAACAATTCTTGCTATTCATCACCATCAGGGTTTGATCCCTAAACCTAACCTCCCTGACTTCCATCCACCTTATTGCCGACTGTCATTCAGGCGTTTTTGCCATCATCACCACGCGAGACACTGCGGGTTGGTGATGCTATTTGCCCAAAGGTGTCCACATACAGCGCCTGGTATTCTCAAATGGTCACCCATCTGGTACTGACCAGGTTCAACATTTTAAATAAATGAATTATTTCATTTCTTTTTTTTTTAAATCCAAATTTTCGGTTTTATAAACCCTAATCATGAATGTTTTTGTTTTTTTGTCAAGATCTTGGTATTATCAGCAAAAGTTCATCATAAAAGTTAATATAATACAAGTACGTCCATTTTTGAGTAAAAAAAATTAAAAATCTCAGATCTTTCAAGTTAATGTTACTTGAAAGATCTGAGATGAAGAACACGTTAGAATTTAAGTTCCACTTAACATGACAATACAATAATCTATTACTAATGAAGATTTGGTATCTGTCTGTCTTTATTGGCATCCGTCATTAAATTGCAACAATTTTTAAAATAAATTGGAGAGAATTTGTTCCGGTCTTCAGGATGTATAAAGGTTTGTGAATTTTGCATCAATTTTAAAACACCTATAAAAATTGAAAAAAAATTACCAAAATGTTGGTTTCATATTTTCATCCATGTTTATTGTTGTCTTGCGTTAATTAGTTACATTTATTTATTTTTTTTATTTCAGATAGTGCATATGAGTAAGCAAAGTTTAAATGATAGATTTATCAGATTTCCAAAGATGGCAGATTGTTTGCAGGTGAAGATAGCAGGTGCTACTGTAATGGTCAACCATCTTAAGCATTCAAGCCCCACCCTCTCTCCCTTGAATATAACAACTTACTTACAACTTAATGTCCTTGAAAGAGATAGAATGTGTACTCTCAGTCATTGGTTAAATAACAGCTCAACATCTAGTAATTTTTACAATAGGTACAATTGCGTTTTGAAATTTTTTAGATGAGGATTGCTATTTTGGATTATTTTTGGATATATTGGATTATTTTTTGATATTTTGGATTATTTTTTGGATATTTTGGATTATTTTTTGGATATATTGGATTATTTTTGGATATTTTGGATTATTTTTGGATATTTTGGATTATTCTCATCTTGAATATCAGTCGATATAACATTTGGTCTTGTTCGGGTACATTTTGTTGAACTCAGAAATCTATACGCAATTTCAAACAACCATTCATTTAACCCACGGGGGTAGAGTGTTCTTGTTTTGTCATGACCGGGTAGAATTAAGCAATTCTTTTTTGTTCAATTCTTAGTCTTCTAGACGTTGAAGGGCGATACTAACTGTCGCTTAGAACTGGTTATTACTTTACTTTAGCCATTGTATCACGTGTCAATAGAGTTACTTTGTTTGGAATGAAAAAAATATTTAAAAGAAACAAACTACCAAGCAAATTCAGGTAAGTGCGGCTTTGTTTAGGAATGGAAAAAAGGGAATGGAAAAAAGTCAAAAAATGAAATCAAAATAAAAAATTTTTTTTTTACCTCCACTCGGACGATGGCCGTGTTTAGACTGTTAGTGGCTTCCCTTTGTTTCATAAGGGCATAATAATGTTTACCCGAACAGAAAACAATACGCGTCACACTATCGGGTTTCATTGTTCCATCTCCTAACACAGGCTTAAAAGAAGTACCGGGCGCCATATCTGATAATTTGGCAGCAGCGGCCGGTAAACGCAGCAGGACCTTTGGTGCCACCACGATCAACGGTTTGCGATAATTGCGCACCATCTAAAAAGTAAAAGAAAATCATGTCAACATGAAAATATAAATTGTAGATTTAAAAAAACATTTTTTTTTTAATTTACTTCCATATATATATATATATATATATATATATAAAATAAAAATTTTTTTTACTTACTTCCATATATATATATATATATAAAAAAATTTTTTATTTACTTCATATATATATATATAAAAAAAATTTTTTAAATTTACTTCCATATATATAAAAAACATTTTTTTTAAAATTTACTTCCATATATATATAAAAATATTTTTTTTTTAATTTACTTCCATATATATAAAAAACATTTTTTTTTAAATTTACTTCCATATATATATAAAAATATTTTTTTTTTAATTTACTTCCATATATATATAAAAAAGTCTATTCTAGCTGATATAAACACAGATATTATAAGTATAGAATTACAAATTATATCCTTTCATTTTTTTTACGCATCCATCGGAATCTGAGTAAAATACTACTAGCTGAATTACCCGGTGTTTCCCAAGAGTCAATTATGTTGACTATCATAAGTTAAAGGGGGTGTGTGTGTGTATATGTATATATATATATATATATATACACACAGGTACACCTCCATACTGGTACAATCCTAATTGGAACAATTTGCAATTGGGACACATTTTTTTTGATACCACATTTCATAATCAGGAAATACATTTTGAATTGGTAGACCTACGGAAAACACTATTAAACCCTAACCCGAAATGTTGACTATCATAAGTTAAAGGGGGTGTGTGTGTGTGTGTGTGTGTGTGTGTGTGTGTGTGTGTGTATATATATATATATAGCCTGACGATTCCCCCCGGAGATGAAACACGGGAGCCTCTGTGTAGCTTGATTGCCATATATATTTTCATTGCTTACTATATATATATATATATATATATATTATATATATATATATTTATTACTCTTTGTGAATTTTTCTGATGATTTTGTAATGTTGCAGAGACGATATTGACATAAAAATATTGTTTGGTACAAGACAAATGAAACGGACCGTAAGAAATATATCTCAGAGATGTTATGTTTAAAAATAAAAATAAAATAAAATAAAAACATGGTTATTCGAATATAATATGAACCTGACTTATATATATATATATATATATATACATACACACACACACACAGGTAAACCTCCTAATTGGTATAATCCTAATTGGACCAATTTGCAATTGGGACACATTTTTTGCTACCACATTTCATAATCGGGACATATATTCTGAATTGGTAAACCTACGGAAAACACTATTAAACTCTTTTTTACCCTAACTCTATAAGACCCTTCCCAAATTCATAATAACAAGTAAATCACAATAGTATCTAATAATCGATTTCTTTTTAATATAGAATTGCATGTATGAAGCGACAAGTAGGATTTTTAAAGTAAATTATATAGAATATATATATGTGTAATGGTTGACGGATTAATAAGTTTTCTTTAAATAGTTTTCATTTTCAAAATATGACAACATCGTTTCATCTTGAGCAGATATAAGAGAAAAAGACGTGATATTTTAGAATCGTTTTGGTTATCCATATTTGCGTTATTTAACAATCTCTTATAATCCAAAATGGCGTCAACAGGTAAGAAAATATCGAATCGCAGGAACGCCTACAGCCACATCAATGTGGCAAATAAATAGAGATAGTAAAGAAAACAGACGAAGGAATCGGTTTATATAGCAAAGTCACTAAACCTAAGAGTCACCCTAAGAGTCACTAAACCCAAGAGTCACCCTAAGAGTCACCAAACCCAAGAGTCACTAAACCCAAGAGTCACCCTAAGAGTCACCAAACCCAAGAGTCACTAAACCCAAGAGTCACCCTAAGAGTCACCAAACCCAAGAGTCACTAAACCCAAGAGTCACCCTAAGAGTCACCAAACCCAAGAGTCACCCTAAGAGTCACCAAACCCAAGAGTCACTAAACCTAAGAGTCACCAAACCCAAGAGTCACCCTAAGAGTCACTAAACCCAAGAGTCACTAAACCTAAGAGTCACCAAACCCAAGAGTCACCCTAAGAGTCACCAAACCCAAGAGTCACTAAACCTAAGAGTCACCAAACCCAAGAGTCACCCTAAGAGTCACTAAACCCAAGAGTCACTAAACCTAAGAGTCACTAACCCTAAGAGTCACTAACTCTAAGAGTCACCCTTAGAGTCACTAAACCTAAGAAAAAGAACCAAGAGAAAATAAAATCAACACAGAAACTGTTCGTAATCGAAATCATGCAATTCCCATAACTGAATCCTTACTGAACAATTAGATAAGTAATCTCTCCAAGGAGAACGAAACCTAAAAGATTCCTTAGATGCTACTGAAACACTCAAAGATAAAAATGTTAACTGTTGAAAAAGATGAGGACACCAGACTTAGATTCAAGCTCATTCTTAATGGTTTCATAAACACGAACAAAATGTTGTTCAAAACTAATTAGCTTCAGAGTGACTAATTAGTTTAAATTATTACAAATCATTTTTGTAGCAATAACGGTAATATTTTTATACTTTTGTTATATTAAATAATTATTTCAAATATTTCTAACAAAGAAAGTTGGCTCCTTCTATCGTGCTAGAAAACTTCTCACACCTGACAGTATCCTGTATCTCTACAAAGCCACCATCCGCCCATGCATGGAGTATTGTTGTCACATCTGGGCAGGTGCATCATCCACTAGTCTCTCTCCTAGACAAGGTCTAAAAAAGAGTCGCCAACTTAATAGGTCCCTCACTATCCATCAAGCTCCAACCCCTGTCCCATCGCCGCAATGTTGCATCCTTGTGCCTGTTTTACAAATACTTCAATGGAATGTGCTCCGATGAACTTGCTGGTCTGGTGCCCTCTCGACGTAAATACACTCGACCAATCTGACAATCAGCTAAATCCTATCCATTCACTGTGGAGGTCCCCAGATATCGGAGAGCTTTCTACCCCAAAAGCTTCTTTTCTCGTGCTGCTGGACTCTGGAACTCCCTCCCTGCTCCATGTTTTCCTGCCGGTACTGACATGGAATGTGCTCCGATGAACTTGCTGCTCTGGTGCCTCCTCTTCAACATAAATACACTTGACCAACCTGACAATCAGCTAAATCCTATCCATTCACTGTGGAGGTACCCAGATGCCGGAGAGATGACCCCTGATTGGGCAAGCCGGAAAGGAAGTTAAATGCGTGTACCAATCAGTGCCGAGCTTATGAATTACACACAGATTTAAAATCGTAATGGCGTCCGTCGCTGTAGTTGTAATGCTGTTACACCTCTACATCTCTCAAGAAACTCGACGGTATCACTTGAGCTACCAACATTCAAACTGCATGACTTAAAGTACGACAAATTTGGAAGATATTTCATTATCAGTTGGATCGTCTTCCTGATGCCAACCCAGCGAAACTTAAGACCTTATCGCTTCCGTTGCTCCCAACTCAGAATCCCCGACCCCCAACCAGTCTATTTCTGCACAACATCTTCCTGGGTTACACCTGTTAAATAAAATTAGGGATTGCAAGTGTTCAAAGGCTTACCTGTCGTCTCAGCAGGTGAAAATACTGCGCGGCCGTCGTTGGGTTGACAATTTCCATATTGATGTCGTCACCGTCAACGCCATCTTCTCGGCTGTCACAAAGCTGTGCATCGAAAAAGAACAAACTGTTAGAAACAGGTGAGATCCTTTTTTTTGTCTTCTTTATATAATCAAATTTGAATTCTTTAAATATATAATATTTGTTACTCATGCTAGCAAAAATTAGGGTCTGTTTGTTATTTTCTTAAATCTTGATATTACCGTAAGTAAGGAGGTTAGCAAATTCCTATAATAAGAACTCCTGAAATGATCTTCATGAAATTTTATCTTAGATCTATCTTCTAACATGAAAGCAAATTCAACAGAAAACAAATAAATATAATACAATTGATTCAATTAATTTTGCAAAAAATAAAACAAGCTTCAGTAGGGAAAGGGTGATAGAAATTTACACAGAAGAGGACATGTGATACTATGGAACGATGATAAAGACAAGAAGAAAACCACAGCACACATAACGTTGGAGTCAGTGATTGCTGAGAGGGGAGCAAGATCTTACAGATACAGTAGCGAAGCATCTGTCCAAATTCACCTTGAATTTCTGCGTTGTTGGCACATTTATTACCTCTCTTGGAAGTCTATTCCAAAGTCCAGGAATCCTGATTGAGAAAGCAGCCCTTCCTCCGGTTCAATCAAAATCGGTGGCTAAATAGTTTCTTGTGGTGTCTGCGTAGACCTCTTTCTGGTGCAAGAGTGAATAATAGGTGCTGAGGTATATCGTTATGACCATTGCAGAGATTGTAGGCCAACATTCCCATAAGTATAACAAATTTAATCCAATATTTTGATAAAATGAAAAAAAAAAGAAGCAAATGTTAAGCGTTTTCTCCTCTTACTTGTAAGAATCTCTCCATCCGACAAGAAGAATGTTCTGGTCCAGCACCATCAAAACCATGAGGTAATAACATCACCATTCCACTTTGAAGTAACCATTTCGCTAAGAAAATAAAAGACTTATATACAAAACTGGAAGAATACCTAATTAATTTAAATATGATTCAAGGGAAATTACTCTTGAATATTCGAAGCAAAAACTGAACAGGATTTTACAAAATTAAAAAAAATTTTTTTCAAAATCTCTTGGTAGTTTGGTAGTTTTGTTTTACGGCATATCAACCCTTTTTGGGTTATTTAATGCCGAATCTGGTCATTATAGTAAAAGTTTTTATGCTTCAAGTTCTTTATATCTTCAAATGTTTAATCATCGTTTTTGGTTTGGTAGTTTTGTTTTACGGCATATCAACCCTTTTTGGGTTATTTAATGCCGAATCTGGTCATTATAGTAAAAGATTTATGCTTCAAGTTCTAAAAATAAAATAAAAAAGGGGAGGGAGAAAGGGAGAGGGGCTGTTGTTTTTATTTTTGGTTTTGTAGAACATAATTAAGTTTTACAAAAAAAAAAAAAACGTCAATGTAGGTGAATTTCGTCTCAGGGAGCCACAGGGCAGCCTGATCTGGTATCACCAGCAAAATCTCTTGGTGCCTCTTTGCCAATTAATTTTGCCAATTAACTTTAATCGTGTTTTTATTTCTTTTTTTACTAGCCTACAATACAGTGTTGTGATTTACCTATTAGATATTCTTTGCTGAAGTGGACGAGCACGCAACTGGAAAGTACGAATCTTATAGAAATGCCATCAGCTTTTATATTGCTCTCATCCCATTCCAATCAACAAGTGAACACAGGGAAATCTTAAAGGTTGCAGGTTCAATCTTAGTGGTCGGCAGTAAATATACCTAATTCTTCGTTGATGAGTGTACACCTTCAGTCAAAAATGACAGGGGGAAAAAATGCTTTGCAAGTGTTCACACTAACATTCATACAAAATAACTTCTCAATCGGTGAAGAAAAGGAAAGAAATAAGAAAACCTCTAAAACTGAAAAGTTTAAAAAGAAAAAAAGGAAAACAGCACATTTATAACGACAGCTAACAGAACAAAAAAGGGGTAAAAAAAACAAATAGGCAACAAATAAATGTTACCAAAGGCAAGATAAGTTACTCTTCTACTAACCTGGATAAGTTTATTTGTTTTAACTTATTTTAAAGGGATTTTTTGTTCAAAACAAACCTGGTGTCCACCTGTTCAGTTAGAACAAAAAAAAAATGGCTGTTCATGAGTTAAGCACGGGGATCCTTGATAATTGGTGAAAAATTAAAAAATAAACAAAATAGTGTTAGAAACACATCAAATAAAATAAATGTCACTAATCGTGGGAAAATGTAATGTTCTACCAGTATTTTGTTTAATTTTCGTTTTTTGAGCGATAATCTCAGCCATTTTGTTTCCGTTCTAACTGAACAGGTGGAGACCAGGTTTGTTTTGAACAAAAAAAAACGTTTTTAAATAAATTAAACACAAATAAACTTATCCAGGTTAGTAGAAGAGTAACTTATCTTGCCTTTGGTAACATTTATTTGTTGACTATTTATTGTTTTTTTTCACCCCGTTTTAGTTCTGTTAGCTGTTGTAAATGCCCGGAAAACATATCAATCGGTATAGAAAGAAAAGAAAATGTCTTATTATGGAAATAGAGTAAAGGATCTTTTCCGAATTCATTTCAGATGGTGGGGGTGGTGGGTTCCTGTTTGTTATTTGCTTTCTCCCTTCCCCTAAACACTTGAAATGGTTTAATCTGGCAGTTTTTTCTTTTACTCGTTAACTTTTCCGTTATAGAATGGATATATATATATATATATATACACATACATATATATATATATACACACACATATATATATATATACACACACATATATATATATATATACACACACACATACATACACACACATTGGTCTTTATTATAGAGTGGTGGACGAAGTTTACTTAAAAAAATTCTTCTGAAGAATTTCTTTAATTAAACTTCGTCAACCACTCTATAATAAAGACCAATGTGTATGTGTATATATATCATCTAATAGATATTACAATTATTTAATGTCATCCATTTTAAAAACAATAAATAAAAAATGAACTGATGATTTTCAGGGGTGCGAGTGGTCAATGGCAAAAAAATCTCAAATCAAGATGGATTTCCCAACTTGTATGCGCATATGAAATTTAATGTAAAATGATTCCCCATTTCAAGGCTATTCTAGCTTTTTCGGGCATTTAAACAAAAATATTTTTTGCTTCGGGAGATACATTCTGTGCACTTTTTTTTTTTAGATCATGCTGAAAGGTTAGTAAAAAAAAAATATTACTTACTCTATCACTAACCCTAGGTCTGAGTGGCAAGCCCCACCCCCCCTCCAAAAAAAACATAACCCTACCACTAACCCTAACTTCGAGTGGCAACCCCATCGACAAAAAAGTCTTAAAACCACATGCCAAAAAAGACCAAAGAAAAATGCACAGAATTTATCTCCCATAGCAAAGAGAAATTGGTTGATGTCCTAAAACGCTGTAACAGACTGGAAAGGGGGGGGATAATGTTAGATTTATATGAGAAACTGATACTCCACTCTAAAAAAGATTTTTTCTTCTTCTGTCCGACAAGTTTTTCGATGCGTTCCCACATAATTGCCTAAAAAATGTAGAATCTCATTTTTTTTTAAGGAGGGGTGTTAATTTACAATTCATTTTTTTTTTCAAACTGAAAATATCTACTGATATATTTCATTTTTGCTTTTAAATTTGTTAAATTACATTAAAATTAGCTTTTTGCATAAAAAGAATGTTCAATGTTAATTTTGTGCCTACATTACAAATGTTTGGTCCAAAAAAAAAAAAGAAAGAAAAAAGAAAAAAAAGAAAAAAAAAAGTAGAAAAAAGAAGAAAAAAAAAGAAACATGGCTGTTAGCAAGAGAAAAAAAACCTAAATGGTATGTGGGGGGAAAGAGAGAGGAAGTCATTCTTTGATGAAACAAAGGTCTTCTACCCCCCCCCCCTAGAGAAGACCATTATGCAGTCCAAAGGGCAGCTATAAGCAATCACAGTATTACTACACTTACTTTCTCCACTGCTCACGTATGTATCAATGATTGGTTGAGCCCCATTAAAAAAATCTCCAAACTGAGCTTCCCAAATAACCAGGTTATTGGGACTTTCCAAACTCATGCCGTATTCAAAGCCAAGAACAGCTTCTTCGGACAACACACTGTTGGACACCTACAAAAGAAAGAACAATTTCATATAGAACAATGCAGTTAACATATTTCCGCACACAAATACAAGTGTTGACTGGTTCAAAATACCAATGAGATAATATGGAGGCCGCAGAAAAGAACAGGGTTTATTTAAAGTTTATAGCAGGACGGCTACACGACACGTAATGAGAATCGATGAATGTTGTTAGGATGCTTTAGTCACAACGCTGAGCCTTCATTCTTTAAGCCATAACATGTGATTAGAAATATTTTGAAAATGACGGGAGCCCCCGGCCCATGGTTGAATACCAAGTGTGACCGATGCAGATCAATTTCGCAGTTGGGATTTTATCGGAAGAAAACTTTTCAAGATGACCAACATTGGAAAACAGTTGAATGTTAAGAAACTTACTTTCATAGTTAAATAACCATGAAAAACATCTAAATATCTTTATTGGACACAACACAGAGATGGTTGTAGAATGATTTTTTGGAGCTTATTTTTATTGACGCTCGAGTGAAATATGGCAGTTAAAAATAAAATAACAGGAAAACTTATGAATATACTTACTTATCAGTGAAAAATATTGGTGCACACCACAAATTATGGAAAATTATCGAGTAGAATTTTAATAAAAAAATAAAATTAATTTACTATTCTGCCCATGAACTCCGAACGACAAGCCAGCGTGTTGTCTTCATATTAGAAGAAGGGAGATAATCTTCTACGACAAGCTTGGCGTGACGTGAATGTCAAGTCAAAATTGTGGGTAAAACTGTTTCTGTGTGTGACTAGTGCGTTAGTGGAATTGTTGTGTTTGAGCTCCTGTTTGTATTTGTAAATGGTTAGGGCATTATATTCCTGATCGTTTTTTTTTTTAATTAAATTAAAAAATAAATAAAAAATTAAATTCAAATAAAAAATTAAATAAACAAAGAAATACAATAAAAATACAAAAAAAATTGTCATAGCTTACTTCAAATTTTCCAGTCTGCGAAGGTATCACATGATTTAAAGGGATTATTATATCATCTGTCATTTGGTCTACAATCATTGCATGCCTATGACTGAACGTGCCACGGCCGACGTCCTGTCCACTGATACGAACATTGAAACCTGAAAAGAGTTTAAATGAAATAATGGTACTAATGCAGTTTACGGACGGCGTTAAAACAGACGATGCATCGGCATATTCCGGCAGGTTATGTAAACCGCCAGAAGATTCCGAAACGCTTCACCAGTATAATCGCAGCAACAATTAGCCAACACGGTAAAAATATTTTGAAAAAGTCAGCACGAATCTAATCGAGTTGGGACAGAAATTATTGAGTTTTGTCAAAAAAGGAAACCGATAGGCGAAAAGAAAAAATGTCGAACGAACGTGTGTACATGCAAATTAAAAAAAAAAATTATTTGAAAGACAAGTATTATTGGAGGTGCACAGCTTCCTTCCACACCCTCGAGCCCTTCTTTTCTGTCGTCTGCGCTCAAGTCCACAGAAATCTGCTAACAAAACACCTTAACCCTAACAGAAAAACTA
Organism: Sepiola atlantica; assembly: GCA_963556195.1. Classification (NCBI taxonomy): domain Eukaryota; kingdom Metazoa; phylum Mollusca; class Cephalopoda; order Sepiida; family Sepiolidae; genus Sepiola; species Sepiola atlantica. The sequence continues at coordinate 108,629,069 of OY744531.1, forward strand.
TCTAACCTAGTCGGTTGAAAAAGAATTGTCAAGAAGAAAAAAAAATCATTAAAATAAAAAAATGTTTGCTATCAGTTGTTACATTATATTTTCTTCGCTAAAAATAAATTTTTATTCAGGAAACTTACCATGCGATGAGTGTTTTTTTTTTTCGTTTATTCAAACATTTTTTCCTTAATTTTTTAAGTTTCTCACAAAATTACATATTTTTCCATTAATTTTTCATTGTATTTTCTTCATAACAAAATTTTTTATTTTTCACTGAAATTACCTACGATGACTGTTTTCTTCTCTATTTCGATATATTTCCGTTAATTATTACTGATTTCTAGTATTTTAACATTACTCAGTATTTTCAATACAAAAACACAAAGTTCAGCACCTTCCGGCGGTTAACGTAACCTGGCGGAATGTGCCGACGATAACGCGGTCCGTAAACTGCACAAGTAGCAAAATAATTAGAGAAGATGTCCTAGCTAGTACATACAAAATCGTTGAATATGATTTTGTTTTTAACGCACGGAAATAAAAAAATATCATCAGGTTAACCAGATCTTACTTGATCTCAAAAACAGAAAATCTTAACCACCTCCATATTTTAGTCACTAAGGAGACAATATTTATGAAAAGGTGGTTGTAACTGTGCTAGTGAATTAAACTGCTTACCCTAACTAAAGCAAACTACGTTATTTTATTGCCAATAACATGGTACAACAATAACAAATAAAAATTAACTAGTCAGAATCAAAGTTTCGTATTATGGTGGTCACCGCAATCATGGACGTTGCCAAACATAGAACTAACCAGGGCTGCGGAGTTGAAACTTTGCGAGATAAACTTAAAAAATGGAGATATCAGAAAGAGACAAGAATCATCATCGTTATTTGAAAAAAAAAAAAAAATAGATTAACGTTATTTGAAAAAAAAAAATAGATTAACGTTATTTGAAAAAAAAAAATATATAGATTAACGTTATTTGAAAAAAAAATAAAAAATAGATTAACGTTATTTGAAAAAAAAATAGATCAACGTTATTTGAAATAAAAATAGATCAACGTTATTTGAAATAAAAAAAAAATAGATTAACGTTATTTGAAAAAAAAAAATATATAGATTAACGTTATTTGAAAAAAAAATAAAAAATAGATTAACGTTATTTGAAAAAAAAAATAGATCAACGTTATTTGAAATAAAAAAAAAATAGATTAACGTTATTTGAAAAAAAAAAAAAATAGATCAACGTTATTTAAAAAAAAAAGAAAAAATAGATTAACGTTATTTAAAAAAAAAAAAAAAAGAAAAAAAAAAGATTAACGTTATTTGAAAAAAAAAAATATATATAGATTAACGCAGTTTTGGACATGTTTCCCGGCTACCAGACTCCAGCTATGTAAAGGAATCATATCAGAAGATTTCATTGAAGAAAGATCAAGAGGATGACCACCAAAAAGATGGGTCGATCAGATAAGGGTTGAGACTGGCATGCCGAAAGACTGCCCCAAGACTGTGATAAGTGGTAGGATTTTTGGTACTTTGTTAGATTGGGACCCGCGCTCAAAGTCACTCGGCATCGATTGGTTGAGAAAGGACAATTAAAAAAAAGGAATACTTGGAAGGGCAGAAGATTTTGTTTGTTAAAGTGTTGTTACCTTGGTAAATGAGAGTCCCAATGGCAAGAGCCTCACACGTCGCCCAGTCAAGGTCAACGCCATCAACCATTCTTTGTTTCCTTTTGTCGATATGTGCCTTTTGAATTGTTGGGTGAACATTCTGGAAAATAAAAACAAAATAAGATTCAAATAAGCAATGCCAATTTTTCTTTAATATTATTGTTATTCTCTTTACGACACCCGAACCCTAACCCCACCCAGTTGATTAGTGGACTCTTCCAGATTGCACTGCAATGGATTAATCCAGATAAGCATAAATAAGAATTATTACATTTAAAAAAATTTTTTTTTAATAATAACAATAACAATAATAATAATAAAAATAATGAAAATAATAATAATAATGATAAAAATAATAATAATACTAACAATAATAACAATAATAATGAAAAGAACAATAATAATAAAAACAATAATAATAAATAAAAATAATAAAATAAAAATAAAAAATAATAATTATAAAAATAATAATAATAATAATAAAAATAATAATAATAAAAATAATAACAATAATAAAAATAATAATAATAAAAATAATAACAATAATAAGAAGAATAATAATAATAATCATCACCACCATCATAATAATAATAATATTCGGTTTTACATGCTGGCATGTGTTGGACGGCTTTTAGAAATTGACTTCCAAACTAACCTATCTCTGCCCAGGTCTTTATTTATCCCTCTTTCGCTCAAATCCATCCTTTTCCTTTCCTCCCATGTTTTCCTTGGTCTTCCCCTGTGAACCGACCCTGCTACATCAACTCCTCTACATCTACTAACCCAAGAACTCTCATCCATTCTTTCAACGTGACCAAACCATAAGAGTCTCCTGCTCTTCCCACATCTCGCTCTACTGTTCAGATTTAATCCTCCCCTGAGGTCATCAGATCTAAGTGTCTTTAAAACTCACATTACATATCCATCGTATTATTCTCATATCAAATCGTTGATGAAAAAGAAAGTTGAATTATATAATGTAAGATGCAGATTGATTGTAAGCGATTCTGAAATCAATCTAAAAATATTGTTTTAGATTTTTTGGTGCTTATTTTTATTGCCGCTCGAGTGAAATATGGCAGTTCAAAATAAAATAACAGAAAAACTTATGAATATACTTACTAATCAGTGAAAAATATTAGTGCACACCAAAAATTATGGAAAATTATCGAGTAGAATTTTAATAAAAAATAAAATTAATTTACTATTCTGTCCATGAACTCCGAACGACAAGCCAGCGTGTTGTCTTCATATTAGAAGAAGGGAGATAATCTTCCACGACAAGCTTGGCTTGACGTGAATGTCAAGTCAAAATTGTGGGTAAAACTGTTTCTGTGTGTGACTAGTGCGTAAGTGGGATTGTTGTGTTTGTAAACGCAGGATTTTATATTTCTGACCGTTTCACCGATATAACATGTGTCACATTTTATTTTGTAAATGCTGGCTAGGGAAGAGGTGTCCTTAGGAGGTAGTTGGGGGCAGGGTTTGGTGTTGAGTAAATCCTTAATTGTTTTAGAGATTGATGTTACTATTTTTATGTCAGATTTGAATCATTTTTGTAAGGAAATAGATATGGGATTATTGGGGAGAAGTTGGTAAGATTTATTTGTCTCAGTCATGTCGGTGTTATTTGTGCTGGTGATGTTATGTGAGAGAGAGGGTGCAGAGAAGAAAAAAGGGTGGGGTGGGGGGTCAACCAAATTACAGATACGTTTCTGCACCTTATCAAGAACCCTCAAATGAGACAGAGATTCACCAGCCCAAATATGACAACAATACTCCATACATGGTCTGATTGTAGATTTGTAGAGATAGAGAATAGCCTCAGGTTTGAGGAAGTGTTTGGAGCAATAGAGAGAACCCGACTTTATGAGAAGCAGAAAGAGCAATGGATCTAATGTATGAACTCCAAGAAAGATCTGATGAGAGAGAAAGACTAATAAGTTTCAGAGTCGATTTCTCCTCAAGAGCAGAGCCATCCATGAGAATCTGAGGAAGAAAAGGGACACGCCTACGATTGAAATGAATAAAAAAGCTCAGGAGTTTATATTATTGTACTTTTGATTATTGGATGATCTATGCAATAGCAGTAAAGTGTTCGTATAAGCATGTATACCCGGCATTGTATGGGGACATGGGTAAGAAAATTAAAGTGTTAATATAAGTATGTGCAACATCTTTCTTTTACCCCCCCCCCCGTCTCTCTCTGGCAATTGGTTCAATATAATAGAAAGAGAAAAAAAGAAAATTGACTGATTGTTTGACCTAGTTTCTGTGTTGTTTTTGTAAACATTTTTCTGTCTCTGGGGGACAGAAAAATACTTTTTGCACTAATTTGATCCCTGATGATCCAAGGGAGGTATGAAAAAAAAAAAATCCGATTTGCCTCAGATTTGAACTGCACACAATTCCCAACCTTTTTACAATCACTGTTATTTCGTTCCGAAATTACATAAAACAGAAAATTACAAATTTTACAGAATTTTTCAGTTTATGCAAAAGAAAGTTTTTTTCTCAAAGATAAAAAATGATGTTAAGAAACGTTTTCTAAGATTAGTGAGTCCCTATTTTTAGCCAGGGTTTGGTAAAAAGAGGAAAGAAAAAAAAGAACTTACAACAACATCAGGGGTCTCCACTGATTTCACTCCAATAAACTTCAGCAAATCCACATTCACCCCCGTATCCCAATCGGTGTTTGCATTTGTCGCCTGGATATAACCACTCCACTGTTTGAGAAGGTGACATTGCTAAAATAAATAAATAAATGAATAAATAATTAAATAAATTAAAAAAATATAAATAATTAAATAAATAATTAAATAAATAAATAAATAAATAATTAAATAAATAAATAATTAAATAAATAAATAAATAATTAATTAAATAAATAATTAATTAAATAATTAATTAAATAAATAAATAAATAATTAAATAAATAATTAAATAAATAAATAATTAAATAAATAAAAAAAAAATTAAAAATTAAAAAAAATTTTTTTAATAAAAAAATAAAATAAAAAATAAATACAGTTTTTGAACTTTTGAGATGAGGATTGATTATTTGTATTATTCAGACTACTATTCTCATCTTGATTTTTATTTTCACAACGTTTCTTTATATCAAATAGGTTCCCCGAATTTGACTCCCAAGTTTGAAAAGAGGCATCGCTCGGGGTCCCTAATTTCCATAAAGTATGTAGATTACAGAAATAAATAAATTTTTGTAATGCTGTAATTTGAAATGTTACAGTTCATTTTACAATAAAATCAGAGTGAGGTTTGAACTCATAAACCCTTCCTCTAAGTACGGCATTTTTTTTAAGGAAATCGCTCCAGACAAGGCATGAAGCCACTTGATGTAAATAGCTAACAAGAATAAATATGATTATCGCAAAGACATGAGATGCCTATTGGCCTTAGTCTTGAAAAGATCAAGGTTATATTTAGGAGAAAAACAGTCAGCAGGAAGAGAGTTCCACAAGCCTGCGGTTCTTAGAAAGAAGCTACTGGAATAGGAAGCTGTATTACAATGAGGTATCAAAACAGCGAATTGATGGAGACCACTAGACCAGCGAGGCAAACGAGCTGGAACAAAAGAAGCGGAGAATAGATCACATCATTCTGAAGAACCCATGCCAGAATAGTATTTATAGAAAAAACTGAGACTAGCAACATCACATCTGTGAGAGAGGGGTGTAGAGAAGAAGAAAGGGTAGGGCCAATCAAATTACAGATACGTTTCTGCACCTTATCAAGAACCTTCAAATTGGACAGAGATTCAACAGTTTAAATATGACAACAGTACTTCATACAAGGTCTGATTGTAGATTTGTAGAGATAGAGAATAGCCTCAGTTGTGAGGAAGTGTTTGGAGCGATAAAGAGAACCGATTTTATGAGAAGTAGAAAGAGCAATGGATCTAACGTATGAACTCCAAGAAAGACCAAGAAGTTTCAGAGTCGGTTTCTCCTCAAGAGCAGAGCCATCCATGAGAATCTCAGGAAGAAAAGGGGCACGCCTACGATTGAAAGACACAAGCTTTCTTTTAACTCTTAACTCTTTACTTCTGGTTATTCTATCAATTCGTAGATAAAGTTGATATATTTATCATCACTTTTGATATTGCCGTATTCCTTAACATGCTTTTAATCTGGACAAAATCACGAGAAGGAATTTGATCATTTCTGCTGCTGCCAGATTAGTTTACTGGGCAGCCAACAGATGGCGATGTGTGTGGCTATCAATTTGTTTGTTTACACTGCACCTGCTGGTGGTAGTCTCTCTTTATTTTGAGATGATATCTTATGTGTAATAATTAGCGGTGTGTAAATCTTATGTACTATTAAAAAGTTATGGTGTTTTTAGAGTTTGTCTGTTCGTACGCAAATAGAAACATGTGATTGGTCGACAAAAAATGAATATGCAGACTACACATTACTAAGGCAGTAGTTTTTACGCTGTCTATACCGTGTCCGAATCTTAGGCAAGTCTAGATGAATTTTTTTTTAACTGGATACGTGTTTTATAAATTTAAAGAACATGACATAATAAAATAGAAAAACATTGCATAAATATCTTTTTGAATTAAGTGACCATATATTGATATTTTTTGAAAACTAAGTGACCTATTTTTTAATAATCTGAAAAAAAAAAAAAAAAGCAGACATAAAAAGAGCATTAGTTTGAAGCAAATTATTATTTTTTTTATTAAAAATTTTTTTTTTTTCAAAATTCTATAATATAATTCAAAAAACGTTTTCCTACGGATGTGTGACCCCTTTTTCGATTCAAATCTGCGTAACCATGTCTTACACATTTTCAATTTTATTCTCTTCAAGTCCGTCAACAAGAACAGACGATAAATAATCTTTCAAGTCCACAAGATTTACTTGCGATTTTAACACCAGCAAGATGAAGAAAAAAAAAAGAAAGGGAAATAACTCTTTGAAAATGATGTGATAGCGAAAGTCTCAGTAATATATTTCTGAAACAAAATTTTTTTATTCATTCAATATTAAAAAACAAAAAAAACTTTTCTTTTTTTTTCAAAATTCTATAATACAATTCAAAAAACGTTTTCCTATGGATGTGTGACCCCTTTTTCAATTCAAAACATAATTTCTAATGTTTTTTGCCAATACGTAAATACATTCACCATAGTTACTTACTCTCTCATGCCAATACTAAGTCCCATATATTTTTCTACAAAATTTAAAAAAATATTTTTCTTCATACGAGGTACAGAGTGGTACAAAATAGGTAAAGATGAAAATTGACATACCCAGGTACTGTACCAACACCACTTAGGGAGTAGATGTAGACTAGTGAATTATTATAAGGATGAAATCAGATGGTCCTGCAAAACGGTTAATCCAGTAAGGCTCTGGAACGAACTACACCGAGATGTAGGGGAGCGCGCCACTCCTTTCCTGAGATTGCTCCACTTACCCTTGATTTTCATTTTATAATACTGAGTGGGCACCAAGTACCATTTTTGAGTCGACCGAGGATTGAACCGGAGTCTCTCGGCCCATTAGCGAACACTTATGCCAAATGGTCTGTTAAACTAATAACATATTTTGCTACAATTTAAAAAAAAAAATGACTTTATCCAGCCGAGACAATCTATATCGGGAAACATTTTTAACTAATCACCGAAAAATAGCAAGGGGAGTAAATCATATTTTTTATATAAGAATATAAAAAGAGTTGTCTCCCTTACAACTGAAATTTTATTTCTTTTTCTGTATAAGTTAAAAAATAATAAATCTGAAATGACATCACTGCATCCCAGGCAACACCGGACAGGGACAGCTCGTATTTAATATAGGTGTCAGTGTTAGAAAAAAAATATCTTACCTCGGGTACATAACTGTCCACCTGGGCAAAATTCTTATCAAGCACCTCTCGCCATTCTTTCACGGAATTGTCCAATTCCTCTTGAGTACAATAATCGTTTTCCTTATTTTGAGAACAATAGAAAAAGACATTTTTTTTTATTAACAAAAAAAAAAAGAAAACAAAAAAAGAAAAAATTCATTAACGAAAAAAGAATTAAATTAATTTGTAATAAAAATTCTTTTTTGATAAGTTTTTTTTTTTTAATTAACAAAAAAAAAAGAAAAAAATTCATGAATGAAAAAAAAAATTAAATTAATTCGTAAATAAAAATTATTTTTTGATAATTTTTTTTTTTCTAAATTAATTAATTACTTACCACAACATTTTTGGCAAACATATCTGGAATACTGAGTCTACTTTCAACGGCTTTATACATGAGAGGTTGGGTAACCATGGGATCATCAATTTCATTATGGCCCCATCTTCGGAAACAAAGAAGATCAATGAGGACATCTCTTCGGAACTTTTGTCTGTATTTCACTGCGATATTAGCTGCCTGGATAACTGCCTGAGATGGACAGAAAGCAAGAAAATATACAAGATTAGTAAGAAAAAGGCACATTTGTTTTACTCACTAACTTTTGTGTGACGGGATGAAGTTATGTTTATTCATATAAAAATAAAAACACATTGATCTTTATTATAGAGTGGAGGATATATTATAATCTATATTCTACGTATATAGTTGTTGCAGCATTTATTTCAACAGTACTCAATACACAAGTAGAGTTTAGTAATTTCATGAAAATACACTTATGGCAAGTTACACAGCAATTTACCCGTTTCGCTCAAGGAAGAGTTCCTCAGGCAATGCTATGATCCGACTCCAACTCCTAGAATTCCAAAATATCTGACTCTGACTCCTTATTTTAAAGTCTTTCAATATTCAGACTATTCATTCTTCAGAAATTAAAAAATCTGACTCCGACTCCTTACGAGTCAGACTTCTTCCAAAATCTCCGACTCTGCATTGAAATATTTACTGTAACACCGCCACGAAAACATTGCTTTACTCTTCATAAATAGTGCAAACTAAGAACTTTTATCTACAAAGCAATTTTCTACAAAGCAATTTTCTGTCTCAAACAAAAATGAAAAGTTAGGTAGTTTATAATGAAACAAAAATTGCACAATCTCCAACCAGACTTCTCCTGGCCCGGCATTGCTTACATGGAAAGATCCAAGATGACTGGAAACACTGCTGGTATAATCAGAGTTTTCCTTCTCCTCGACTAGTTTACCTACAAGGGTTTGAGAGTTTAGTCTACCCTACTATTTCACCCATAGCTAGGGTTAGGGTTCGGAGGGGGTGGGAATGAATTCATACCATTCCCAAAAGTATTAGAGAAAATAACTTATGGCATATAGTATTCGAAAAGAATCACTCATCAAAATACAGATCAGTCTCAATGTTGCTTAACTTCGGTGATCCACGAAAGAACTGGTGTCTCCATGTGATGACATGGCCATAAGTAGGCTTACATACATATATACCATTAAATCTTTGTGGATGTGGCTTGATTGTATGCTGCTAAGACAAAGCTCCTTTCCTTCAACAACTACAAGAAACCACTTCAAACACTGATTGTCATGGCAAATAACACCCTACCTGAGAGTCCAACATTAAAACTCCTCAACCTAACATTCACAGGTAACATGAATTGGAACAAATACATAGAAGACATTGCCAAGGCTGCTGCAAAGAAGATGGGCTCCCTCTACCATGCTAGAAAACTTCTCACACCTGACAGTATCTTATATCTCTACAAAGTCACCATCCATCAATGCATGGAATATTGTTATCACATTTGGGCTAGTGCACCATCCACTAGTTTCTCCCCTTTAGACAAGGTCCAAAAAAGAATATCTAATCTGATAGGTCCCTCACTATCCACCAAGCTCCAATCCCTGTCCCATCGCCGCAATGGTGCTTCCTTGTGCTTGTCTCACAAGTACTTCAATGGAATGTACTCTGATGAGCTTGCTGTTCTGGTGCCCCCTCGACGTAAATACACTCAACCAACCCGACAATCAGCTAAGTCCCATCCATTCACTGTGGAGATCCCCAGATGCCGGAGAGCCTTCTACTCCAATAGCTTCTTTCCTCGTGCTACCGGCCTTTGGAACTCCCTCGCTGCTCCCTGTTTCCCCCGGCTGTACCGAAATGTAGAAATTTAAAACTAATGTAAACAGACATCTCGCTGCACAACTCCCAACTTAGAATGACCCCCCCAAAACCTACACCCTAATTCTCAGTGGCCTCTTACGTCTATAGTGGCGGCCTGCCTTGTTTGGGGTGAACTATGTTTAAAAAAATCGGATATACGTATTGGGAGTTTTAAGGGGGTTATGTTTTCCTGGGTCACTTATAGACTTAGATATTCGACACATGGGGGAGGGGGGGGGGGCAAGTAAAGATTTGGGACCCCTTCCATTTTCTTCTTTTACAAGTACTTCAATGGAATGTGATCTGATGAACTTGCTGCTCTAGTTCCCCCTCGACGTAAATACACTCGACCAACCCGACAATCAGCTAAATCCCATCCATTCACTGTGGAGGTCCCCTAATGGTAGAGAGCCTCCTACTACAGTAGCTTCTTTTCTTGAGCTGTGGACCTTTCGAACTCTCTCACTGTTCCCTGTTTCCCCGTCTGTGCCGACATGCAGAAATTTAAAACTAATGTCAACAAACACCTAGCTGCACAGCTCCAAATTTAGGAGATCCCCTAAAATTTCAACTTAATTCTCAGTGGCCCTTTACATTTACAGTGGCAACTTGCATTGTTTGGGATGAACTCAGTTAAAAAGAAAAAAAAAACAACAAAAAAAACATAAGAATTATTTTAAGGCTTACCTTTGGGTCATCAGCATTTACATGTAGCACAGGATAGCCATTAATTTTAGCTTGATCAGTGCAGTAGAACGAAGATCTATCAAGAGAAAGATAGAATGGCAACGTCATTCAAGAAATTTGATAAACAAGAACACGCGATTGAAGTGTCTTATCTTTTTACCTTTTGTGAAGAATCCAACTTTTTGCCAATCGTACTTCAATATTCGTAAAGTGTTGAAATCTCAGTGAATTTTCATAACAAATAAGTAGGTTTTATTTCAGCATTTAATCTTTAACGATAAACATTATTGGTTGAGCAATTATTTTTGTAATATACAACATCGTAACAAAATCTGTCGATTTTCTTGAACTTTTCAGCTTTAAGATGGTTGATATGGAAACAATATAATCTTAACCAAATTAGTTCTGGTTTTATAACAATTTGGTTCAATTAATAAATTAAATTATTAATTGAACCAAATTGTTATAAAACTAGAACTAATTTGGTTAAGATAATATTGCTTCAATAGCAGCCATCTTAAAGCTGAAAAGTTCAATTAATAAATTAAATTATTAATTGAACTAAATTATTATAAAACCAGAACTAATTTGGTTAAGATAATGTTGTTTCAATAGCAACCATCTTAAAGCTGAAAAGTTCAATTAATAAATTAAATTATTACTTGAACTAAATTGTTATAAAACCAGAACTAATTTGGTTAAGATAATATTGTTTCAATAGCAGCCATCTTAAAGCTGAAAAGTTCAATTAATAAATTAAATTATTAATTGAACTAAATTGTTATAAAACCAGAACTAATTTGGTTAAGATAATGTTTCAATAGCAGCCATCTTAAAGCTGAAAAGTTCAAGATAACTAAACAGTCATTTTTTTTTGACATTTGGATGTTTTGTGACCCTATCTTCCGCAGATTTTGTTAAAGTTCAAGGATTCAATTTTATTTCCAAAATTCTGTAGTTTATTATCAGACAACAGAAATGGATGAGAATTCAGATGTGAACAAAGTAGATTAGGATGGTGAAGCGATTGAGGTTGTTCAGAAGTTTTTGTTACCTTGGTGATAAAATTGGAGCACAGGGTGGAGCAGGTGCTAGTGTGATTGCAAGAATAAGAAGTGGATGGAGTAAGTTTAGGGAAGTTCTGTCATTACTAACCAGCAGAGCGTTACCATTGTCAAACAATAGAAGAGTCTATCAGGCATGTGTACGCAGTGTGATGATGTATGGAAGTGAAACCTGGCAAGTGAGAGTTGAGGACATGCGGTGCAATTATATGAGAATGATACGACCAGAACGGGAGACTTCAGTGGTATGGTCATATTGAAAGAATGGATGAAAGTTTTTGTGTTAGTAGATGTAGAACAGTTGAGGTAGCAGGGTCAGTTCATATGGGAAGGCCAAGGAAAACATGGGAGGAAGTGGATGGACTTGAGAGAAAGTAGAATAAAGTTAGAGATAGGATAGTTTGGAAGTCAATTTCTCAAAGTCGTCCGATACGTGCCAGCATGTAAAATAGATGTTAAATGGATGATGATGATGATGATGATGAGGAGGAGGAGGAGGAGGAGGAAGAGCGTAACTTTTGTAAAATACTTGTAACCAATTTTTATTATTTTTTAACTGATCACTTACCTGCCTCGCGGAGACTCGGTCGTAAAACCAATTTGATTGTTGACGACTAAATGTATACTGCCTCCGACAGAGAAATGGGGGCATTCTGCGAAGCTGAAAGTCTCACTAATGATACCCTGAATCAATAAAGTAAGAAAAGAAAAATTTTGAATTAAATCAGTTAAATGACAACAGAACGTAAAAAAAGTTAAGACTTCTTGATCTCTGATTTATTTATGCATGTATTTTGATTTTTACTAATGAGTAAACACTTATATAGGCCAAAAGCCATTCGAGGATCAGAGTTAATGAGATGAAATGATTGTCAGTTGAAAGATGAAGAAACTTACGAGAGGCTTTTTTATTATATTTATTATTATTTTTATTAATTATTATTTTTTATTATTATTTTTTATTATTTTTTATTTTTATTTTTATTATTTTTATTTTTATTATTTTTTATTTTTATTATTTTTATTTTATTATTATTATTTATTATTTTTATTATTTGTTATTTTTATTATTTTTTATATTATTTTTTATTTTTATTATTATTATTTTTATTATTTTCATCCTCTTCCTTCGTGCTGAGGTTAGACATTTCGTGAATGACTTCCAACTTCTGTCTGTTGCCATTTCGCTTGTGACGTCCGCCAGGATCAGATTGTCATCAATGGATCGCATCCACGTCTTCAGCGGCCTTGGGCCATCGACATCAATGTCGGACACACTTTGGAGCGGTTCACGTGACCGTATCAGATTGAAAATGATTAATGGAGTGAACTAAGTTCAATTACGTATAGGGATGACCATGTTGTAATCTGGCGGGAAGCAGCTCTGTGGAAATGTGGTTCACAAACGGGAAGTCCTTCCAAAAATTTTTCCAAAAAGTCCTTCCAAAAATTTTTCCTGATGCTAGGCACACAGAGAAAGAAAGGAAAGTTTTGTTTTTTTTCGTCGTGGTAAAAAACGAGTTCTTGCTCCATATGAGCGCTATGCAACGATAGTTGCAGAGGAATTGGAATTGTAAGACATTCAAGTCTTACAATTCCAATTCCTCTGCAACTATCGTCGCATTTCTAACATTTTAATAAAAAGTACAATTCCTCTAAGTTGCGTTGGTTTTACGTCCCCCCCAAAAATGATAAATTTTCTTAGTCAACGAAAGTTATTTCCCTTGCATCAGTGCCTTACTCTACATGAACGCCGGTTAAAGACTGAATTTACTGGGATTTATTCAAATTATTGTCACTTTATTTACACCACTCTCCCACCCAATCAATGCTGAGTAAATCTTTTTCCCCACCCAAAAATGTAATATTGCTTGAAATGTTGTGACGTATCTACCATAGTTTATCTAACTTTGCCTCGTATCTCATTGCCTTCAATAACCAAATTTTAATATTATAAAATCTAAAAGAATAAAAAAAGTCATGGGCTGTCTGCAAAAAAATATAGGGTTTCTCATTTAATCCCGGGCAATGCCGAGTCTTATTGCCAATAAGGATATAAAATGATTGGCATGCCAGTTTTGGCATACGTGCCAAAGGTTGGCAGCTCAGCCCCTACTCCAGAATGCCTTTATTCAGTAGAATAATTTAGGATGATTGGGGGGAGGGGGAATTAAACCAAATGCCAAGCATTTTTTTTTTTTTTTTTTACTTATACTCATATTGCAAGTTTTATACCCCCCCCCCCTTCTTGTAGATGAGGTTTTTGGTATATTTGTTTCTATACTTGATTACAACTTTTGTAGGTTTTTAGGTTAAAAGGATTTGGGATTTTTTTTGTGTCTTTTGAAAACATCTTGAATTTATTATCAAGAAAAAAATGTATGTTTTAAAAATGGGCAGAAACAATTGTATGAATAAAGATGTTTTTTTAAAAATAAATTCGAAAAATCAAATTATTATATATATATAAAAGGAAAAGATACTTTGCTTTAAGCATTGCTGGTAAACACGTAAATATGAAGGATAGAATTCCGAGGCAGGAGCAACGCAATGTTGAGAACCGGAAGGTGGAATATGGGATGAACAAAAAATAAATGACATGAGACGGTATAAGTGTATAAATCTCGGATCAATTTATTTATATTTCAAGAAGTTTTAAATATAAAGACAGTAAATTGTAAAATGGGGAACTTACTGCTAAATATTTAGAGGTCCGGAATGGTAGAAACTGTAATCATTTTGAGAATAACAACCTCTATTTTTCAAAAAGAAAACAAAAAATTGGACCGAACGGGTCAGGTAAGGAAAACCAAGATGGATGCCGCTATTCAAAAAATCTCATGTCCACATTGTATTGCTCCTGCCTCAGAATTCTCACCTTCATATATATATATATATATATATATATATATATGATGTAAACCGGAGTTATTCAAAGAACAAAATTCCATATTTCCTTCAGGAACACTTATTTAGAAACAATTGTTTCTGCCCATATCAAGAACATATATTTTCATGGTATACAAAATATCACCGATTTTCCCGAGGAGGCTTCATTAGTGTATAAAAATGGCATTTTAATCATTTTCTCAGCTAATTGCAGAATACGCACTAAAATGGCTGAGTGTCCTCCAAGCCCTATGATCTTAGGCCAAGATGTTCGCTTGGTTTATGTTCACGTTCGTTCATTCACAAACGTTGTCTATCCATCTTTTCTTTTGTCCACCTTTCGATCAGCTTCCTTGTATTATGCCTTTAACGTATATTTTGCATTCGGATGAAATCAGCTTTTTAATGTTTAAAAAAAAAGAGAAAAAAAAGTAGATTTCCGTAAATTAGCAAAGAGGTCACAGCCCTGTATTACCTCAGCTTTTTAATGTTTAAAAAAAAGTGGATTTCCATAAATTAGCAAAGAGGTCACAGCCCTGTATATACCTGAGCTTTTTAATGTTAAAAAAAAAGTGGATTTCCATAAATTAGCAAAGAGGTCACAGCCCTGTATTACCTCAGCTTTTTAATGTTAAAAAAAAAGTGGATTTCCATAAATTAGCAAAGAGGTCACAGCCCTGTATATACCTGAGCTTTTTAATGTTAAAAAAAGAAGTGGATTTCCATAAATTAGCAAAGCAAAGCCCTGTATATACCTGAGCTGCAAAAGAGGCATCTCCATGCACTTGGAAACAAAGAATCCCATCTCCTTTGGGGGAATCGGCCTCCTCGCTATAATCACCTTTCTTCATTGTCTGCATTTTAGCTCGAGCCTTACCCACTGCCACTGGATTGTTAGCCTGAAAAAGTCAGAAACGTCGCAATTGCATTAAAATACGAAGTTGTACAAGTAAGAAATTTTGTAAATACGTTTCAGAATCGTTTTATGATTGAAAACAAATTGAGAAAAAAATGCAACAATTAATAATATAAGTAATAATGAGATAAGGGAATACGGGAAGCGAGTGATTTAAATACAAAAATCTCATAATCAGAAGGTTGTGAGTTCAATTCCTACAAAGGGCAGTACATTTTCATTTTTTTTTGTTCAATCACACCCAGAATTAAATCTTATTAAAACAATATCCGAGGAGAAACTAGTTATTATGAAGTTGCTTTAAAATGGTACTTCTATAGGAGGGGACCCATATCAACCCGAATGTTTCCGGTTGCGATTTACAGAACAGACTGGAAATGGCCGAACTATAAATTAGTCGATTAATATGGAGATTAAATGAAACAAATTTTTAAATTTTTTAACTTTTTAACTGATTTACAGTTAGGGGCAATTACCCACCCCCTGCGTGTTAAGAATTTAACAGTGTCTGTACACACTACAAACACGTATGTAAATTAGACGGAAAAATTTCTCTTTACTTCTATATTAAAATAATAATAAAAAATAAAAATAAAAAAATAAAATAAATAAATAAAAAAATGAAAATAAAATAAAAATAATAAAATATTAAGTCTATTTACTTCTATATTAAAATAATAATAAAAATAAAATTAAAAAAAAATAAAAATAAAATAAAAAATGAAAATAAAAATAATAAAATATTAAGTCTATTTACTTCTATATTAAAATAAAAAAAATAAAAATAAAAAAAATAAAAATAAAATAAAAATAATAAAATAAAAATAAAATATTAAGTCTATTTACTTCTATATTATCCTTGTTATCATTATTATTATTATTCTATAGAAGTACTTCTAAATAATAAAAATAATAAAATAAAAATAATAAAATATTAAGTCTATTTACTTCTATATTATCCTTATTATCATTATTATTCTATAGAAGTACTTCTAAATAATAAAAATAATAAAAATAATAATAAAAATAAAAAAATTAAATTAAATAAAAAATAATAAAAAATAATGATAATAAAAAATAATAATAATCATTGGGGAAGCTTATTGCCATCCAAATCCCAGAGAAGGCCAATGGTCGTTACCAATGAGAAATCGATGGTAACCGTCTGTTGTGATAACGTAAATTCATCTGCAGTAGTTATCAAAAGAGAGAGCACTGAAAATCTGAGGAGACATAATTTTTAAAGAGGTGATTCGGTTTGGTATTTAAGTTTAGCGTCAAATGATCGAAATTCTGTAAACTGGATTATTTTGGTTAAACATCAGTTGGAAAATCAAGTTTGATGCTCATTTGATGATAAATTAACATTTAAAAAAATACAAAAAAACTGAACCCCTGCCATTTGCTAAAAATTGAAGAATTTTAATTCCACTAGTAAAAAAAAAACAAAAAACCCCAAAAAACTTACCTCTAAATGAGACGGATTGGGAATCAGAGAAAGATGGAGAGTTTTGTCTTCATGTTTGAAATCTTTTGATGTATCTATTAAAAAAAGAAATTGGGGAAATAATTAAAATTGGTGAAAAATAATATTTACACTCGGAAAAATAATGGAGTCTGAAAGAAAAATATGACAAAATCCAATGAAAATTATTCAGACTATCTTTATTTTTGTTGTTATGATTCTTTGATTTTGTCCATGACGTTTTTAGTTAGGGTTAGGGTTAGTAAAGTGTGTGTAGTAAAGGATGGGGGGGGGGGGGATCACATGTTAATTTTACCTCCCTCCTATTTATAAAAGGGGAGCAGAGGACTTGGTTCTTTTGGGGGATCACAAGTTCGTATGCATGTTAGGTTAGGGATCTTTTTCAGAACATAGAATACGCATAATAGAACATAGAATACGCATGCATTTTTTTTTTATATGTTAGTAGAATTGAAATTAAAATTTCCCCCTAATCAACAATTACAGACTTACATAGTAAACATGTGGATTGTAATGGATCCTTAAAAGTAAAAAAAAAAATGTATCAATTTGAAGACAAAAACAAAACAAAGAAAATGTCTTACATAAATGAGAAAGAACATCTCCACTTCCTTTGGCATTGGGTGGGAATTCTGTCAGACCTTTCATCTAAAATAAAGATCGGTTACAGAATAAACTTTAGAATTACTGAAGCCATAAAAATAACACTAATATATATATATATATATATATATATATATATACGTATATATATATATATATATACGTATATTAGTGATATTACCCGTGAAAACATTAGCATAAAGTATTTTGTAACAAAATTTTTTAATAAAAAAAAAAATTAAAAAAATTAATAAAAAAGCACAGTACATAATTTCCTCTAAACCGATTAATCGTATTTTGCTCGCCTTATGCAGCGAAGACATATGGTTACATTGCTAGTAAAAACGTAAACTAAGATTAGCCGCAGAGCTTGGCAGAGGAATTATTTGTACAATTACCGTTTTTTCTAAATGCACTGGCATGTTAATCAAGTGGTCTAAAACGATGTCTGTGTTATGCAATCCCTCTCCTGGGACACAGGTTAGAATCCAGTACGAGTTTCAGTTTTCACTTTGTGGTATTCTTTGTTTATTCCCAGCCCCACAAACTCAATAAATCCTTTGTTTAATGATATAACCCACAAAAACAGCAATAACAGAACGAAGTGTAATATATATATATATAAATATATATATATAATATATATATATATATAATATATATATATATATATATATATATACACACATATTTCAATTATAGTGTTTATCCTGGCCTTTTTCCACTTCTTCCTCCTCCCCCCCTCTCCGTCTCTAACGCTTCTCTATTGGCGTCTTCACTTGTCTTTCTCTTTCAAATGGCCATACAAATCCCAATACTAGCTCGTAGGTGTGAAAAAATAAAAAAAAAATATATTTCCTACTTGCCAAAAATAGCTCTCATACTTGTTTAAATTTCTCGTATGGACCAATCACATCTCGCTGTTTTTTTTCCTTTTCCTATGTCTGTGCCGCTATTGAAATAAAATTTTTCAAATCTTCGCTTTTTTTTTGAAGACGTTCGTTAATACGAACGAAACTAGTCAAATCTCTTGTTTCTTGTTTTTCTCCTGTATCTAAATCTGTTTTCCGTTTGTCTTTTTTCACACACATATATATATACACATACAAATGAAACAATAAAGATAAATATTATATCTTTATATCATATCCTATTGTGATAAGTCAATTAAATTGGAAAAAATACAATGTTTATTAATTCATCAAGTATTCAAGCAAGGAATACAGCGATAAATTATAAATTATAATTATATTATTTTGTAAGATTTTACTTTCTTTAAGAATAGCAAAATTTTCTTTGAATCGATTTGCTAAAAAAGCTTCTTCAGACCATCCGCCTGGTTATGTAACATCTTATCGGTCAGCCTGCTCTCCGATAAGATGATAGTGAATCCTCGCCCCCGAGCTGGACTTACTACCTACTTTGAAACCTCTGGTATCTATGGCTAATTGATTAATCGCTGTATAGTATAAATTGCTCTTACAGGCATAATCGAGCCCTCTGTGTTTATTCTTCCTCAACTACATATACTGGTTGTGTAGTTTAGCTTAACAGGTATTAGACGTTCCAATGGTACTAATTTTTAATTCCAGAGCAGTTATAAATTGAGATATTTTCTGATAAAGACAAAGTTTTGTATCAGGCAAACATGGTTTTTATTTAAAAAATAACAGCTGCGTTTATTTTCTACAAAAAAATAAATGCGCTTTTTAATTTGACAAAGCTAATTTAATCAAAACATGAATAAATATTTTTAAATGAAGAGAAATGCAAAGAAATGAAGAGAAATGCAGAGAGATTTATTAGAATGACAACCTTTTCCATTAAGGACAAAGTATTTCTTTCAAAAATACTTAAAAAAAAAACAAAAAAAACAAACAACCGGATTTAAAAATCCCAAACCATTTATATTTAATGAAAAAAAAAAGGTATTCTGAGACCAACACAATTTGAAAATGCAGGTTTCGAAAAAATGTGGGATTTGAGTGGCATAAGATAAGGTGTGATGCAACACTCATTACTTTCAGCTGCCAATATAATCGGATGCCAAATTTAAACTGAGACTCATTGGACACAGTCAAGGCGATCCATAATACAAGCCTGGCCTGGCAAACATGTGACTGGGGTCCATGATGAGGGGGGGGGGGTAGGGGCATGTGAAAATTACTACTAAATAATAATTACTAAATTATAATTAATTTTAGTAAGAAATTTCTTAGTAATGTCCAGTAATTAGCAACTCTACATATTATTAGGAAGCAGCTTACAATTATTGATTTATTTCCATCGAAAAAAGTACAAAAATATAAAAGAACTAAATTCACAAAAAATCACTTTATTCACCATGAATTAGACACTTTTTTGATATTTAAAAAATCATGAGTCAATTTATTTATATTGACTACTTCATTACAGAAAAATATAATCAGAAAGCAACTTCAACATTTTACAAAATCAAAAACTTTATGAACAAAATAATATTTGGAGAAACAATTTTGATAAGTTTTACAAAATTTGTTATGTTTGTTACATATACAATTTGTTTTTACAGAAGTTGAAGAAAATGCTTATTTCTTCATGATGCACAGTTTTAATAATAAATTAAACTTACATTAACAAGAACATAAAATCAATATAAAACTTTTCTCGGTAATAAACATTTAGTAGTAATTTTAGTCTTCACATATCCAACCCCAATCATAGACCCCAGTCGCGTCTTTGCCAGGCCCATATTATGGATTGCCTTGGACACAGTGCATTTCAAGCCGGGTGCAAATCAAAGTCTCACACTTTCAAACTGCCATTTTTCACCAATGGGTAGAAATGAATGCGATGCGATAAATATTGAGCAAGATAAAAAGCAGAGGTTGCTGACCTTCCGAAACATAAGCGCCGGTGGAAAATCAAGCATCGTAGTTAAAAAATTCAGCCGACCTCTATGAGGCATACACATTACAACATCGGAAATTCCAGCTGAAATTATAGACAAATTGTAGAGGGAGAAGCAACATCGGAAAGAAAGAATGACAAAGTCAGAAAATAATTTTTATTCCAAACTTTGTTAAGAAAATCAAAAATAAAGCGTTCGTAAAGAGGCCGAGTACGTTCTGATGAAAGAAAGGTGTTTGTCTGTAAGGAGAAAGTTGGTACACGTTTGTTTTGGCTAGCGTCGTGTGCATTTACGTGTGTGTAAATGGGAGAGCATGGTGATGTGTGTGTGTGTGTGGGTGTGTTGATATTAGCCTGCCTGTTTTATTAGTAAGAGAGTGTATGTACAAACTGTGTATATGCGTTTGGTGAGTGGCGTATGTGTGCATCGCTGGGCCTACCAAAGTTAGAGTGTGTTTCTCATTGCGTTTGTCGGAAGTCTTCACCCCAAAGTGTGTTGTCTGAAAGAAAAAGAGGAAAGAGAAACGCTGCGTTTGGGTTTTTATATTGAGCGTGAGATTCGGAAGTGAATATTTCTTGCATTTTGATTGGTTGAAAGAAACTGATAATTTGAGCTTTTGTCCAATTAAGAATATATAAAAACAACATTAACTGCTCTTCGTTCCTTCTGCTGCTGGCCTCTACTCGGCATGCCCTTTTTTTTCTTCCGTTTTTCGATCTAATACACTTATGGACTCCAGTTTTAAGCATCACTACCTACACTATATTATATTAACCCTAACCCTATTTTATATATCTATACCTGCTGGTTTAATATGATTAGACTAGGCTAGTGTAACGAGATTACCCCTGGGGGCATAGGTAGGTATTGCTGATACTAACTGTGACGAAAAGTGTGTAAAGTTTTTAGAAACTTGGGGAAGAATGTGTTGATGGAATGCGAATACAATATTTTGAGATTTGAAAAATAAACAAAAGTGATTTCTGGATTAGTTTATGGATGCAGAGAACAAACAAATGGATGCAACCACAAAACAATTGAATAGCTAGAAAATGGGAAAATGTTAGAGCAAATTTTGATACTAAAAAGAAAAAAATATGTGCTGGCTCACACTAGGAGAGGGGGGGGGGGTCACAGTACATGGAATAGAAGAGTATGAGAAAACAGTGTAAAATCAAGTAAAGCGAGCGATAAAAATTCCCTTTGTGTTTTTCAAGTCTTCAATGGTAAACCAGCCTGCGATGGAAAAATGCTTCAAGAAAATGCAACGTGAAATTCTCCAACGAAAGGACAAGTAAGTGTTTCTCTTTTAGTCTTAGGTAATGTGGCCCCCAGCATAGAAATGGGGATAACCGCGCCACAATTGTTCTGTAGAGAAAGAGTAAATGTATTTATGGCATCCATGACGATAAAAGTCTGATAAATGTTTGTATAAAAATGTAACAACATGAATTAGATTAGCAGAAAACATAAGAAAAAAAAAAAGTGCTGACCTTGAGTCGATTGAGTAATGAGTTCATCAAATACAGCCATCATACTTTCACAGCCTTCCCCACCATACCGCTTGACCGTGGTGAACTTGGAGGCCAAATAATGGTCGAAAGTCTAAAAAGGAAATTTTTTTTTTTAAATAGTATTGGGCATTAAAAAATGCTTAAAAAAATATATTATTTAAAAACATTTGATTAACAATGGTTCCTTTGACAAAAAAACAAACAAAAATAAACATCGAATTAATAACAGTTGTTTAGCTTTTGTTCTTCATTTTTATAGATGTTTTTTACTTTGATTTTCTTTGTCTGAATTTATCGGCTGCCAGTCTTCAATTTAGCGTTTGGCAGTTTTCGCCTCGTCAACTCTCGGGCAGGTTTCGGAAGCGCCTGAAAGTTGACGAAGTCATTAATGCTCTTCGAAGTGATGCCATAAATAGTTGTGTCGTCAGCATCATTTGTAGGCATTACATGTGCCTTCATTTCATCAAAATATTTAAGTTTAGACACCAGAGCACCAAGTTCATCGGAGCACAAACCATTGAAGTACTTGTAAAACAGGCACAAGGATGCAACATTGCGGCGATGGAACAGGAGCTGGAGCTTGGTGGGATTATGGATGTCATATGCACTCGGCACTTAAGGTGGTTCGGTCATGTACAGCGTGCTGCCTCTTGCATCGACTCCATAACACACCGGGATATACCAAGCATGAAGGAGCATGATAGATGGAGGAAGACCTGATTTAAGTGAAGTGAAATGACCTGACTGATGTAAACCCTTCAGATCGGACCGCATTGAGAACAGGTGTAAAATGTTGCCTGGTGTTGACCACCCCGACGTCTGGATCACTCGTCGCACCTTAAATACCAACATTGGAGGAGGAGGATAATTAGGGTCAAAATGGAAAAGTAGGGTTAGGGTTAAAATGGAAAAGTAAAGGCAAAAAACACCGAAGACTCACTTGGCATTTGAGCATTAATTTGGCCAGAGCAATTTGGCGTTCAGGAGAAAAGTCAACAGAATCTCTAGTTTCAAACGCTTCCGCAAACCATTCTCGTTCTTCCTCGGTCTAAAAAGATGAAAATAAAGACATTTTATGAGGGAGTTTTGGGGGGAAAATAATGGTAACAATAGCAATCAGCTTTATTAGATTTTTGGCGTTTCAGTTTTTTTTTGTTTTTTTAATCATTCCATGTCAAATTAATAATTACCGAGAAAAGTTTTAATAAGAAATTTCTTAGTAATCGCCAGTAATTAGCAACTCTACATATTATTAGGAAGCAGCTTACAATTATTGATTTATTTCCTTCAAATCAAATATAAAAAGTACAAAAATATAAAAGAACTAAATTCACAAAAAAAAAATCACTTTATTCACCATGAATTAGACACATATTTGATATTTAAAAATCATGATTCAATTGGTTTATATTGACTACTTGATTACAAAAAATATAATGAAATAATAAAATCAGAAAGCAAATTCAACATTTTACAAAAGCAAATACTTTATATATATAAGTGTAAAAATTGGTGAGTCATATTCTATATATATATATATATATATATATAAAACTCGTTTTTATTTTATGTTTAACCTTGTACCAGACTTGTGCTGCAAAAGATGTGTAAACCAGCTTTATATGAATTCTTATTTCTGAAACTGAATTTAAATGCTATTTTAAATCCATATATATATATATATATATATATATATATATATATATATATCATATTCGGTTAAATGTCCATTTTACATGCTGGCATATATTAGACGGCCTTCAGAAAATAAAAAAAATATATTTATATGATAAAAAAATGGAACTAATATTCCAACATAATGGAAAAAATATTTATACAGACACACACAAGACATATGTGTAGACATACACATTTAGATGCAAACACATTTACATATATTCACTAACACATGCTCATACATAAGAGTCTTAGTACATTTTGCATAGAGAAAGTTAAAAAGAAAAAACTATACTTCATGTTTCAACTTAAAATGCTAAGTTACCTGCCCTTTGATTCTTCTTTTTATTAATGAAACAAGAAAAAAAAAAATCTGTATACATTCCCAGTCTACCATAAGTGGATACTGGATGGACAGGCAGATAAGCTTTTTAGTTGCTGTCAAATATTTACTGAAACTGTGTGTGTGTGTGTGAAAAGAAAAAAGTATTATCAATCTAAGAGAGAGAGAGAAATCAAATGTTCAAAAGATATTTCTGATTTTTTTAAATTTAAAAAAAAAGTTATAAAAGGGTGTCTATAAGCTGCTTGCACAGATCAAACAAATTTTGAATTTCTAAACCTCAAATTCTACAAATTTTGAATTTCAAAAACTCAAATTCTACAAATTTTGAATTTCAAAAACTCAAATTCTACAAATTTTGAATTTCAAAAACTCAAATTCTACAAATTTTGAATTTCAAAACTCAAATTCTACAAATTCGATATTTATTAAAATAAAAAAGAAGCTCATTCTAATTTAAATATTAGCATTTCAACTATAAACTTATGGAATATTGGTGTCATTTGATAACAAATCATTTGGATTATTCAAACTAGGGTTCTCATCTTGGGTGTTGAGTCTTGTCGAATTTGGGAATCTATACAGAATTTCGAACTGAACCCTTCATTTAATCAACGGAGGTAGATTGCTCTCATTCTGTCAGCCATGACTGGGTAGAAGTTTTAATTCATAATTGTATTCTTAGTATCGCCCAGAGTGAGAATTGAACCTTCAACCTCCAGAAGACTCACTTCAAACTGATTATACTTTTATCATTTATCTGTTGCGCAATGGGTCCTTGCAGCAAGAAGGCCAAAGGTTACATTGGTAAAAACGTACGAATAACATCCAAGATGAGAACAGTAGTTCAAATAATCCAAATTATCAATTCTCATCTAAAAAATTCAAAAAAAAAAAAAAAGTTGGGAGGGGGGGGGGGGGGGCATTTATAACGACAGCTAACAGAACGAAAAAGGAGTGAAAAAGCAAAACAAATAAATGTTACGAAAGGGAAGATAAGTTACTCTTCTACTAACCTGGATAAGTTTATTTGTGTTTTAATTTATTTTAAAACGTTTTTTTTTGTTCGATTTAAAACTAGTGTTTCAACATCATGTGATCAAACATGGTGATTTTGTGTTTTCAATTTTAACATGGCGTCAAGACTAGTTTCAAATCGAACTAAAAAACGCTTTAAACTAAGTTAAAACACAAATAAACTTATCAAGGTAGGTAGAAATGTAAGTTATCTTGCCTTTGGTAACATTTATTTGTTGCCTATTTGTATTTTTTTGCCCCTTTTTCGTTGTTATAAATGCCCATTTTTTTTATGGTTGCAGATGCAGAAACAAAAAAAATTTTTTTTATGTTGATTGCAAATCAGTAATGATTTCAATAACAACAACATTTTTATGTTGATTGCAAATCAGTAATGATTTCAATAACAACAACATTTTTATGTTGATTGCAAATCAGTAATGATTTCAATAACAAAAACATGTTTATGTTGATTGCAAATCAGTAATGATTTCAATAACAACAACATTTTTATGTTGATTGCAAATCAGTAATGATTTCAATAACAACAACATGTTTATGTTGATTGCAAATCAGTAATGATTTCAATAACAAAAACATGTTTATGTTGATTGCAAATCAGTAATGATTTCAATAACAAAAACATGTTTATGTAGATTGCAAATCAGTAATGATTTCAATAACAAAAACATGTTTATGTAGATTGCAAATCAGTAATGATTTCAATAACAAAAACATGTTTATGTTGATTGCAAATCAGTAATGATTTCAATAACAAAAACATTTTTATGTTGATTGCAAATCAGTAATGATTTCAGTAACAAAAACATGTTTATGTTGATTGCAAATCAGTAATGATTTCAATAACAAAAACATTTTCATGTTGATTGCAAATCAGTAATGATTTTAATAACAAAAACATTTTCATGTTGATTGCAAATCAGTAATGATTTCAATAACAAAAACATGTTTATGTTGATTGCAAATCAGTAATGATTTCAATAACAACAACATTTTTATGTTGATTGCAAATCAGTAATGATTTCAATAACAAAAACATGTTTATGTTGATTGCAAATCAGTAATGATTTCAATAACGAAAACATGTTTATGTAGATTGCAAATCAGTAATGATTTCAATAACAAAAACATGTTTATGTAGATTGCAAATCAGTAATGATTTCAATAACAAAAACATGTTTATGTTGATTGCAAATCAGTAATGATTTCAATAACAACAACATTTTTATGTTGATTGCAAATCAGTAATGATTTCAATAACAACAACATTTTTATGTTGATTGCAAATCAGTAATGATTTCAATAACAAAAACATTTTCATGTTGATTGCAAATCAGTAATGATTTCAATAACAAAAACATTTTCATGTTGATTGCAAATCAGTAATGATTTCAATAACAAAAACATTTTTTGTTTCTGTATCCAAAATCGTCCTTGTTTTGGTGGGTGGTTCCGCAATAAATGTATTAGAAAGTTTTAGCCAATCATAAGGCGTCATTATCGAAAGGTCATTTTGTTTTTCAAGGAATTAAATAACTTTATTCATGAAAAATTATAGAAATTAAAAATAAGAATAGAAATGGTAATATGAGGTTCAGGGATTGGAGAAAGAATACATAAAGAACGGCCCTCATTCATTCGAATATAAATTTACAAAAAATTATTTTGATAAATGTCACTTAACTTCCACTCCTTCTCACCAAATCTATGCTGAGTAGATCCTTGAACCCCACCACACAAAAATTGAATATTATATAAATAGTGATTTTATCTGTTGTCAGTAACAATTTTTCTGTCGGTCACAATTTTTTTTAAATGTAATAAATACGTTTCAAAATATTAACTACATATTAACTAAATATTAACTACATATTAACTACTTTTTAACTAAATATTAACTACATATTAACTACATTTTAACTACATATAAACTACATATTAACTACTTTTTAACTACATATTAACTACTTTTTAACTAAATATTAACTACATATTAACTACATTTTAACTACATATAAACTACATATTAACTACTTTTTAACTACATATTAACTACTTTTTAACTACTTTTTAACTACATATTAACTACTTTTTAACTACATATTAACTACTTTTTAACTACTTTTTAACTACATATTAACTACTTTTTAACTACATATTAACTACTTTTTAACTACATATTAACTACTTTTTAACTACATATTAACTACTTTTTAACTACATATTAACTACTTTTTAACTACATATTAACTACTTTTTAACTACTTTTTAACTACTTTTTAACTACTTTTTAACTACATTTTAACTACTTTTTAACTACTTTTTAACTACATATTAACTACATATTAACTACATTTTAACTACATTTTAACTACATATTAACTACATATTAACTACTTTTTAACTACATATTAACTACTTTTTAACTACTTATTAACTACTTTTTAACTACATATTTAACTACTTTTTAACTACATATTAACTACTTTTTAACTACATATTAACTACTTTTTAACTAAATATTAACTACTTTTTAACTAAATATTAACTACTTTTTAACTACTTATAAAAATGGATTAAGGAATGAAAAATAGTTTGTTTTTACACAACCCTATTTTGAACAAATGATGATTTAATAAATATTGCATTTTATCCAATTTTTATTCACATCACTGATTGTTTGTCGGTGAGCAATCATTGACGATGATCTGTGTGAGAACTCCTAGTGAGTACAAATAATAATAGTATATAACACTAATTATATTATCATTATTTACATTTTTCGTCTCTCTCTCTCTCTCTCAATGCTGTATGGAGAAAGGGTCACTGGATGATCAGGCTCCTCCCCCTCTTCCCCCCCCCCCATAATAATAATAATAGTCTACAACATTAATTATGTTATCATTATTTACAATTGCTGATTCAAATAAATATTGCATTTTATCCAATTTTTTATTCACAACACTTACTACTTTTTTTATATATATATATATATATATATATATATTATATACCGTATTTCTTAATTGGGAGAGTTTCCCAGCAGAGTGCTCAATTATTAATGCAAAAGTAAAATTAACTAAATAATTAATAAGAGCATGATATTTATTAATATTAAATAAAGTGTTACAACAACATCCGGATCTGAAACCTTGGTCCGGATGTTGTTGTAACACTTTATTTAATATTAATAAATATATATATATATATATATATATATATATATATATATATATATGCATATATATGCAGCTTTTTCCTGTTAATGACAATGACATTTTACAATCAAATTTAAATAGAAGAATTCACAAAATACCATAAGTTTTTTGTGGAAAAAAATTCCTCTCAAAGAACAAAGAATTTTTTAACGAGGGCATGGTTGAACATTTTTCGAAGGCCAAAGTGATGTGTCTTTATCTCACGTTTCCTTTTTCCCTAAAAGGGAGCCTTTTATGGTTAAAACTCTCCCGGGTTTACACACCACTTACATACTTATCTCTCCCCCCCCCCCCTTTTCTCTCCGTTGCCCTTCCGTCTGTCCTAGCCCTATCCAGAGGATTCCAGGCAGCTACTGTAGGCTTAGGAAAACCCCAAGACAAGTGATAGACACATGGAACAAGTCAACAATTGAAAGTGGATCACCTTTGTAGGGAGAAAAAAAAAGGAGGAGATACTGGATAGTTGCTAAGCTTGTCAGACTGTTTGTACTGCCCAGAATTTGGGGTAGGCAGGCTGAAGCTAAAGTTTTATCGAAAATCTCCATTAAGATCAGTACTTTGTTTGCTTTACTGTGTCAAATAATACCACTATTAACATATGTAGGGAAGGGGAGCTGGTTGAAAAGGTAATTGTATATCTTTATACAATATTGAATTCTAGGTAAAAAGTTTTTTTTTTAACATCATTTTTACAGTCAGTGAGATTAGGAAACTGGTGAATGATATACATGAAATTTCTATAAGTCAACAACTGAAAGGGAATCAGACAGATATATATATATATATATATATATATATATATACATAATATTTTATAAATAAATATTAATTATTAATTACCTACAGACATCGATGTTTCATGCTTATGCAATCTTCAGTGCAGGAAGCTAATTCTCGACGGTCGGCGGGCACAAACTAAGATCACAAATCGCCACTGATTTGCAGTCAAGAAACTTACCCGTTGGCCACCACAAATTAGCTTGAAAGTTAGGAGGAATTTAACTTTGTAAATGCCGAGTCGGCGGGTATTTACTGCAAGCAGCGAAAAGTGATCAACAACAACAACAGCAAACTGTGTTGGATCTCGCAATGAAGCTAGTAGTACTGCTTGTTATTAAATTCACTCAGAGTGCCCAGCCTTAGTAAAGGGGGCTATACTATAATATTTTATTAATAAATACATATATATATATATATATGAAAATTTATAGCTAAAAAGTAACTTTTAGAGAATTGGACCTATTGTGAGGTGAGGAAAGCTCAATATACTGGATAGAGCAAAAATATGAAAAGCCTGGCTTAAGGAATGAAAGAGAAGAAGAAATATTTTTATTCACTAAATGCTTCTTGTTCTGAACAACTGAAGATATTGATTTGCTTCCATTTGCAAGTCTAATTATTTTTCATTGACTCATCATGTATATATATATATATATATATACAATATAAGGAGCAGGAGAATAAAGATATGAGATATACATGTAGAGTAAAACCTATCATGAAGAGTTGATGCTTAATATACAAGATAGAGCAATTATTTAAACATTTCTCTTATTTAAAACCCCTTGTTTTGAACAACTGATGACTTAATAGAGATTGTATCGGACACAATTTGTATTCTCATCCTTTACTTGGAGATGACGGTGGTCAAGTGGATAACGACCCAGACTGATGACCTGGGTGTGCCAGGCTCGAATCTAGTCAGTTCCATAATATCACTTTCACTTAGGGAACACGACAACACGAACCAAGGAACAGAAACTGCAAGAAACATCACTTTATAATCCCCGCCCCCTCCAATAAATTACACCGGTCTCAGCTAATAACAAACAAAAATGAACCAAGGAACAGAAATTACAAGAAACACCATAAAAAAAAAACAATGGTGCCGGCCTAGGCTTACAAAATATTTGTAGAGGGTCAAGGAGGATGAGAAGACCGAGGAGGGACAGCACAAACCAGACCTCCACTGGAAAAGTGCAGAGAATGCTGGAACCTTGGGGAGGCTTATTGCCACCCAAATCCCAGAGAAGACCAATGGTCCTTACTAGCGAGAAATCAATGGTAAACGGCTGTTGCCACTCAGACTCCAGGAAGTACCACTGGTTGTTTTCGGTGAGCAATCACTGACGATGATCTGTGTGAGAACTCCTAGTGAGTACAAATAATAATAATCATAATAATAGTATACAATACTAATTATATTATCATTATTTACATTTTTCGTCTGTCTCTCTCTCTCTCACAATGCTGTATGGAGAAAGGACCACTGGATGATCAGGCTCCTCCTCCTCTTCTTCCTCCTCCCCATCATCATAATCATAATCTAATATATAAAGTAGAGACGTTTTTCCCTTGTACCTTCTCGGGGAATAGGAAAATAACCACATGCATCACGAGCTACTGAACTCACAATTACATTGCACTTATTCACTCGAGCGTGTTTTAGTATATCTCTTATTCTTCTTTCGAAACTAACACTGAATATTACATCTGGCCCGGCCGCCACGACTCTCCGAAATACCAACTCCATATAGGTGGTAGTAAAAACTTTTCTCCCTAACAATTCTGTACTGTGACTACACTCATCGACACCGGGAACTAATAAACACAGTATAATTTTCATAAAGCACCCATTGTTGTTTCATATTTGTCTGGCATTATTTTACTACATAATATTAAGCAATACGCAAAAACTTAACAACCGCTCCCTTACACTCCGATGATTATTCGCGAATATCAGATTACGTTCTATCTAATTCTACCTTCTACATTTAAATTCATTCCGGAATTAAGCGAATGAAATTAACGAACACAGTTCCTACAACATTTATTGATTCAACATGGTGGCTAAAATTTCTTGATCGAATCGACTTCCTATTTAATTCAATAAGCACCAAGATACTGGTAGACGCGGATACATTTACATTTTCAAAATCATACACCTTAAACACGCATATTATCGAAAAATTGCCCAAATGAAATTACTTCATCAAAAAATGACCTACACCGTGTCATTGTTGAAGTTTCCATTTCGTCGGCAGAATGTAAATGTTAACATAACACGCATGTCAATAAACACCCATAGCGTTATTAGCCTATTTACACAATTATACTTTTAATTCGTAACCGTGGCGCATTGGGTAAGAAGGGAGATTTAATGATCGACAGTTTGCAGCGTTCGATCCCATTCTACTCTGCCACTTTTTCTTTTTTTTTAATTTCAAACATTTGCCAACACGGTATAGGTGGTGGGGGTGGAGAAAGAACTATAGGCCGTTTTTTTTTATTCAGCGTCATGCAATAGGTACTAATTTCTCCCGTGCAATGCCGGGGCGACGGGTTCCGCTAGTAATAATAATAAAAATCATTGAATGCGGAAACCAACCCGCATAAGCTACGAAGGGTCACACGGAATCTACTACAGGAAGAAAATAAAACCACCGAAAGAACACATCACAAACAAAGAAACAGAAAATGCAAGAAACATCACTTTATAAGCTCCCCCTCCCCCCCAATAAATTACACCGACCTCAACTGACACGACACAAAAATGAACCAATGAACAGAAATAGCAAGAAACACCACCAGCCCCCCCCCCCCAAAAATGGTACCAGCCTAGGCTGACAACAAACAAAATATTTGCATAGGGTCAAGGAGGATGAGAAGACCGAGGAGGGACAGCACAAACCAGACCTCCACTGGAAGTGCAGAGAATGCTGGGACCTTGGAGAGGGTTATTGCCACCCAAATCCCAGAGAAGACCAATGGTCCTTACCAGCGAGAAATCAATGGTAAACGGCTGTTGTGATACTGCAAGTTTATTTGCGGTGGCTATCGAAAAGAGGTGGAAAATAATGGAAATCTGGGGAGACTTGTCACTCAGACACCAGGGAATACCGCCGATTGTCGGTGAGCCATCACTGATGACCTGTGTGAGAACTCCTAGTAATAATAGTATACAACACTAATTATGTTATCATCATTTACATATTTCGTCTCTCTCTCAAAGCTGCATGGAGAAA
Source organism: Sepiola atlantica (assembly GCA_963556195.1). Taxonomy (NCBI): domain Eukaryota; kingdom Metazoa; phylum Mollusca; class Cephalopoda; order Sepiida; family Sepiolidae; genus Sepiola; species Sepiola atlantica. The sequence continues at coordinate 108,661,157 of OY744531.1, forward strand.
AGGCCACTGTAGTGTCAAATAACAGATATACACACAAATGTTGAAGGTACTTTAATATACTGTCTTGTTCCAGGAATCATTCAGGCTCAGTCATAAGTCAAGGGTATTTCTTTTATGGTTGGAAGAAAGCATTTTACATAGGCTCAGTCATAAGTCAAGGGTATTTCTTTTATGGTTGGAAGAAAGCATTTTACATAGGCTCATCTATAAGTCAAGGGTATTTCTTTTATGGTTGGAAGAAAGCATTTTACATAGGCTCATCCATAAGTCAAGGGTATTTCTTTTATGGTTGGAAGAAAGCATTTTACATAGGCTCATCCATAAGTCAAGGGTATTTCTTTTATGGTTGGAAGAAAGCATTTTACATAGGCTCATCCATAAGTCAAGGGTATTTCTTTTATGGTTGGAAGAAAGCATTTTACATAGGCTCATCCATAAGTCAAGGGTATTTCTTTTATGGTTGGAAGAAAGCATTTTACATAGGCTCATCCATAAGTCAAGGGTATTTCTTTTATGGTTGGAAGAAAGCATTTTACATAGGCTCATCTATAAGTCAAGGGTATTTCTTTTATGGTTGGAAGAAAGCATTTTACATAGGCTCATCCATAAGTCAAGGGTATTTCTTTTATGGTTGGAAGAAAGCATTTTACATAGGCTCATCCATAAGTCAAGGGTATTTCTTTTATGGTTGGAAGAAAGCATTTTACATAGGCTCATCTATAAGTCAAGGGTATTTCTTTGATGGTTGGAAGAAAGCATTTTACATAGGCTCATCCATAAGTCAAGGGTATTTCTTTGATGGTTAGAAGAAAGCATTTTACATAGGCTCATCCATAAGTCAAGGGTATTTCTTTTATGGTTGGAAGAAAGCATTTTACATAGGCTCATCCATAAGTCAAGGGTATTTCTTTTATGGTTGGAAGAAAGCATTTTACAGCGGCTCATCCATAAGTCAAGGGTATTTCTTTGATGGTTGGAAGAAAGCATTTTACATAGGCTCATCCATAAGTCAAGGGTATTTCTTTTATGGTTGGAAGAAAGCATTTTACATAGGCTCATCCATAAGTCAAGGGTATTTCTTTTATGGTTGGAAGAAAGCATTTTACATAGGCTCAGTCATAAGTCAAGGGTATTTCTTTTATGGTTGGAAGAAAGCATTTTACATAGGCTCAGTCATAAGTCAAGGGTATTTCTTTTATGGTTGGAAGAAAGCATTTTACATAGGCTCAGTCATAAGTCAAGGGTATTTCTTTTATGGTTGGAAGAAAGCATTTTACATAGGCTCATCCATAAGTCAAGGGTATTTCTTTTATGGTTGGAAGAAAGCATTTTACATAGGCTCAGTCATAAGTCAAGGGTATTTCTTTTATGGTTGGAAGAAAGCATTTTACATAGGCTCAGTCATAAGTCAAGGGTATTTCTTTTATGGTTGGAAGAAAGCATTTTACATAGGCTCAGTCATAAGTCAAGGGTATTTCTTTTATGGTTGGAAGAAAGCATTTTACATAGGCTCAGTCATAAGTCAAGGGTATTTCTTTTATGGTTGGAAGAAAGCATTTTACATAGGCTCAGTCATAAGTCAAGGGTATTTCTTTTATGGTTGGAAGAAAGCATTTTACATAGGCTCAGTCATAAGTCAAGGGTATTTCTTTTATGGTTGGAAGAAAGAATTTTACATAGGCTCAGTCATAAGTCAAGGGTATTTCTTTTATGGTTGGAAGAAAGCATTTTACATAGGCTCAGTCATAAGTCAAGGGTATTTCTTTTATGGTTGGAAGAAAGCATTTTACATAGGCTCAGTCATAAGTCAAGGGTATTTCTTTTATGGTTGGAAGAAAGCATTTTACATAGGCTCAGTCATAAGTCAAGGGTATTTCTTTTATGGTTGGAAGAAAGCATTTTACATAGGCTCAGTCATAAGTCAAGGGTATTTCTTTTATGGTTGGAAGAAAGCATTTTACATAGGCTCAGTCATAAGTCAAGGGTATTTCTTTTATGGTTGGAAGAAAGCATTTTACATAGGCTCAGTCATAAGTCAAGGGTATTTCTTTTATGGTTGGAAGAAAGCATTTTACATAGGCTCAGTCATAAGTCAAGGGTATTTCTTTTATGGTTGGAAGAAAGCATTTTACATAGGCTCAGTCATAAGTCAAGGGTATTTCTTTTATGGTTGGAAGAAAGCATTTTACATATGCTCAGTCATAAGTCAAGGGTATTTCTTTTATGGTTGCAAGAAAGCATTTTACATAGGCTCAGTCATAAGGCTCAGTCATAAGTCAAGGGTATTTCTTTTATGGTTGGAAGAAAGCATTTTACATAGGCTCAGTCATAAGTCAAGGGTATTTCTTTTATGGTTGGAAGAACGCATTTTACATAGGCTCATCCATAAGTCAAGGGTATTTCTTTTATGGTTGGAAGAAAGCATTTTACATAGGCTCAGTCATAAGTCAAGGGTATTTCTTTTATGGTTGGAAGAAAGCATTTTACATAGGCTCATCCATAAGTCAAGGGTATTTCTTTTATGGTTGGAAGAAAGCATTTTACATAGGCTCATCCATAAGTCAAGGGTATTTCTTTTATGGTTGGAAGAAAGCATTTTACATAGGCTCATCCATAAGTCAAGGGTATTTCTTTTATGGTTGGAAGAAAGCATTTTACATAGGCTCATCCATAAGTCAAGGGTATTTCTTTTATGGTTGGAAGAAAGCATTTTACATAAGCTCATCCATAAGTCAAGGGTATTTCTTTTATGGTTGGAAGAAAGCATTTTACATAGGCTCATCCATAAGTCAAGGGTATTTCTTTTATGGTTGGAAGAAAGCATTTTACATAGGCTCATCCATAAGTCAAGGGTATTTCTTTTATGGTTGGAAGATAGCATTTTACATAGGCTCATCCATAAGTCAAGGGTATTTATTTTATGGTTGGAAAAAAGCATTTTACATAGGCTCATCCATAAGTCAAGGGTATTTATTTTATGGTTGGAAGAAAGCATTTTACATAGGCTCATCCATAAGTCAAGGGTATTTCTTTTATGGTTGGAAGAAAGCATTTTACATAGGCTCATCCATAAGTCAAGGGTATTTCTTTTATGGTTGGAAGAAAGCATTTTACATAGGCTCATCCATAAGTCAAGGGTATTTCTTTTATGGTTGGAAGAAAGCATTTTACATAGGCTCATCCATAAGTCAAGGGTATTTCTTTTATGGTTGGAAGAAAGCATTTTACATAGGCTCATCCATAAGTCAAGGGTATTTCTTTTATGGTTGGAAGAAAGCATTTTACATAGGCTCATCCATAAGTCAAGGGTATTTCTTTTATGGTTGGAAGAAAGCATTTTACATAGGCTCATCCATAAGTCAAGGGTATTTCTTTTATGGTTGGAAGAAAGCATTTTACATAGGCTCATCCATAAGTCAAGGGTATTTCTTTTATGGTTGGAAGAAAGCATTTTACATAGGCTCATCCATAAGTCAAGGGTATTTCTTTTATGGTTGGCAGAAAGCATTTTACATAGGCTCATCCATAAGTCAAGGGTATTTCTTTTATGGTTGGAAGAAAGCATTTTACATAAGCTCATCCATAAGTCAAGGGTATTTCTTTTATGGTTGGAAGAAAGCATTTTACATAGGCTCATCCATAAGTCAAGGGTATTTCTTTTATGGTTGGAAGAAAGCATTTTACATAGGCTCATCCATAAGTCAAGGGTATTTCTTTTATGGTTGGAAGAAAGCATTTTACATAGGCTCATCCATAAGTCAAGGGTATTTCTTTTATGGTTGGAAGAAAGCATTTTACATAGGCTCATCCATAAGTCAAGGGTATTTCTTTTATGGTTGGAAGAAAGCATTTTACATAGGCTCATCCATAAGTCAAGGGTATTTCTTTTATGGTTGGAAGAAAGCATTTTACATAGGCTCATCCATAAGTCAAGGGTATTTCTTTTATGGTTGGAAGAAAGCATTTTACATAGGCTCATCCATAAGTCAAGGGTATTTCTTTTATGGTTGGAAGAAAGCATTTTACATAGGCTCAGTCATAAGTCAAGGGTATTTCTTTTATGGTTGGAAGAAAGCATTTTACATAGGCTCAGTCATAAGTCAAGGGTATTTCTTTTATGGTTAGGAGAAAGCATTTTACATAGGCTCAGTCATAAGTCAAGGGTATTTCTTTTATGGTTGGAAGAAAGCATTTTACATAGGCTCATCCATAAGTCAAGGGTATTTCTTTTATGGTTGGAAGAAAGCATTTTACATAGGCTCATCCATAAGTCCAGGGTATTTATTTTATGGTTGGAAAAAAGCATTTTACATAGGCTCATCCATAAGTCAAGGGTATTTATTTTATGGTTGGAAGAAAGCATTTTACATAGGCTCATCTATAAGTCAAGGGTATTTATTTTATGGTTGGAAGAAAGCATTTTACATAGGCTCATCCATAAGTCAAGGGTATTTATTTTATGGTTGGAAGAAAGCATTTTACATAGGCTCAGTCATAAGTCAAGGGTATTTCTTTTATGGTTGGAAGAAAGCATTTTACATAGGCTCAGTCATAAGTCAAGGGTATTTCTTTTATGGTTGGAAGAAAGCATTTTACATAGGCTCATCTATAAGTCAAGGGTATTTCTTTTATGGTTGGAAGAAAGCATTTTACATAGGCTCATCCATAAGTCAAGGGTATTTCTTTTATGGTTGGAAGAAAGCATTTTACATAGGCTCATCCATAAGTCAAGGGTATTTCTTTTATGGTTGGAAGAAAGCATTTTACATAGGCTCATCCATAAGTCAAGGGTATTTCTTTTATGGTTGGAAGAAAGCATTTTACATAGGCTCATCCATAAGTCAAGGGTATTTCTTTTATGGTTGGAAGAAAGCATTTTACATAGGCTCATCCATAAATCAAGGGTATTTCTTTTATGGTTGGAAGAAAGCATTTTACATAGGCTCATCCATAAGTCAAGGGTATTTCTTTTATGGTTGGAAGAAAGCATTTTACATAGGCTCATCCATAAGTCAAGGGTATTTCTTTTATGGTTGGAAGAAAGCATTTTACATAGGCTCATCCATAAGTCAAGGGTATTTCTTTTATGGTTGGAAGAAAGCATTTTACATAGGCTCATCCATAAGTCAAGGGTATTTCTTTTATGGTTGGAAGAAAGCATTTTACATAGGCTCATCCATAAGTCAAGGGTATTTCTTTTATGGTTGGAAGAAAGCATTTTACATAGGCTCAGTCATAAGTCAAGGGTATTTCTTTTATGGTTGGAAGAAAGCATTTTACATAGGCTCAGTCATAAGTCAAGGGTATTTCTTTTATGGTTAGGAGAAAGCATTTTACATAGGCTCAGTCATAAGTCAAGGGTATTTCTTTTATGGTTGGAAGAAAGCATTTTACATAGGCTCATCCATAAGTCAAGGGTATTTCTTTTATGGTTGGAAGAAAGCATTTTACATAGGCTCATCCATAAGTCAAGGGTATTTCTTTTATGGTTGGAAGAAAGCATTTTACATAGGCTCATCCATAAGTCAAGGGTATTTCTTTTATGGTTGGAAGAAAGCATTTTACATAGGCTCATCCATAAGTCAAGGGTATTTCTTTTATGGTTGGAAGAAAGCATTTTACATAGGCTCATCCATAAGTCAAGGGTATTTCTTTTATGGTTGGAAGAAAGCATTTTACATAGGCTCATCTATAAGTCAAGGGTATTTCTTTTATGGTTGGAAGAAAGCATTTTACATAGGCTCATCCATAAGTCAAGGGTATTTCTTTTATGGTTGGAAGAAAGCATTTTACATAGGCTCATCCATAAGTCAAGGGTATTTCTTTTATGGTTGGAAGAAAGCATTTTACATAGGCTCATCCATAAGTCAAGGGTATTTCTTTTATGGTTGGAAGAAAGCATTTTACATAGGCTCATCCATAAGTCAAGGGTATTTCTTTTATGGTTGGAAGAAAGCATTTTACATAGGCTCATCCATAAATCAAGGGTATTTCTTTTATGGTTGGAAGAAAGCATTTTACATAGGCTCATCCATAAGTCAAGGGTATTTCTTTTATGGTTGGAAGAAAGCATTTTACATAGGCTCATCCATAAGTCAAGGGTATTTCTTTTATGGTTGGAAGAAAGCATTTTACATAGGCTCATCCATAAGTCAAGGGTATTTCTTTTATGGTTGGAAGAAAGCATTTTACATAGGCTCATCCATAAGTCAAGGGTATTTCTTTTATGGTTGGAAGAAAGCATTTTACATAGGCTCATCCATAAGTCAAGGGTATTTCTTTTATGGTTGGAAGAAAGCATTTTACATAGGCTCAGTCATAAGTCAAGGGTATTTCTTTTATGGTTGGAAGAAAGCATTTTACATAGGCTCAGTCATAAGTCAAGGGTATTTCTTTTATGGTTAGGAGAAAGCATTTTACATAGGCTCAGTCATAAGTCAAGGGTATTTCTTTTATGGTTGGAAGAAAGCATTTTACATAGGCTCATCCATAAGTCAAGGGTATTTCTTTTATGGTTGGAAGAAAGCATTTTACATAGGCTCAGTCATAAGTCAAAGGTATTTCTTTTATGGTTGGAAGAAAGCATTTTACATAGGCTCATCCATAAGTCAAGGGTATTTATTTTATGGTTGGAAGAAAGCATTTTACATAGGCTCATCCATAAGTCAAGGGTATTTCTTTTATGGTTGGAAGAAAGCATTTTACATAGGCTCATCCATAAGTCCAGGGTATTTATTTTATGGTTGGAAAAAAGCATTTTACATAGGCTCATCAATAAGTCAAGGGTATTTATTTTATGGTTGGAAGAAAGCATTTTACATAGGCTCATCTATAAGTCAAGGGTATTTATTTTATGGTTGGAAGAAAGCATTTTACATAGGCTCATCCATAAGTCAAGGGTATTTATTTTATGGTTGGAAGAAAGCATTTTACATAGGCTCAGTCATAAGTCAAGGGTATTTCTTTTATGGTTGGAAGAAAGCATTTTACATAGGCTCAGTCATAAGTCAAGGGTATTTCTTTTATGGTTGGAAGAAAGCATTTTACATAGGCTCATCTATAAGTCAAGGGTATTTCTTTTATGGTTGGAAGAAAGCATTTTACATAGGCTCATCCATAAGTCAAGGGTATTTCTTTTATGGTTGGAAGAAAGCATTTTACATAGGCTCATCCATAAGTCAAGGGTATTTCTTTTATGGTTGGAAGAAAGCATTTTACATAGGCTCATCCATAAGTCAAGGGTATTTCTTTTATGGTTGGAAGAAAGCATTTTACATAGGCTCATCCATAAGTCATGGGTATTTCTTTTATGGTTGGAAGAAAGCATTTTACATAGGCTCATCCATAAGTCAAGGGTATTTCTTTTATGGTTGGAAGAAAGCATTTTACATAGGCTCATCCATAAGTCAAGGGTATTTCTTTTATGGTTGGAAGAAAGCATTTTACATAGGCTCATCCATAAGTCAAGGGTATTTCTTTTATGGTTGGAAGAAAGCATTTTACATAGGCTCATCCATAAGTCAAGGGTATTTCTTTTATGGTTGGAAGAAAGCATTTTACATAGGCTCATCCATAAGTCAAGGGTATTTCTTTTATGGTTGGAAGAAAGCATTTTACATAGGCTCATCCATAAGTCAAGGGTATTTCTTTTATGGTTGGAAGAAAGCATTTTACATAGGCTCATCCATAAGTCAAGGGTATTTCTTTTATGGTTGGAAGAAAGCATTTTACATAGGCTCAGTCATAAGTCAAGGGTATTTCTTTTATGGTTGGAAGAAAGCATTTTACATAGGCTCAGTCATAAGTCAAGGGTATTTCTTTTATGGTTAGGAGAAAGCATTTTACATAGGCTCAGTCATAAGTCAAGGGTATTTCTTTTATGGTTGGAAGAAAGCATTTTACATAGGCTCATCCATAAGTCAAGGGTATTTCTTTTATGGTTGGAAGAAAGCATTTTACATAGGCTCAGTCATAAGTCAAAGGTATTTCTTTTATGGTTGGAAGAAAGCATTTTACATAGGCTCATCCATAAGTCAAGGGTATTTATTTTATGGTTGGAAGAAAGCATTTTACATAGGCTCATCCATAAGTCAAGGGTATTTCTTTTATGGTTGGAAGAAAGCATTTTACATAGGCTCATCCATAAGTCCAGGGTATTTATTTTATGGTTGGAAAAAAGCATTTTACATAGGCTCATCCATAAGTCAAGGGTATTTATTTTATGGTTGGAAGAAAGCATTTTACATAGGCTCATCTATAAGTCAAGGGTATTTATTTTATGGTTGGAAGAAAGCATTTTACATAGGCTCATCCATAAGTCAAGGGTATTTATTTTATGGTTGGAAGAAAGCATTTTACATAGGCTCAGTCATAAGTCAAGGGTATTTCTTTTATGGTTGGAAGAAAGCATTTTACATAGGCTCAGTCATAAGTCAAGGGTATTTCTTTTATGGTTGGAAGAAAGCATTTTACATAGGCTCATCTATAAGTCAAGGGTATTTCTTTTATGGTTGGAAGAAAGCATTTTACATAGGCTCATCCATAAGTCAAGGGTATTTCTTTTATGGTTGGAAGAAAGCATTTTACATAGGCTCATCCATAAGTCAAGGGTATTTCTTTTATGGTTGGAAGAAAGCATTTTACATAGGCTCATCCATAAGTCAAGGGTATTTCTTTTATGGTTGGAAGAAAGCATTTTACATAGGCTCATCCATAAGTCAAGGGTATTTCTTTTATGGTTGGAAGAAAGCATTTTACATAGGCTCATCCATAAGTCAAGGGTATTTCTTTTATGGTTGGAAGAAAGCATTTTACATAGGCTCATCCATAAGTCAAGGGTATTTCTTTTATGGTTGGAAGAAAGCATTTTACATAGGCTCATCCATAAGTCAAGGGTATTTCTTTTATGGTTGGAAGAAAGCATTTTACATAGGCTCATCCATAAGTCAAGGGTATTTATTTTATGGTTGGAAGAAAGCATTTTACATAGGCTCATCCATAAGTCAAGGGTATTTCTTTTATGGTTGGAAGAAAGCATTTTACATAGGCTCATCCATAAGTCAAGGGTATTTCTTTTATGGTTGGAAGAAAGCATTTTACATAGGCTCATCCATAAGTCAAGGGTATTTCTTTTATGGTTGGCAGAAAGCATTTTACATAGGCTCATCCATAAGTCAAGGGTATTTCTTTTATGGTTGGAAGAAAGCATTTTACATAAGCTCATCCATAAGTCAAGGGTATTTCTTTTATGGTTGGAAGAAAGCATTTTACATAGGCTCATCCATAAGTCAAGGGTATTTCTTTTATGGTTGGAAGAAAGCATTTTACATAGGCTCATCCATAAGTCAAGGGTATTTCTTTTATGGTTGGAAGAAAGCATTTTACATAGGCTCATCCATAAGTCAAGGGTATTTCTTTTATGGTTGGAAGAAAGCATTTTACATAGGCTCATCCATAAGTCAAGGGTATTTCTTTTATGGTTGGAAGAAAGCATTTTACATAGGCTCATCCATAAGTCAAGGGTATTTCTTTTATGGTTGGAAGAAAGCATTTTACATAGGCTCATCCATAAGTCAAGGGTATTTCTTTTATGGTTGGAAGAAAGCATTTTACATAGGCTCATCCATAAGTCAAGGGTATTTCTTTTATGGTTGGAAGAAAGCATTTTACATAGGCTCATCCATAAGTCAAGGGTATTTCTTTTATGGTTGGAAGAAAGCATTTTACATAGGCTCATCCCTAAGTCAAGGGTATTTCTTTTATGGTTGGAAAAAAGCATTTTACATAGGCTCATCCATAAGTCAAGGGTATTTCTTTTATGGTTGGAAGAAAGCATTTTACATAGGCTCATCCATAAGTCAAGGGTATTTCTTTTATGGTTGGAAGAAAGCATTTTACATAGGCTCATCCATAAGTCAAGGGTATTTCTTTTATGGTTGGAAGAAAGCATTTTACATAGGCTCATCCATAAGTCAAGGGTATTTCTTTTATGGTTGGAAGAAAGCATTTTACATAGGCTCATCCATAAGTCAAGGGTATTTCTTTTATGGTTGGAAGAAAGCATTTTACATAGGCTCATCCATAAGTCAAGGGTATTTCTTTTATGGTTGGAAGAAAGCATTTTACATAGGCTCATCCCTAAGTCAAGGGTATTTCTTTTATGGTTGGAAGAAAGCATTTTACATAGGCTCATCCATAAGTCAAGGGTATTTCTTTTATGGTTGGAAGAAAGCATTTTACATAGGCTCATCCATAAGTCAAGGGTATTTCTTTTATAGTTGGAAGAAAGCATTTTACATAGGCTCATCCATAAGTCAAGGGTATTTCTTTTATGGTTGGAAGAAAGCATTTTACATAGGCTCATCCATAAGTCAAGGGTATTTCTTTTATGGTTGGAAGAAAGCATTTTACATAGGCTCATCCATAAGTCAAGGGTATTTCTTTTATGGTTGGAAGAAAGCATTTTACATAGGCTCATCTATAAGTCAAGGGTATTTCTTTTACGGTTGGAAGTAAGCATTTCACATAGGCTCATCCATAAGTCAAGGGTATTTCTTTTATGGTTGGAAGAAAGCATTTTACATAGGCTCATCCATAAGTCAAGGGTATTTCTTTTATGGTTGGAAGAAAGCATTTTACATAGGCTCATTTATAAGTCAAGGGTATTTCTTTTATGGTTGGAAGAAAGCATTTTACATAGGCTCATCCATAAGTCAAGGATATTTCTTTTATGGTTGGAAGAAAGCATTTTACATAGGCTCATCCATAAGTCAAGGGTATTTCTTTTATGGTTGGAAGAAAGCATTTTACATAGGCTCATCCATAAGTCAAGGGTATTTCTTTTATGGTTGGAAGAAAGCATTTTACATAGTGAAAATTGTACGCTATTATTTTCCTGGTGAAAATTTACAGGACATTTTTTTAGCAACGTTAAAAGTGATTTAAAAATTTTTTTTTTTTAGTACCGAATTTGGATCTACGTTAAATAAATTTTAGTAATGACTGCGAACAAAATCGTACACTAGTAACAAAGGTACTTCTGCAGTTTACGGACTGCACTACAAACGCTGTTTCGTCGGCATATTCCGGCAGTTTATGTAACCTGCCGGAAGGTGCTGGATAAAAACTTTGATTTTGTTGGGGCGAAAACGCTAGCAAACTTTAAAAATCAAAAGAGAAAACATTTAAATAGAGAAGAAAAAAATTCATTGTAGGTAATTTCAATGAAAAATATTTATTTTTTCGTTATGAAGAAAATACAATGAAAAAATTAATGGAAAAATTAATTTTTTAAGAAAGTGTAAAAATTAAGGAAAAAATATTAAAAAAAAAAAACGGTCATCGTATGGTAAGTTTCATGAATAAATATTTACTTTTTTTTACAAAGAAAATATAATGTAATAGCAAACAGTTTTTTAAAACGTACACAACCTGTGAGTTAAAAATTAAAATATATCAGATTTGCATTGAATTTGATCTATTATATCTTGATTTGAATCGTCGTAAGGGGACATAAAAGTGGTGCAAAACTGTTCTGTTGAGGGAATTTATTTTACTCGTCCTGGAATGGGTATTCTTCTAGTATATATAATTTTTTTTTCTCTCTTCGATATAAGAGAACGTTTTCAAACAAGGACATAAGATGCTGAATTATCAAACGACATGCGAGACGCTAAGCCATGAAAAGTAAGTTTTCATTTCATTGAAAGTTAGATTGAAATGCAATCCAGATAATGGAGCCTCACATCAGTGAGGGGGCCGATACGAAAAAAAAAAAAGCCGTCGAGAAAAAGGCCCTGAAATGGTGCGTATTCTCTCCTGATGACCCGACATTGTCTGGAGGCTGAAATGGGGTAATGGGGTATTCTACCAATAAAACAGCCGGGAGTATATAATATATAAGTATAAATTTTTATTTATACAAACATTATTGGTTACATATGTGCATAAATGTTTCGGTTGCACTTTTCCAAGAAAGTCAACCTCATCAGACCAAGAATTTTTCAGGATTTTTTTTTTTCACCATTCCTGAAAAATTCTTGGTCTGATGAGGTTGACTTTCTTGCAAAAGTGCAACCAAAACATGTATGCACATATGTAACCAATAATGTTTGTATAAATAAAAATTTATACTTATAAACAGCTCTACTTGGTATTGAGCACTTTTATAAACACTTGAGTTTCTACGGATTTACATTTACAGAAACTAATACAATACATGTACGATATATATATATATATATATATATATATATATATATATATATATATGTGATTTTTTGAAGGCTTACCAAAGCATTCCGTTCAGGAGACTAATCATCACCACAAAAGACTTTTTCTTTCAAAGATTATTTATTTATCATATATATTCAAATTAAAGTTTTTTTCCTACACGACATTTTCTATTTTTCCTTTTATCTTTTTATTTCTTTTCATCTCTTCTTAAGTGACCCCGATTAAGGCAACACCACATTGTGTATTGTCAGTTGTTGAAACTCTGATTCCAGGTACTTAATTTCCCTGATAATCTGCCAAGCAAGGACCTGCTTGGTAGTGAAACACGTGTAGGAAAAAAACTCTTTCATTTGAATATATATGATAAATAAATAATCTTTGAAAGAAAAAGTCTTTTGTGGTGATGAATGATCTCCTGAACCGAATGCTTTGGTAAGCCTTCAAAAAATCACATATAAATGCTCTGTACACTGTAATCGAGTATCATCGAGCTTATTTTTATTGGCCTAATCCCGGTCTTTCACTGAATAATCTATCTTATAAGTGAAAAATCTAAATCTGTATATTATATATATATATATAACCACACATAAAAAAACGCATAAAATCAACCGAACTAAGACAAATATTAACAACTAACACTAAGATCATACATTAAAACAACTGCACCAACAAATTAAAAATCTTCGAAGCCCTACACATAAAAAAAATTACAACCCACAATTAATAAAATAGAATTCTACCACTGGTACTAACACCCTATCAGTCTTTAACAATTAATACACAATAATAATAATAATAATAATAATAATAATAATAATAATAATAATAATAATAATGGAAATAAAAAATAAATAAATAAATGAATAAAGATATATATATATGTGTGTGTAAATTAATAGATAAATAACTAATAATAAAACTATAAAAATGGCTCTTAGTAACAATAAGACACATCCTCGAGAGACCGAAAGTGCTAGAGGAATGGCCTACGACACAACGTTAGGTGCCATACTCCACCAATTAACACCCGAAAACCAACAAATCGCTCGCTGCATCAAGAAATTGACAAGTGAAGAGAGAAAACTCTGTGGTCTTTAACGACGCTTGTATAAGAAATGGCTTCCTGCCGAAATATACATATATATAAATAAATATAAAAACTGGAAGTAGTTTTTTGAAAGCATCTTTAAAGAATTTCAACTTGAAAATAGGCAAAATGCCTTAGAAACTATGAATAAGATGCAAATATTTTTATTAAAAATAATTCTTTTTTTATCTTTGACTTTTCGGATAAAATATCCTTCTACAGAGACTGAAGTTGTTTCATAATAAAGGAAAAGATATTACATTTTTTTTTTTAATAATTAGTAAATTCCTTTTCTTCTTGTTATCAAAGTATCCGCTTGTTGTCACTGGAAGATATATATATATATATATATATATTTATTTATTTATACCAGAAAAAAGTGTGACCTGTTGGGTCAGCCATTGAGTTCATTTTTTTTTTTTGTAAAACCAGTTACATTTTTTTAAAATAAAAAAGCTAAAATTCAAGAGCCTCTTATGTAGGGACGCATTTAAAAATGTTATTTCGAACTTAAACATGACGGATGGATAGAGGCTCTTAGTTAAAGTTATAGAGATGTGTGCATGGACGCATCTAAAAATGTGATTCCAAATGTAAGCAAGACAGACAGTGCCTCTCATAGAGATGCCTTGGCACTCGTTAAAAAAAAGGTTAAAGAAAGGAGAGAGAAAAGAAAAGAAACCTCCACTTATTCACACACCAAGAATCAAGCCATTCATAAAACCTCTATTTTGTCATGAAGAACGGTTTCCACAAACATATCCGTTGTTTTACAGAACTTGAATTCCCATTTACTTACCCCACCCCCCCACCCACACACTGGTACTAACCAGTTCTTCAAACTTCCAACAAATTCCTTTTCTCAATGAAGAATCCAATTCCAAAGAATGTCAGCTATTTTTTACCACTCCCTCACGTCATTCTTCACCTCAAAGTACCCTTCATCCATTCCATAGCCAGTAGGTACCCCTCCCTTCCCTCCATATCTAGACCCACCCCTCTTTTCTTCCGAAGATAAGGCAGGTTTTCCTTAAAGCAAAACCCATGTAGACTTTCCTTATCGCGTGGCTTAAACAAGCGCAGAGGTAGATTGAGTTTTGAATCGATGCTGTTATCAGAGAACACGGAACCAGAGCAAACCAAGACATTTTCGTTTCCTATAAATTCTTAGGAAAATCTCCGGGAATTTGAATTTTGATAATTTGGAAAAAGTTCTTTAAGAAATTCAAAAAGAATAGAAAAATCTGTGAAATACTAACAAGTTTTATTCATTTCATTTTATACATAAATACATACATACACACAAGTGCATATACACACATCTACATATACATCTGCATACACACAAGTGCATATACATATATATATATACTTGCATACACACAGGTACATATACATATATTTGCATACACACATGTACATATACACGCATACACACATGTACATATACATATATTTGCATACACACATGTACATATACACGCATACACACATGTACATATACATATACACGCATGTACATATACATATACACGCATACACACATATACATATACACGCATGTACATATACACGCATGTACATATACACGCATGTACATATACATATACACGCATGTACATATACATATACATGCATACACGCATGTACATATACGCATACACGCATGTACATATACACGCACACACACATGTACATATACACATGTACATATACATATACACGCATACACACATGTACATATACATATACACGCATACACACATGTACATATACATATACACGCATACACACATACATATACACGCATGTACATATACACGCATACACACATGTACATATACACGCATACACACATGTACATATACATATATACGCATACACACATGTACAAATACATATATCTGCATACACACATATACATATATTTGCATACACACATGTACATATACATATATTTACATACACACACGTACATATACATATATTTACATACACACACGTACATATACATATATTTACATACACACACGTACATATACATATATTTACATACACACACGTACATATACATATATTTACATACACACACGTACATATACATATATTTACATACACACGTACATATACATATATACATATATTTACATACACACGTACATATACATATATACATATATTTACATACACACGTACATATACATATATACATATATTTACATACACACGTACATATACATATATACATATATTTACATACACACACGTACATATACATATATACATATATTTACATACACACACGTACATATACATATATACATATATTTACATACACACACGTACATATACATATATATTTACATACACACACATACATATACATATATATTTACATACACACACATACATATACATATATATTTACATACACACACATACATATACATATATATTTACATACACACACATACATATACATATATATTTACATACACACATAAAAAAGCACATAATATTTTTGTGAAAGTCGAAGTTTTTTTTCTTGAAAATCATGTGGATATGGGTTGATAAGGTGTTTGTTCGTATTTTTTAATTTGTTTAAATTAGTATTGATGGGAAGCAGAGGGGGAGGGTAGCTCGGCTTATGTGAATTTCAAAGGCTATCATTGATCCGAATACAGCCTGTTTGAATAGCCGCGATGAAATCTTTAAGGGATGTATCCACAAGAGACAAGCACTACTCATAAACTGGACTAGCCGATTCACATAAGCCGAGCTACCCCCCTCTGCTTCCCACCATTACTAATTTAAACAAATTAAAAAATACGAACAAACACCTTATCAACGCATATCCACATTAATTTTCAAGAGCAACAACTCCGACTTTCACAAAAATATTTATCTAGTCATTATGAGGATAATACTCCAATTTCACAATTTATTTATCAGTTATTAGACTAATCTAACAAATCCATTTAAACGACCTCAAACCATTTATAATTCCAACAGAGTTACCTCCCTTAAATCCAGTGATTTCTTTATTCAAATTACTTTGCGTTGTCTAAAGAACTTAAACACGATATTAATTAACAGTTTTCCCTTTAACCTCTTTTTTTCTCTCTCCCTTTTAGAACGCACATCTTCAAACCCAAAACAGTAACGGCTAATAATATAAATTCATAAAATTGGCTCACGGGAATTACATAGAAACATTTTTATTTTTATTCTCTTTAATTTTATATTCTTATATCTCCCCAAAATCTCCTCCGGTTTCAAATCTCAACCGTTTCATTACACTAAATTTAAATTCAAATAAACATACACAACACGCTGAGCAAATAACGCGTCCCAACGAAAGTGTCACGTGACTTCACATTTCCAAAACAGATGACAACAGAAGCTGAAGAGAGCCGGATGGCTAAGTCCTTCCGTGCTTGAAACCGACGGTACGAATGTTGTACTAATTTTTCTGTACAAAAATAAATAAATATTATGCTCTTAATTTTTAACTTTAATTTTTAATTAATCGAGCACTCTGCTGGGATTTTTCCTACTATATTACAAAGAAGTTCTATATATATATATATATATATATATATATATATATATATATATATAGTCATCCACATACAGACTGTTTCGCTGTATTACAGCTCTTCAGTGTGGCTAGACGAGCTAGTGCCTCAAACCGGGATTGAAACTTAACTGTCGAGTTGACAGTTGGCGCCTCTACCCCTGCGCTATCATACAACACTGACTGAATGTAAGTGATATCTCAATGTAAACATTATCAAGTGCCGGGAGCTCAAATTAGTTTTACCCAATGAGCTATGCCTCAAAGCTTGTGGCAGTTGGCGATGTCCTTATGAATAAGCTCTACCCAAGAAAGGGAGCTTTTCGCTGCATCACAGCTCTTCAGTGCTGCTAGACGAGCTAGTGCCTCAAACCGGGATTGAAACTCAACCGTCGAGCTGACAGTTAGCGCTTCTACCCCTGCGCTATCATGCGATATATATATATATATATATATATATATATATATATACTAACCTTATGTGTTTTAACTTTTATATTTGTTTTGTTCTTTTGGTTAACGAAAGTAAATTGACCCCCATGCAACGCCGCGTACATATAGCTTATTCATAATAAACTTTTTACATCTTTTAATAATTTTTTGAGGAAAAAAAAAATACAGAATGTCATTTTGCTAATGAAAATAAAAGACACCTGGGCAACGCCTGGTAATGACCTTATTCTTCCCAATGACCTTTTGTGGGGGATGGGGGGTAGATTAGCATCTCCACTGATTTTTGTCTAACTCTGATGCTGAGAATGAAGCAAGTAAAAAGTAAACGGATTTGGGATCAAATTGACTTGAGGCACCCCAGAATCAACAACAACCAAAAGGACACATTTTGTCTTAATAGATTTTTAATTTTAATTTATATTCACTCCAAACAAGGCATATGCTACTGTAAATTAAGGGGCCGATTAATAGGGGCATCCTAAGTAGGGAGATGTGCAGCAAGATGTTTGTTCACATTACATTTAAATTTCTGTATGTTGGTACAGTCGAGGAAACAGAACAGGGATGGAATTCCAAAGGCAAGCAGTCCGAGGAAAGAAGCTTTTAGAGTAGAAAGTTTTCTGACATCTGGAGACCTCTACAGTGAAGGGGTAGGATTTTGTTGATTCTCGGGTTGGGTGGGTGTATTTACGTTGTACGGGGGCACAAGTGCAGCTAGTTCGTCGGAGCACATTACATTGAAGTACTTGTAGAACAAGCACAGCGACGCAACATTATGGTGATGAGACAGAGACTGGAGATTGGTAGACAGTTGGGACTTATTAGATTAGAGGCTATTTTCCCTTCTTCCATCGTAGGCTTAGCATCAGGCGGAAATTCTATGAACTTCACGCCTGTGGAACACATTACCATGGGACCGCTTCCCTCCAGACTACAGCATGGTTGTCTTCAAATACTTGTCATAAACGTTTGTACGTAAGTAATCAAAGTTTGCTCATTACATTCATTATTTTCAATCCTCTCATAATATTGTTCATCTCATTAACCCTTATCCTCGAGTGGCATTTGACCTTGATAAATAGTGAATCATTAGTAAAAAAAAAATAAAATACCCAAGTATCTTTTTTAATTAATTTTTAAAAAAAAATTATTTGCCAACCATATCTATGCTAAACTTCAAAAAATCATCACAGTTAAGTAATATATAAGTTTTCTTCAAATTTTCACAGCTGATTTTGTGGGGACAATATTGGGTGTTGGTAGAGGTGTATGCTCTTCACCTGCTTGAGTTGGGCCTAAATTAAATTCTATAAAAGGTACTTCTGGTATAAAATCGAACTCTATTTCCGGCATGTAGACAAAAGGATTGTCCACACATGCAATCCTTGAAAAAGAACCCAGCAGTAGAATAATATAGATGGCCGCTTTTACCAAAAGAAGAGTCTGGGAAACGATGGCTTCAGAGCGATCGGTTTGGCATAACCGTATCTATGACGGCTGCAGAAGGTTTGAGACAAAGCGAATCGAGTACTCCATCTTGAACTTAAGAGAGTTGAAAATGGACCTTTGGTTTACTTTCGACAACCTCGTAACTCTCAATTCCCTTATTTTGTCCTTTAGTCCTCACATTCCATGAGCGATGTTTCTGACAAAGGGGGAAGAATTGCTGTTTTCTAGGTCAGAATCTATCCATCTAGCACTTATAGTTAGATATTTTTGACTTTGAAGTAGTATTTTTGTTTAGCTCCTTACATCAAGTGGCTTCATGCCTTGTCTGGAGCGATTTCCATGAGAAATAAAACAACAAACAAACAAAGCTGCTTTCCTTTAACAACTATAAGAAATTTTTCCGACCACCAATTGTTCACCTTTTCCAAGAGGCCAACATTTAAACTCCTCACCCCGATATTCTCAGACAAAGAAGGTAGCCTCCCTCAACTGGGCTAGAAAACTTCTCACACCTGCCAATATTCTATATCTCAATAAAGTCACCATTCGCCCGTGCATGGAGTATTGTGGCCACATCTGGGCTGGTGCACCAACCACTAGCCCCTCCCTCTTGAACAGGGTACAAAAAAGAAGTTTCTAACCTAATAGGCCCCGCACTGTTTGCCAAGCTCAAGCCTCTGGCACATCACCACAGTGTTGCATCCTGGTGCTTGTTTTACAAGTACTTCCACGGAATGGGTTCCGATGAACTTATTGCACGTGTAACCCCTTAACGAAAATATCCTTGACCCACTCGACTAGTAGCAAAATCCCACCCCTTCACCGGAAGATTTCCTACTGTAATAGCAGCTTTCCTTGAAATTCCCTTCCTGTGCGACCGATCATACTAACATGGAGAAATTTAAATGCAATGTGCACAAATATCTTGCTGCACAACTTCCTACCCAGGCTATCCTAAATCTGGCCCCTATCACAGTAGCTCCTTACGTTGGAAAAATGATGATAAAAATAGATGATTTCATGATGAATATTTTTATATATATTACTATTACATGTATCCACATATAATGTTATGAGATATAATTTTTTTATATATATATATATATATATATGCATCATCGGGGATGAAACGCGGAACCTCTGTACCTTAATTGCCATAAATATATTTTCATAACTTACTATGTATGTGTAAATATATATATATATATATATATATATATATATATATATATATATATAAAGTAATCCAACAAAAGATATAAGCGTCAACTAATATCTTATAATTAGTGAAACATCCAGATAAAAACTGAAGCTCAATATACTGGATAGAGCATTAATATTATAATATAAAATGAAATAATAAAATAAGGTGCCAATCAAATTTTAATATAATTCAAAGTTCAAGCAAAGTATATTAACGTCCTTAGCTCATGAGTTTTCAAAGATAATTCTTCTCCTCAGAGGACCATTACAGCAGTGATATTACTACAGGTAATATATACGCAAATACATAAAAATACATAACATCAAATATATCAACCCAAAAACATACTTTTTTGTTAAATCTATACAATCCATCCAAGTCATACAATTTAAAAAACATAATCAGGAAAGATATCCAGAAGGTTGACTGAAGAATTAATCCAGGTGATGAGTGACAGTCCAAATACGAGAAATTGAAAAAGTTGTTCAGTCGTGAGATGCGTCAGCAATCGATGAAGTGAAAAGTATCCAATGTTAAAGTTGATTATTACAACGATAAATAAATCAAATCAAATAATATAAAAAGTTCAATAAACTCACTCAAAATTCCAAAAATTGATCTGAGCAGTACAAATCAAATCAAAGTTCGCTGGTTAAATGGAGAATCCGTTAAATCCGAATTGAACAAAATTAAAATTGAATTGAGTCAACAAACACGAATGTCCAGATTTATTTCAAACTTCAATTGTTCAATGCAAGGCATATTCTGTAATAAAATTATGTTTATTATTCTTTCCTTAAGCCAAGGCTTTTCAAAGATCAAAATCTTATCAGAGGAATTATATAAATAGATAAGTTGGCAGTGGAAAAGCCAAAATTCAAAATTTGAAAAAATATTAAGTTGAGAGTGAAAAAAAGTTTGTGTAAAAAAGATATGGGGTTTGTCCAGTTGGTAATTGTCCGTTGATGAGGTGTCCAATGAAAGGAGATTTAGATGGAGAAGAAAAGTTTTTCATGAAGGCAGCATGGAAAAGCGTTAAAAAATGAAGTAACTCCAAAATTTTTTCAAATATTAAATTTTGGCTTTTCCACTGCCAACTTACAAATCTATATAATTCCTCGATGATAAGATTTCGATCGTTGAAAAGCCTTGGCTTAAGGAAAGAATAATAAACATAATTTTATTACAGAATATACCTTGCATTGAACAATTGAAGTTTGAAATAAATCTGGACATTTGTACATGTTTATCACTCTTCTTTCATCTATCTGTGTGTATATATATATATATATATATTACTATTACATGTATCCACATAAAATGTTATAAGGATATATAATTTTTTATGTATATATATATATATATATATTAAAAGAAATATGCATCATCGGGGATGAAAGTGGGAACCTCTGTAGCTTAATTGCCATAAATATATTTTCATAACTTATTATGTATGTGTATATATATATACACTGTGTTTTCAGAAAATTGACCAGAGTGCTGCCCAGGTTACCCTAAATCTGGCCCCTATCACAGTAGGTTCTTACGTTTTAATGGCAATATCCCTTGTCTGGGGCGAACCAAAGTAAAAAAAAAAAGAATTTTGAAACTAGTAACATTTGACACAAATTACAGAATATTCCTGAACGCTTTATGTTGGGGGGAGGAGGGGGGGGGTTGAAGGGTCAGATTTAATGTCAAAGTTGATAAAATCAAAGGTCGCAGTTGACGGTTTTTAACCTTGAAAGCATTTTACATGGAGGGAGGGGGGGGCATTTTTCTCGATTTAAATAATGGGACAAAAATGTTTGCCCAATAAATGCAACGAAAGAGAAAACAACAACAGATATTACACGCGTCGATCGACACCTTGTTAACTATTTAAACTGTCAGCAAAGCTGAAACTAACAAATGACGACTGCCAGATTCCGCCTCATCCCATGGCAACAGAGTGACGTCGTCCCGAAAAGTTGAGGCAGCCGTAAACACATTCACAACCCTCCTCAGCCACGGCTACTGACTGAAAAAAAAAAAAACCCAACTTTCCCACCAAATGTTCCAGAACAGTCTTGAAAGACAAATAGGGCGAGTTGGGGATTTTTTGGAGGAAAGGAACAAAAAAAAAAAAAAAAAAAAAAAAAAAAAGTCGAATTTCTTTTTATCAATATAAGATACTATTTTTTAAGGCCATTTTTTTTACTTTAAGGTGATAACTTGTCATATCAAGGGAGATAACTTATGTCAACTTTTTTTTTTTTTTCAACAATCGATTCTTTTTTTTTTTTCAACAATCGATTCTTTTTTTTTTTCAACAATCGATTTTTATTTACAAAAACAAAGATTTTGTTTTTATTTGGTTTGAAATGGAAATAAATAAAACACTTTTTATTGGTTTGTTGAAGGAAACTAATATTCCATTGGAAGAAACAAAGTAAGGGCGCGGGGGGGGGGGGGGGATCTCATCTTTTTCCTACAGCCTCTTCGTCACAGAAGAGACATTGCTAGTCTTTCTCTACTCTATTGTTATTTTCTAACAGAAGTTTAATCTCTGATTTCCCCTGTAAAAGTCACAGTAAAAACTCGTCTAGCTACAACAACTGCCAAAAACTTTCCATTCTTCCTGTGTGAACTTAAAACCAAATGTAACTTACATGAACAGAGTTTCTTCCCAAGAGCTTTCCCATCCGTGGAACACATTACCACGGGACTGCTTCCGAGTTGACTACAACATGGTGGTTTTCAAGTCCAATGTTAACAAATACGTGTCGAGCCGTCCTATCAAATAATTCATTTCATTTTTTGCTTTTATTCACCCAACGGGGCAGATTATTATTACCGATAAGTCGGGTTAGGGGCTGCTGTGATTAGGGGCCAGATTTATAGGGGCCATCCTAAGTGGGGAGTTGGGCAGCAAGATGTTTGTTCACATTACATTTAAATTTCTGCATGTTGGTACGGTCGGGGAAACAGAGAGCAGGGAGGGAATTCCAAAGGCTAGCGGTCCGGAGAAAGAATCTATTAGAGTAGAAAGTTTTCCGGCATCTGAGGGGAAGAGGTGGGATTTTGCTGCTGTTAGTCGGATTGGTCGAGGGTTTTTACATTGAGGGCGTAAGAGTGCAGTAAGTTCGTCAAAGTGCATTTTGTACATGCACAGGGATGCAACATTGCGGCGATGGGACAGGGGCTGGAGGTTGGCAGACAGTGCGGGGACTATTAGGTTAGAGGTTCTTTATTGCATCGTATCAGAGAGAGAGAGAGAGAAAGAGATAGAAAGAAAGAGAGAGAGAAAGAGAAATAGAAAGAGGGAGAAAGATAGAAAGAGATGGAGAGAAAGAGAAAGAAAGAGAGAAAGAGATAGAAAGAAAGAGAGAGATAGAAAGAGAGAGAGAAAGAAAGAGAGAGAGAGATAGAGATAGAAAGAGAGAGAGAGATAGAGATAGAAAGAGAGAGAGAGAGATAGAAAGAGAGAGATAGAAAGAGAGAGATAGAAAGAGAGAGAGATAGAAAGAGAAAGAGAGAGAGAAAGAGAGAGAGAGAGAGAGAAAGAGAGAGAGATAGAAAGAGAAAGATATAGAAAGAGAAAGATATAGAAAGATAGAAAGAGAGAGAGTGAAAGAGAGAGAGAGTGAAAGAGAGAGAGAGGCTACTGGTGCACCAGTTCAACCGTGGCAACAATACTCCATGCATGGCGAATGGTGGCTTTATAGATATAGGATACTGGTATTACTCAGCGATTTCTGAAATCTTCCTGGTCTTTTTGGTGTCCCAATTCCTGTTCATCTCTTATGTGTGTTGTTCTCGGTCAAACGTCCCATTTGCCCGGCAATTTACTTCTTTCTGGTTTGTTCTCGGTGCTGCTAATCTGTCTCTTAATTTATGATCCAGTAACAGAGACGTTGTCAGAAAATCCAGGTATCTTTTCTGAAAAACACTCTCGCAAAATCCCCCTATTAACCCGAACGAAACCCATAAACCAACCCCAAATCAAAATGAAGTTTCTTTATTATTATTTATACTTGCTAACTTCAGGAGTTCGGGTTAGCAAATCGCAGGTAAAAAATTAATTTCGCCTCACTGTATGTTAAATATCATTAATATAACACGTTTGCACCAACTAGGTAGAAAAGGACTCCTTTGTGGATGAGCCCCCCCCCCCCCGAGTGCCGAGCTACATGCCCGAATTATCTTAGATGGTGTGTGTGAATCTTCGACACTCACCATGCATCCTTCTCCAACGCCGTCTAAGAGAAGGACGTGATTCTCACTAGACAACGCTACAGAACACTTCATAAAATAGCATTTTCACCGATAAGACCCTTAACTACACTGGACATACAGAAATATGCATCAGATGTTTCGCAGCGTAAGTGACAGTTAAGGAATTTAAAAACGAAAAACGGTTAAGGAATTAGAAAAACGAAAAACGGTTAAGGAATTAGAAAAACGAAAAACGGTTAAGAAAAAAGAAAAAACTACCAGAAAGGAGAACACGTTCACAGACCTATTGCAAAAAAAAAAATTTTTTTAAATCTATATTTAGTACAAATAAGCTTTTGTTTCTGCCTGGCTTGTCCACCAAGTGTCTGTCATGAATGTCCAACAGTCTTTGTTTTATCGCCATTCAATTGTGCGCTCGAAATGTGCACCTCTGCGTTCATCAATACTACGGTTGTGATTACGTCGTTTCGGATGAAGAAGAAGACGTATTGGGATTTCAACCGGATGAGGCAACTCACACTTCAAATGACTCATCAAAATGGCTGCAGGTCAGAGGGGCACTTTGGTGATCATCTCATCAGTAGGAGGTATGATCCTGAATGGCTTCACACTCACCGGACCTTTATCTTCCAGATTTTTATCTGTGGGGCTCTGGTTAAATCCAAAGACGTCTGCATCAGTATTTTGCGGCTTCTGGTCATTTTTCCTCAGTATGTGTGTGTGGACAATCTATCGCAAGCAACGACATTCAGTCATTTATCGCAGAGCGAGGATAATAAAGTGGTGTTGGCTCTTATGAAATCGCCACTCGATGCCTACAGATGATGGCCTTCCTCAACGACTTGGAGCAACCACTGGTCCCTGTTGACCGGGGTGTCGGGAGTAACCTAAAATCGTTCAGTGCTCCAAATCTACGAGAAGGGCCTTGATCAAAAGCAGACAATATCGACATATCCATGTTCGACGCTGAATTCACGTCCAACTCAACAACAGCAACAGGAACTAGAATTGATTGAAGAGTTTAATCAGAAATAAGATTATAAAAACAGCCTAACCAAATTGAAAGAAAAAAAAGTAAATTGCCAGCCTTGCGTTCCTGTTATTTTCATTTCCTTTTTTTTTTTTTTACCGTTTCTGTTTTAAAGTCAGTCTGACCTTCAAACTGAATGGAATTTCATTTTGGTCATGACCCCACGACAGGAATTTCAAAAAGGTTGGACATCCAGTCAAACTTTCACGGCAAACGTTTTGCTGCCCTTTCTCTCGCTCGCTCTCTTTTATGGAAGGGGTTGTGAAACTAATTATGTTTATATCCTCACGTGTTGTTTTATGTCTGCTAATTGAACATGGTGACCTGTCTAAAAGACCGACAATTATTTAGGAATTAAGTTTTAATAATATTTTTTAATGTTAGAATTAATGAAGTGAACCGAACAAAAGATGATTAGAAAGTTAATAAAGATGTTCCTTAATTGCTAATAGTGTAATACATTTTTTAAACACGTTGCCAGATCAGATTAAGAAAAACTTTGAAAGTCTTTGATGGAATTTGATTAATGGTTCGAAAATTGAATTACAAGACCATTTTTGTTACTATGGATGAAATTGTCAACAGAATTAGAGATAGATAGATAGAGACTTACAATGACATTGTAGAGAGAGAGAGAGACTTACAATGACATTGTAGAGAGAGAGAGAGACTTACAATGACATTGGAGAGAGAGAGAGAGACTTACAATGACATTGGAGAGAGAGAGAGAGACTTACAATGACATTGTAGAGAGAGAGAGAGAGAGACTTACAATGACATTGTAGAGAGAGAGAGAGAGAGAGAGACTTACAATGACATTGTAGAGAGAGAGAGAGAGAGAGAGACTTACAATGACATTGTAGAGAGAGAGAGAGAGAGAGAGACTTACAATGACATTGTAGAGAGAGAGAGAGAGAGACTTACAATGACATTGTAGAGAGAGAGAGAGAGAGAGACTTACAATGACATTGTAGAGAGAGAGAGAGAGAGACTTACAATGACATTGTAGAGAGAGAGAGAGAGAGACTTACAATGACATTGTAGAGAGAGAGAGAGAGACTTACAATGACATTGTAGAGAGAGAGAGAGAGAGACTTACAATGACATTGTAGAGAGAGAGAGAGAGACTTACAATGACATTGGAGAGAGAGAGAGAGAGACTTACAATGATATTGGAGAGAGAGAGAGAGACTTACAATGACATTGGAGAGAGAGAGAGAGAGAGAGACTTACAATGACATTGGAGAGAGAGAGAGAGACTTACAATGACATTGGAGAGAGAGAGAGAGACTTACAATGACATTGGAGAGAGAGAGAGAGACTTACAATGACATTGGAGAGAGAGAGAGAGAGAGAGAGAGAGAGAGACTTACAATGACATTGGAGAGAGAGAGAGAGACTTACAATGACATTGGAGAGAGAGAGAGAGACTTACAATGACATTGGAGAGAGAGAGAGAGACTTACAATGACATTGGAGAGAGAGAGAGAGAGAGACTTACAATGACATTGGAGAGAGAGAGAGAGAGAGACTTACAATGACATTGGAGAGAGAGAGAGAGAGAGAGACTTACAATGACATTGGAGAGAGAGAGAGAGAGAGAGAGAGACTTACAATGACATTGGAGAGAGAGAGAGAGAGAGAGACTTACAATGACATTGGAGAGAGAGAGAGAGAGAGAGACTTACAATGACATTGGAGAGAGAGAGAGAGAGACTTACAATGACATTGGAGAGAGAGAGAGAGAGAGAGAGACTTACAATGACATTGGAGAGAGATAGACTTACAATGACATTGGAGAGAGAGAGAGAGACTTACAAAGGAATTGTAGAGAGACTTTAATCAAAATAGTATGTTTGTACACACCGTAACCACATATTTGATAGCAAAATACAGGTAATATAGAAGTTCTATTTTTGTTTTCTAATAAGTCACCATCTGGGATAAGGATTTAAAGAGACTTATTTTTAGTTGTGTAAAAAGAATTACTGAACAGATATATGACAGTTTATGAATTTTCAAATCAAAGTGGAACAAACAGTAGCAATGGTGGTGACCGAGCAGGTCACAGGTAGTCTACTAATATATAACTTAAAGAAAGAGGCAAAATGCCTTTGAAAAGCCATGTGTTAGATGCAGACATTTTATTAAAATCAAAATAAAAAAAATAAAAACATTTTTTCCTCTTCATCTTGATTTTTTATCTAATATTTCACTTGATATAACAAGCCTCGTCAAAGTTTAAGACAAATAAAAGGTATTAACCTTATTTTTTTTTTCGTAATAATCCTTCCTGGTCTTGTAGAAGTCACATCCGACTAACGGTGAAAATGTCTGTTTTAAATTGAACTTAAATCGCGCATGGTCGCTGGTAGGTATAAATTTGGGAAAGTTCATTTTTTAAGCATTTTTAGAATTTTAAACATAAAGAAAGAGGCAAAATGCCTTCAAAAAACCATGTGTTAGATGCAGATATTTTATTAAAATCAAAAAAAAACATTTTTTTTTCTCTTCATCTTGTTTTTATCTAATAATTTCGCTTGATATAAACAAGCCTCGTCAGAGCTTTAGACAAATAAAAGGTATTAACCTTATTTTTTAAATATTGTTTTGATTTTTGATTTTGATTTTAATTAAAATATCTGCATCTAACACAGTTTTTTGAAGGCATTTTGCCTCTTTCTTTAAGTTTAAAATTCTAAAGATGCAAAAAAAAAAATGAACTTTCCCAAATTTATACATATATATATATATATAGTATAGTATAGTCTAGTACTTTTATAAATTTGGACATGTATTGCTGTTGTTGTTGTTGTTGTTGCTGTTGCAATGGTGTTCACCTTGGTCAGGTTGAGTCGGTTTCTTCCCTGGCTTGCACCACATCCCAAACCATGGCAGCTCTGAGCAAGGTTGCACGACTGTCTGAGAGCTCTACCAAGTCCTCCTTGGATGTGTATTATAGATTGCTGGCTAAGAAAAATTATAACTTTTATTGCTAGCAAATAAATGCATATGTGTAAATATTTAATGCAGCCATGGGAAACCTATTTTCGCTGAGTAGGTTGCAGAAGACATGGTTCACATCAGGTAAACGCCAAGACAAAAAAAACAATAAAAAAATAAAAGATTATCTTTTCATTATTGATAACCAGTTTCACTATGAAAGACCATATGAGTAAGTATTATTATTTTATTATTATTATTATATTATTATTATTATTTTATTATTATTATTTTATTATTTGATTATTATTATTATTATTATATTATTATTTCAATATTTTCTCATGCTGAAATTAGACGTTTCATGAATGAATTCCAACTCCTCCTGTCTGTTTGCCATTTCACTTTTGCTGCCCGTCAGGTCAACGGATCCCCTCCATGTCTTCACGCCTTTAGGCCATCAAAATGTGGTAGGGATGACTGACAGCGGGTGACGTGTCCGTACCAGTTGAGACATCATTGTGCAACACAATTTCTCATGGAGGTGACACCGGCAATTTTTTCCGTCCGATGCACTGCAATCGGGATCATTTCGTTTTGACATTTCGTGGTTGACCACGTTTCACAGAGCACAGGTCGGACACGTGTATTGTATGCTGCCACTCTCACATACAATGACATCCCTGCCTTAGACATAGGAAAAAGCAATTATTTTCTTCTTCGGTCAAATAAATCTTTGCAAAGAAAATTTTTTTTTAATTTAAGTCTTGGTAAAATATTATCACTGATGTCAATGATTGCAAAGAAAATTTTTTAATTTAAGTCTTGGTAAAATATTATCACTGATGTCAATGATTGCAAAGAAAATTTTTTTAATTTAAGTCTTGGTAAAATATTATCACTGATATCAATGATTGCAAAGAAAATTTTTTTAATTTAAGTTTTGGTAAAATATTATCACTGATGTCAATGATTGCAAAGAAAATTTTTTTTAATTTAAGTCTTGGTAAAATATTATCACTGATGTCAATGATTGCAAAGAAAATTTTTTTAATTTAAGTCTTGGTAAAATATTATCACTGATATCAATGATTGCAAAGAAATTTTTTTTAATTTAAGTTTTGGTAAAATATTATCACGGATATCAATGATTGCAAAGAAATTTTTTTTTAATTTAAGTTTTGGTAAAATATTATCACGGATATCAATGATTGCAAAGAAAATTTTTTTATAATTGAAGTTTTGGTAAAATATTATCACGGATATCAATGATTGCAAAGAAATTTTTTTTATAATTGAAGTTTTGGTAAAATATTATCACGGATATCAATGATTGCAAAGAAAATTTTTTTAATTTAAGTTTTGGTAAAATATTATCACTGATGTCAATGATTGCAAAGAAAATTTTTTTAATTTAAGTCTTGGTAAAATATTATCACTGATATCAATGATTGCAAAGAAATTTTTTTTAATTTAAGTCTTGGTAAAATATTATCACTGATGTCAATGATTGCAAAGAAAATTTTTTTAATTTAAGTCTTGGTAAAATATTATCACTGATATCAATGATTGCAAAGAAAATTTTTTTAATTTAAGTCTTGGTAAAATATTATCACTGATGTCAATGATTGCAAAGAAAATTTTTTTTAATTTAAGTCTTGGTAAAATATTATCACGGATATCAATGATTGCAAAGAAAATTTTTTTAATTTAAGTCTTGGTAAAATATTATCACTGATATCAATGATTGCAAAGAAAATTTTTTTTAATTTAAGTCTTGGTAAAATATTATCACGGATATCAATGATTGCAAAGAAAATTTTTTTTA
The DNA here is from genome assembly GCA_963556195.1 of Sepiola atlantica. Taxonomy (NCBI): domain Eukaryota; kingdom Metazoa; phylum Mollusca; class Cephalopoda; order Sepiida; family Sepiolidae; genus Sepiola; species Sepiola atlantica. The sequence continues at coordinate 108,691,183 of OY744531.1, forward strand.
ATTTAAGTCTTGGTAAAATATTATCACGGATATCAATGATTGCAAAGAAAATTTTTTTTAATTTAAGTCTTGGTAAAATATTATCACTGATGTCAATGATTGCAAAGAAAATTTTTTTTAATTTAAGTCTTGGTAAAATATTATCACTGATATCAATGATTGCAAAGAAAATTTTTTTTAATTTAAGTCTTGGTAAAATATCACGGATATCAATGATTGCACAGAAATTTTTTTTTAATTTAAGTTTTGGTAAAATATTATCACGGATATCAATGATTGCAAAGAAATTTTTTTTAATTTAAGTCTTGGTAAAATATTATCACTGATATCAATGATTGCAAAGAAATTTTTTTTTAATTTAAGTTTTGGTAAAATATTATCACGGATATCAATGATTGCAAAGAAATTTTTTTTATAATTGAAGTTTTGGTAAAATATTATCACGGATATCAATGATTGCAAAGAAAATTTTTTAAATTTAAGTCTTGATAAAATATTATCACTGATGTCAATGATTGCAAAGAAATTTTTTTTAATTTAAGTTTTGGTAAAATATTATCACGGATATCAATGATTGCAAAGAAAATTTTTTATAATTGAAGTTTTGGTAAAATATTATCACGGATATCAATGATTGCAAAGAAATTTTTTTTTAATTTAAGTTTTGGTAAAATATTATCACTGATGTCAATGATTGCAAAGAAATTTTTTTTAATTTAAGTTTTGGTAAAATATTATCACGGATATCAATGATTGCAAAGAAATTTTTTTTAATTGAAGTTTTGGTAAAATATTATCACGGATATCAATGATTGCAAAGAAATTTTTTTTATAATTGAAGTTTTGGTAAAACATTATCACGGATATCAATGATTGCAAAGAAAATTTTTTTAAATTTAAGTTTTGGTAAAATATTATCACGGATATCAATGATTGGACTGAATCGATAGCTCCACTTTACAGACACAGTGTAGTAAGATGATAAGTTCGGTAACGTAGAAAAGAAAATTAACACTTTGAAATTAAGTTTAGCAAACCTGTTCAAGGAAATGACGTAGCAAAATAAGTAGTGACGTAAGAAAGGAAGGATACGTGGAGGTTGGGAAGCTAAAGTTGTTCTCTTGGGTTTGAACTGCGGAAGAAAACAGGCATGTTTTGGAGATCCCCCCGCTACAGACAGGAGATGGACAGTGGGAAAGAAGTCTACGAAACATCACTGGATACTGTCTATAAACTTACGAAGATGAAACAACAAAAACCAGAGCGGAACGTGTGTTGTTGTTTTTAATGACTACGACGAGAGAACACCTATTACAAATGCTGCTACTAAAGTTAGAGAAAGAACAATTCTAAAATTAACACTACTATGACAGCTACAACAAAGAAAAAAAGAGAGGCAGACAACCTCTACACACTGTCAGCACTACTGCTGTTATTACTGGACATGTCAACAATATATTTGTGTGGTCTCACAAAACTATGATGCTGATGCCAATGAAAGTATCCATGTGATAAACACATGCGGATATCATTCTGAAATAACTAAAAGAAAAAATAATCAACACCTTAAAAAAATGATCCACGTATTAAAAAAAAATATAAATACTTTCATAATCCGTAAATCAATTTAGTTAAAACTATTTTTTCTTTGAATTACGAGTACATATTCTGATAATTAAATAATTTAATCCGTCACATTTTTCTAGAAAAAAAAAATAAATAAATAAATAAAATTTTGATTTTCATCATAAAATTAAGTCTGCTATTCAGAAACACGTGCCACAGTTACTCATGACTGATTCAATTCTTGCAAAAATATGATATGGGTTCTCAAATGTGTTATGCAATTTCATGCTCTATTTAATTACAAATGGTTTTATGACAGGTAGAATTGACAATAGAGAGATACTAAAGATTATTTTTAATTGATTAAATTTGATTACAAGCTAAACAAATACATTGAAGACATTGCCAAGGCTGCTGCAAAGAAGGTGTGCTGCCTCTACCGTGCTAGTAAACTCCTCACACCTGACATTATCCTGTATCTCTACAAAGCCACTATCCGTCCATGCATGGAGTATTGTTGCCACATCTGGGCCGGTGCATCATCCACTAGATTCTCCTTCCTAGACAAGGTCCAAAAAAGAGTCGCCAACTTAATCGGTCCGACACTATCTACCAAGCTCCAGCCCCTGTCCCATCGCCGCAACGTTGCATCCTTGTGCTGGTTTTACAAATACTTCAATGGATTGTGCTCCGATAAACTTGCTGCTCTAATGCCCCCCTCGACGCAAATACACTAGAACAACCCGACAATCAGCTAGGTCCCATCCATTCACTGTGGAGGTCCCCCAAATGCCGGAGAGCCTTCTACTCCAGCAGCTTCTTTCCTTGTGCTGTCGGCCTCTGGCACTCCATCCCTGCTCCCTGTTTCCCCGACTGTATTGACATGCAGAGGTTTAAAACTAATGTAAACAGACATCTCGTTGCACAGCTCCCAACTTAGAATGACACCCAAAACCTACATCCTAATTCTCAGTAGCCCCTTGCATCTACAGTGGTGTCCTGCCTTGTTTGGGGTGAAATATCATAAAAAAAATTAAATAAAAATTACGGTATTTAGGCTAACTTGAACATAGGGTCTAAAATCGAAGCTTCGGGGTAGGATCAAAGTGTATTATCTGTTCTGTCTTCAGTCTGAAGAGAAATCCTTCTTGCATGGGGCAATTTTAATTTTTGTCCTATCCAAAGTTCCCCTTTTTGGGGGTAGCTGGATATCCCCCACATAAAAAAAAACGTCTTTGTGTTTAACTTTTCTCTCATGGGGAGGCAAATAAATGAGGGTCGTTTTTCAATATGGGGAAAATCCATCTCCTCCAAAAAGGGCACACTGAATGGAAACGAAACTATCTGTGTGTTATTGTTAACACTACCTAACAAATCAGAGAACCTTAGTTGACAGGTAATAAACCTAATCTCTTTTGAAAAAGAGGAGGTAATGCCTGGGAGGAATACCTTCTCAGAAAAAAACAAAAACAGATACTATCTTTTGATCTTAACCAAAATGTTGGATATTAGTGGGGATGTTAGCTAGTAGATATATTACGTAAAAATATATTGGGCAGATTTTAGTCATAAACAGGATGTATGGTAGACAGAGGGTCAGGCGGGTGACCCCTCGGACAAATGGGACCTGTGTAGGAACAAATTTAGCAGAAGTGAGATCAGATGATTGATTCAGGAACATGAAGTTTTAAGGAAACAACTTAAATGGAAAAATGTGTTTTGAGATGTTCTGACGAGCATTAAAATTAACAAAGCCATGTGCTTCTAATTAAGTGTCTCTCTCCTCAACACACACACACTTTTGCGTTTCAGCCTAACCAGATGGACGAAGATGGCCAAATGAATCATCTTTCTTTTGCAAGAATGTGTTGTGTTGGTTGATACGATAAATTAGTATAAGAAGAATTGAACCGACTTTTGATTGCAGCTGAAAAACAACACCGAGAAGCCAGCCGAAGAAGAACAAGGTATGTTTTGAATTGAGATGGACTGTTGATTCTTTAATGACTAAAAATATTATAAGCAAAGGGTTGATGTATCCCGTGATTTGCCGATTTGGTGCTGGAATATCCAACAAAAAGTCTAGCTATAACAGAGGGTCATTCAGGTTTTATTTAAGCATAATATTTGGTATTCTTAATTTTATTACATCAGGTATATAAGGAAATCTTCATACCAAATTTGGTGCAATTTTAACAGTGTGAAATGCTTTAGTATTTATTGCTATGACTATTATTAGTAGAAATAGTAGTATACTTTTTATCCTCCGATGCCGCACCAGTTAAGAGTTGTTCAGACCATAGTTGGTAGAATTTAACCCAATAGGTTTAATCTAAAAAAAATGTTTGAATTTAACATCGGCCGTAATGTCAATCATGTGGTCTTAGTGCCGTAACAAAGGGATTTCCCTTCCAAATAAAATTACAACTCGTTTAAAACAAATATCAATGTGTTATTTTATAAAGGTTTAAATTGACGGTTGGTTTCACTACCAAACAACAGACTTGCAATCAGAACATCTCTTCCAACCAAACACAAACAGTCCATCAGCTTACGGTCAAAAGGGTTAGGGTTATCCGAGACTCACAGAAACCAAAACCTTCTTCTGCCTGTCTTTCTCAGAATATAAATATCAATTGGACCACATCGCAAGACCACTTGAGATTTATCAGCTGTTAATTTATGGACATAAAAACTGACTGACCATGAAGGTGCATTATTTGAGGTTGAACATAACTTCTATAGAATCTCAAGTGGCTCACAGTCTCAGCATGGAACCTGGTCTTAAAAAGGTCATTATTTTTTCAAAGAGGCTGACCAATTTTTGGGGTGGTCTCTTCTCTTAGCTAAATATTTTTCCCATGACAGGTCTGCCGTTTGTAGCATGCATCTATGCACCCCACTAAACACGGATACACAGTCAGTATCCAAAACTCTCAACTTAGGTTCCGACTTCTGAAATTTTAAAAGGTTTGATACAGTTCCAAAAGCAATGAAAACCCGCTCTCTTCTCTCCACGTAGTACTCCAATAAATCAAACATTTATTGGACGATGAATTGTAGCAAAATTTTAGACATTTATTTTCTTTCCTAAACATCGGCCCTAAACACTTTAGTTGGCATATATACTTACAGGTAAATGTTCAAATTCGGCACCGATTGAACCGCAATAATATTTTTGAAGAGTTTCAACGAGGTCTTTCGGAGATTGTACTTCATCACTGCAATACAGAATACCTTGCACGTTGACTGCGGAGGAGGAATCATCAGCTGAAAATCCATAACGACTCGGATCAACCTCTGGAACAAGCCTGCAGAGAATTTAAAAAAACACAAAAAAATAAATAATACATTTTATCTAGAAAACATGAAACCACATCAAATGTAGTGAAAATTTTAATGAATATGTCCAGAGATATACAAGGTTGACATCCGAGCTGAAGGGGAAACCTTATGTGAATGCATGAAGAACTCAAGATATCCTTAAGAGCGTTGAATAGACAAAATAACAAACAACCGATTACCAAGAGACACTAGTACTTCTGCCTTAGAGCTAGGATCAAACTGTAGTATCTGTTGGACCTCAACCTGATTGATGTAGCCTTTTAGCTTTTTTTTTTTTGGTAATAGACATCCTCCAAGACGTTCTTTCTCAATTTTTATTTTGACTTTGGCCTCCCTAACCCTAATTGTTATTTTTTTTTAATCTTGGAAGGAAACCATCCACTCCTATTTCATTTCCTCCAACTTAAGTCCCACTTCTATTTAGAGATCAATCTGATTGTTTTCAGTTCTAAACAAACCGGGAAACAACGGGCAGTGAATTTTAAAAAAAAAAAGTTGGCAGGGTTTAATTATTTTTTTTATTTTTTTTTTTTATTTTTTATTTTTTTTAAAAGATGTTTTTTATTTCCCCTCTCCTCATCATTTTTCAGTGTTGACATTTTTGAAGATTAAATTTAATTAAAACCATTTGGGATATTTTAAGTAGATTTGTCCATAGAGTAAATGCGGTATTGCGGTGATTGCTGAAATGAACGTGATGGACAAATGATGAAATAATGGAAGGAACGATGCGTGCACGAATGGGTCAAAATGAGTCTAGTTAAGAGTAGGATAGACAACGGGATCGTTTCAAATCACACTTTCCCGTCTTGTGTCACATCTTCCCGCCGTGGGAGGTGGGTTGTTTTGTTTTACGGCATATCAACCCTTTTTGGGTTATTTAATGCCAAATTCAGTCATTTTGGCAAAAGTTTTTATGCTTCAAGTTCTTTATGTCTTCAAATATGTATTCATCATGTTTGGTTTGGTTGTTTTGTAGAGAAAATTGTTGTTTTTGTTTTTGGCTTTGCAGAACATGATTGAGTTTTGCAAAGAGAAAGGAAAAAAACAATAACATCAATGTTTGGTGCACTTTAAGTCAGGAAGACAGTATTTTCAGACAGCCTGATCCGGTAGCACCCACCGCCATGAGAGGGAAATAAATCCATTTGCCATTTTACAGCTGTCCGTTTTTATTTTTAGTAACTTACCCAGTTTTTTTGGGTTTTTTTATTTGAAAATGTTATTTTTATCTTTTCTTTCAAGGTAAATTTTTTTAAACATGACTATATTTGATATTTTTCCTAAAATAAAACTTCCAACAAACAATATATCTCCACACGGGCAATGCCGGATGAATACAGCTAGTATATATATATATATATATATATTATAATATTAAATGAAGTAATAAAATAAGGTGTCAATCAAATTTTATTAGAATTCAAAGTTCCAGCAAAGTATCCTTAAGTCCTTAGCTCATGAGTTTTCAAAGATAATTATTTGAAAACTCATGAGCTAAGGACTTAAGGATACTTTGCTTGAACTTTGAATTCTAATAAAATTTGATTGACACCTTATTTTATTACTTCATTTTATATTATAATATTAATGCTCTATCCAGTATATTGAGCTTCAGTTTTTATCCGGATGTTTCACTAATTATAAGATATTAGTTGACGCTTATATCTTTTGTTGGATTGCTTCATATATATATATATATATATATATAAATGGCACTTATGCACTTGACGAAACAGCTGAATTTATTTGTTTTCAATTTTGAAGAATTACATTCAAAACAGCGGCAATAATCCACAGATATAATTTCCGCGAACCCCCTGGAAGCTATTTTCAAACAAATTTCCGAACTATATCCTCTTTCATAAAAAGAAAAAACAATCACACTTAAAAATAACTTTATAGGAAAGAATGCTAAATTATTTTTAAATGAAAACTGTTCGTTTTAGAACATTTTCAATTATGAATACTGTTCGTTTTAGAACATTTTCAATTATTAAAAAAAATTGTTTTATAACATCTAAAATTCTAAAATATTTCAGAAACTATATATTTTATTACAATCACTGTACATTTTAAATTAAAAAAAACAACACATTTTAAATTATATAAAAGAAACAAACTATTACAATGTTTTTCTTTCAGAAACTACATTTTTGTTAAATAAATACATTTTTTTAAATGTTTTAATCTGTTGGTCGTTTCATTACTTCCGGTTGATTATCTGTCTGAACTCTTCAAAATTAAAAACAAAATGTTTCGTCAAGTGCACAAGTGGCTGCCATATAAATATATAAAACTAATAAACAAAAATGTTTTTAAATTTCCATTTTAATAGCTGAAATAAAAAAAAAAAAACGTTTGGAAGGGAACCGCCTGTCATCCTGTCTAAGGAAATAAATCATATAAAACTGAGCTAAAAATAGAAATTATGTGTTCAGCCAAACAAAATGTCCCGTTTCTAAGAAGGAGATATGAAGCCGGATATTTTTTAAATTTTAAACATAAAAACAATGTTTTTTTTGGTGTTATCCGAACAAGACGAATTAAACAAAAAACTTTATTAGTATAATATAATAATAATCATGCCAGCACAGTTTTCTTCATTTTTTTTTTTGAAGAGCTTCTAAAAGAGTTTCAATTAAAGAAAAAAAAAAAAAGCTTTCAAAACTTGTATTAAAGACTTTTTTCGTATTGCCACACAGACTTAGGGTTAATAAAGGGTATTGTTCTGGGATATGGGGGGGGGGGGGTAAAAAAAAAAGGACTCTGCAGCAGAAAAAATACAAAACAAAACATCCTTTTCATTAACCCCATCACTAACCCTCTTAGTCTATGGTAGCAATACGTAAAAAAGGATTTTTAAATATGCTAGTTCTGAAAATATAAAAATTTGGTGCTACTTTGGCTTGATTTTATTTATCTTCCTCCCACAAGGTAAGATGTGACACAAGGTCGGGAAAGTGGGAAAAAACCAGCGCTTGAGAATTTGAGAACTCTGGCTATTTAAAAATTGCCTGGGCAGCCCCGTCGGCATTCCCCGGTAGGGGCGCCTCAGGTGATTAGCAATAAACTAACCCCTTCTCAAAGGGTGAGAAGGCAAAGCCTGGGAGGGTGCACCTCCTAGCACTGCACAGGACGGACAACCGATAGACCGGCGTAAATCCAGACCCAAAGGCCCGGACAATACCGGTTTATTAGGCGGGGTAAAAACCCCTGGTTGAACTTTGGCTTGATATTTACAACAAAAAGATATCTACACTATATGCCCCTTTTCTTTGGCTGGATATCTACAAGGAATAGATTACTTATTTTTAAGCGACTTCCCATTGAATAGTTGGCTAGTCTCTTTGAACATTTCCCTTGTCTTGCACCATGTTGATTGCAATATGAGGTGTAGACCGCATACCAAAGTAGATTCATGGTACATAGATAACAAGCCAAAGCAGCACCAAGCAAAGCAGCGTTCATGTAATAATTGTCATCAAATATGTGTAGCGGAGACTCAACGGGAACTGAAGAAGAAGCTCGGTGAACACAAAAGAGACATCAAAAATAGCAACTCTTTGAACGCGCTTTTCTCCCACGTAGTAGAACACGATGATTCTTTTAATTTTCAACAGGTTAAAATTATTAGATTCATTCCAAATAAATCTCGGCGAAGACTTCTTGAAACAGCACTCATTATAAACTCTAACGCAATCAAACAACACAATGGTTTCTATAATTTATCTCCTTTAATCAGCAAACTTATTTTATCCGAACAAAAAACAAATTTAGATCCAGGCTAGTTACCTTTTTACCACACTCTCTACAATCCTTTCTGCAATCCAACCATACAATATTATACATATGGTACAAATAAACGTCCGTCTATGTCTGACTTGCCCACCAAATTTCAGTCATGATGTCAACAGTCTTTCTTGTATCGCCATTCAATGATATCGGGGTGGCAGCCTACTTTGGTAATCAGCTCATCAGTAAGTGTGATCCTGAATGGGCTTCATACTTATTGGATTCTTAAACTAATGAACTTATTATGAATTATGGGATACGTATTCTAGGCTACATGGTGAGTAACGTGTGCACATTATTTTTTTTGTAAACTTTACGATTTAGGGCCCCGAAACTGCACTCTCCCTCACACACACATAAAAAAAACAATTAAATAAGCTTTCTACCAAATGAATAACGTTTAGTAAGTTTAGCTGTCCACAATAAATCACGTTTCGTCACATACGGAATGGATAGAGTACACATGTATCCATTATATATCTCTTCAGTAGGGATTGCTTTTTTTTTTATTTTTCAATTTTTGTTATTTTTTTTTTTGCCGGGGATGGGGCATCTTACCAGATGCCAAACATTCACCCACTATTTCAGTGACTCTAACCGAGAGATCTTTTTTAAGATTCTAACCGTCCCTTTAGGTGCAATTGTTTGTATCTCTCTTGCACTTGGTTCACTCGGTATATTCGCCAGATAGCTTTTGAAATTCTTTTTCATGAACCCGGTTGCTCCTATAAATTATTGGAATTATGGAGATCTTCCTAAGATTCCAGTTTCTTTTCATGTCGTACATAAGACATTGGTATTTCGTTATCTTCTTCCTCTCAGCTCTGTTTAAGCCAGCATCATTAGGGACACTGACTTCAACTAGGGTTGCTACTTTCTCCCTTTTGTCCCATAGCTCAGTTTTCTAGGTATGTAGCTGTAGGAATTTCATTGTGTGTATGCGTGTGCGCGTATATAACTGCATAGGAACATTTGAGAAGCCAAAACCTCCTTTATATTTTGATTCAAGTTGTTATGGTGTTAAATTCTGGAAGAATTGCATCATTCACAATTTCTAGACATTTATTTCTTTCACTTTTTGTAAACCGTTTTTTTTCTTTTTTTTTTCCTTACAATAAAACAAAAAAAAAAACAAATATCCTTCCTGTTTTTCCTGTGTGAGAGTCACGTCTAATTAAACATCTCTTTAAAGCTTTAAACTTATCACTTTCTGTTGCCTGTTTCACTCGGCAACTGTTTACCCGGCAAGAAAAGTCAACAGTCCATGACGACTTTGCATGACGTCTATATTCACGGCCCTGGGCATAACCTTAAAGTGCATCCCGTCGTGAGACCCTAATTTTGGCAGCTTTGAAGGGGTGCAAAGTCACGGCTCAGTTACCATTACTCCCAGGTCCACTCCGACTCCGGAGTGGTAGTACCTATCAGGGTCCCATCTACGGGTTAAATAGAAACTATTCTTGACAGACTATTGTTGTCACATATATTTACACTATTCATACAACAGCAACATACAGATCAAATTCTGTTAAATATTTCATCTGATAGTAACCCAAAAATGTCCCTTAATTCCCTTTTTTTTAACCATATTTCTGAATTCATCTAATTCCATCTAAAAATCATATTTGGTTTAACGTCTATTTTACATGCTGCCATGTGTTGGATGGCTTTGAGAAATTGACTTCCAAACTAACCTATCTCTGCCAGGTCTTTATTTATCCCTCTTTCTCTCGAATCCATTCGTATCACTTCCTCCCATGTTTTCCTTGGCCACCCCCTCCCAACTGACCCTGCTACCTTAACTGTTCTACATCTAACCCCAGAACTCTCATCCACTCTTTCAATGTGCCCAAACCAACGAAGTCTCCTGTTCTGCATACATCTTCCCTATATTGTCCAGATTTAATCTTCCTCTCAGGTCATCAGATCTAAGCCTGTTTTTAAGACTCACATTACACATCCACCGTATCATTCTCATATCAGTTCTCTTCATGCAACATATGTCCTCAACCCTTACTGACCAGGTTTCACTTCCATACATCATCACAACGCGTACGCATGTCTGACAAACTCTTTCCTTGGTCAACAGTGGTAACGCTCTGCTAGTTAGTAATGGCAGAAGTTTTTAAATTCATCTAATTCCATCTCAAACAGTTCCACACTCTGATCTGATCAGGCTACTTGTTTTAAAAATATATTACACTATGAGCAAAAAAATTAGTGGATAGTTTTTCAACTTGACAATAACCTTCCAGATACGAGAGAAATATTTAAAAAAAAAAATAGTTTATTATATTTTGCGTGGTTCCCGAGTTCGACATTTGAAGAAGGTCGGAGGTTATATCAGCCGAAACATTTTTTTTTAAAATTACGATCGAAGTGAGAATACTAGTCCGAATGATCAAAATAATCAATCCTCATCTCAATAATTCCGAAACATAAAAAAAAATGATTTCATTTAATTTAGACTACAGACTGAGGTCTTTTGGCGAGGATCAAAGTGTAGTATACGTTCTGATACTCTAATTCATCTGTTGTCCTGTCCTCGGTCAGTGAAGGAGAAATCCTTTTAAACTGAGGACATTTTTTAACATTTTTGTCCCAATCCAGAGTGTGCCTTTTTGGGAAGCTGAATTTTAGCCACATTAAAAACTGACCTTGTGTCTAACTCTGCCCTCATGAGGAGGCAAGTAAATAGGGGCCGAGACCCAACATCAATAAAAAGATGACGTTTATAATATACATACATATGATTATTTTTATTTATACAGACATGTACAAAATCTGCATTAATTGAATGACATAATAAAATGAGAAATTAATCAGATTTTATTAAAGTTCAAAAACAAGGAGTGATATTGTGTCCTTAACTCATGAGTTTTCAAAGAAAATCTTCACCTCAGAGGACCATTATCGCAATGACATTACTGCAGATAATAAAATTAAGCTTTGAAAATATTTAAAAATACATAAAAGTATATAAAACATCAAATATATATACACTTTTTTGTTAAACTTATACAGTTCATCCGAGTCATAAAGTTTAAAACAATTTCAAGAAAGAGATTATATATATATATATATATATATATATATATACATTGAAGAGATTCAATGCATACTATTATAATATATGAGCTCTGTGGGAATTAAAGTTCTAATCATTGAGCAAAATTACATCTGCAGTATTCAATTAGAGATTTGGAATCCTTCACTTTTTATATTTGTAGAATTGAGGGGAGATATTTTGTTTGTCTAATTAAAATACAACTAGTTAAAACATTTGACTTTCTTCAACACATTATATATATATATATAGTCTCGGCAGTTCTTTTAACCTTCAAAACTGGGAAAAAAAAAAAAAAAAAAATTTTTTGTTGAAAGATTTTAGTCTAGTAAGTCAATCAATCTACTGCAATCACTATTTTAGTTTACTTCCAAGAATATACTCTAATATAAATATATTTTTATATATGTTTTTATATATAAGGGATCGTCAGTTGTTTACCATGAAAACTGTTTCGGGATTTTAAAAACAAAACAGTATTTCTTTATCATGGCATCCCAGCAGTGTTGATCAGACACCACCTCCCTATTTAATAATTATTTTTTAATTTAAAAAGTTTACAAATATTTGATTTAGTTTTGCCTCCAGATTTGTTTTTCTAAAGTATTAAAATATAGTTTCCTTACCTGTGTTGTTCCTTTCAAAGTGGGTATTTACTATTTTACAGAACATCTATTTTATAGAGTTAGATGATTCCATTATAATAACCCCCCTTTTTTCCCTGGGTTATTTTCTTTGTCTACAAATGTTTTAAAATTAAAAATATATATTTATAAAAATATTTCATATATACATATATATATATATACATTTATTTATTTATTTTATCATGGACTATTTACATATGTTATACATTTTTATAGTAGAGTTTTGGATTTCTTTTATCAATTTCTTTTGATTTATTTCATATAATTTAAAAGCGTCAGGATAGCGTGTTATTGCCTTATTTAACTGTCTAAATATTTTATTTTTATCTCCACCTTGTTTAAGCATTCTTATTACTAATGAAGTGACTGGAGGTATAAAATCCATTAACCTTAAAGTAACGCAGGCTATTCTTAGAAATTCGGACATTATACTCCCATAAAATATATACATAGGACAGGTACTACTTTTATGCGGCATACGAACGATATCAAAGGGAAAAGAATTTCTTTTATCAAACATTTTATAAATAAATCTACCATCCTCAATTTTTATATCTAAATCTAGAAAGGTAGCATGTATTCCTGTATGTTCACAATTTAATTTTAATTCCCTAGGATATATTAAATGTTTAGTATTTTCAAACTCCTCTCTATCATTTATACAGACCAGGTCATCAATAAACCTCCTGCAGCCGTGGTAACTATACGTTCTAGATATATCATTTTTTATTAATGCTGACATATATATGTATTCATATCTATGTAAATAGAGATTTGCCCAAAAGTATATATATATATATATATGTGTGTGTATGTATATATAGTGTATAGCACTAAGGGAGATAATTCAGTATGTAATATTAGGAAATAATTCCCGGTCTTCAGGTGACGATCAAGATGTAGCATCTGTTCCGCCCTCAGTTGGAGAAGAAATCCTTTGTGCCTAACTTTGCCCTCATGGGGAGGTAAGTAACAAAAAAAAAGTAAAGATGTTTATGTTCGCTTGATGCAGAGTAACACTAAACGACCATTTGGGATAAAAACTAATTTTGATGAGTATGATATAAATAGCACAGTGTCTGTCGAAGTGAGTCGGAATTGAACTCGTAGAAATGCGAGTCAGAGTCAAATTTTCTTTTATCTGACTGATTATTACCGAATATTGAAAGACTTTAAAATAAATAATGAGTCAGAGTCAGATATTTTTTTTAAATTCTAGGAGTCTGAGTCAAACATTATACCCGGGTAGGTAATTCATTGTTTAAAAGAAAATACACTTTATTGGGATATTAAAAAAAGCTTTATTTTTTTAAATGTTTGATTGATTTGTTAGAAGACAATATAAGTATTTTAGTAAAAAGTATAAGAAGCAAATGTTAATAAAAGAAAAGGAAGTGCTAATAAATAAACTAAAAGAATTCTCATAAATAAAAGGGAGTGACTGTTTGAACACATAAAAGGAGAATACAAGGTTGGGTTAGGGTTAGGGATTGGGTTAGGGTTAGGGATTGGGTTAGGGATTGGGTTAAGGATTGGGTTAGGGATTGGTTAAGGTTAATGTTAGGGATTGGGATTGGGTTAGGGTTTGGGATTGGGTTAGGGATTGGGATTGGGTTAGGGTTAGGGATTGGGTTAGGGATTGGGTTAGGGTTAGAGATTCGGTTAGGGTTAGAGATTGGTTAGAGTTAGGGTTAACGATTGGGATTGGGTTAGGGATTGGTTAAGGTTAATGTTAGGGATTGGGATTGGGTTAGGGTTTGGGATTGGGTTAGGGTTAGGGATTGGGTTAGGGATTGGGTTAGGGTTAGGGATTCGGTTAGGGTTAGAGATTGGTTAGAGTTAGGGTTAAGGATTGGGATTGGGTTAGGGATTGGTTAAGGTTAATGTTAGGGATTGGGATTGGGTTAGGGTTAGAGATTGGTTAGAGTTAGGGTTAAGGATTGGGATTGGGTTAGGGATTGGTTAAGGTTAATGTTAGGGATTGGGATTGGGTTAGGGTTAGGGTTAGGGTTAGAGATTGGTTAGAGTTAGGGTTAAGGATTGGGATTGGGTTAGGGATTGGTTAAGGTTAATGTTAGGGATTGGGATTGGGTTTGGGATTGGCTTAGAGATTGGGATTGGCTTAGGGTTAGGATCGGGATTAGGGAGGTTCCTAAACAAGAATCTTATGCCACATAACTCCTACCCCCCCACACACACACACTTTGTCCTCACATTCCATCAGCGATGTTTCTGACAAAGAGGGAAGAATTGTTATTTTGGGTTAGGGATAGTGTGGTACCTGTGAAGAAAACGCTAAACAAGGATCTTATGCCATATAACTCTCACCCCCCCCCCCCCGCACACACACACACTTTGTCCTTACATTCCATCAGCAATGTTTCTGACAAAGGGGGAAGACTAGCTGTTTTCTGGGACGACTGTTTTGGGTGGATGGTATGTGGAGATTTTCAATCCTCTCATAATATTCATCATTAAACTGTCAATCTTATCCTTGAGTGTTTTTTTGGCCCTGATAAGCGATAACTCATTAGCAAAAAAAAAAAAAACGAAAAAAAAAAAAAAACGGATTTTAATGGTATTTCCGAATTTATTTTAAAACTAGCCCAAAAAAGTTTTCCTCTTTCAATACATAATAGGAGAGTAGAAAGTGGTCGTTGGGTTTACTTTCGGCAACCTCATAACTTTCGTGCCCCCCCCCCCCCCTATTTTGTCCTGTAATCCTCACATTCCACAAGTGATCTTTCTGACAAAGGGGGAAAAATTGCTGTTTTCTGGGTTAGCTGTTGTTTAGAGTTGGTGGTATGTGGAGATTTTCAATCCTTTCATAATATCCATCTCATTAAGCCTTATCCTTGAGTGTTTTTTGGCCTTGATAAGTGATGACATGTCAGTAAAAAAAATATAAATAAATAAGAAAAGAAAAAAACCCTAGATTTTAATGGTATTTCCCAACTTATTTTAATGGTATTTCCGAACTTATTTTTAAACAAGCCCTAAATATTAGCAGCAACATTTTATATCTCTTCTGGGTTTTTCTCTCTTTTCTATTCACTGCCCAACCCAGTCTCTCTGAATTATACGATTCGTATTCGTTTGTATTTTTTTGCTTTTTATGAGAAAATTGCAGACCATTACATTCACCCAACACGAGAGCAAAACACAATGAATCGTGAACAAAAGTTATTATTGTATTATAGATATTTGCTAAGCTCACTTTTGTACTGTTGTCAGGGTCTTTAAAAAACAAAAATCATTGTCAACATGGTGAACTGAGGGAAGTAAAAAACAAATTCATATAGATAAATAAATAAATAAATATATATATATATATATATATATACTTATTTATGTATATATATAATAGTGGTGGTAGTAGTAGTAGTAGTAGTACACAGTTTATCAATTTATTATATTTCCAGTCATTCATTTTCTTTTTAGCCTTTATTCTATTTTTATATACATATATTTTTTCATTTATTTTACTTTGATTTTACTTTTATTTATTTTAATTATTTATATTTTATTTATTTACTTTACTTTAATTTATTTATTTATTTTAATTTAATTTATTTATTATTATTCTTATATTTCTCGACTCCACCCAATTCTACATTTAAACTATATATATTTGAAAATCAGTTGCCCTTAATAGTAATGAACGCTGCACACTTTTGAAAATTTCAGTTTTTTCAACAGTTTAATTTTCTTCATTTTTTATTTTTTTATTTCGTATCATTCTTTGATAAAGAGCGGAGGTTTGCTCGAAATATCAGAATAAAATATGATATTTACAAAAACAACAACATCGTTTTTATGCTTCATACTTCACTAATCATCCTTAAAACAATTCTCTAGAAGCATACGTGGAATAACAAAGTTACACAATATATATATATATATATATATATGACAACAGATGCTGAAGAGAGCCGGATGGCTAAGTCCTTCTGTGCTTGCAACCGATGGTACGAATGTTGTACTAATTTTTCTGTACCAAATAAATTACATATATATATATATATTATATATATATATATATATATATATATATATATAAAATATTCGGTTTTTTCAAGCATCACTCAGACAATTACATTTTTGAGACTGATAGAAAATTGAATTTCCCTACCACAGTTCCAATACAATCATAGATGGTAGTAGTAGCAACCAATTTGATACATCTTTTATAGAGAGGGGGAAAATTTAATTTAAATTTAAATTTTCCCCCTCTCTATAAAAGATGTATCAAATTGGTTGCTACTACTACCATCTATGATTGTATTGGAACTGTGGTAGGGAAATTCAATTTTCTATCAGTCTCAAAAATGTAATTGTCTGAGTGATGCTTGAAAAAACCGAACGGTTGAAATAAATTATTGCATCGACAATTATGTGATTTCGTGTTATTATATTTTATTATTGCTCTGTTTACTACATTGAGCTCTCATACCCGGATTTCCTCCTGGAATTATTCCACTATAACACAAATATATATATATATATATATATATATATATATTATACTAAACTAGTGTACACCGTCCGTCAAACTCTTACTGAGTAAATAATATGGGAATAACTTATTTACAACTAGCATGGTTACCCGGCGATGCCCAGGAAGGATGGACAATAAAATAGAAGAGTTCAAAAGTGTGTAACATCTTTCTTTTAAAAATTCTCTCTCTCTCTCTCCACTGCTCCATCTCTATCCTTTCACTCTCTAGTTTTC
This sequence comes from Sepiola atlantica, assembly GCA_963556195.1. Lineage (NCBI taxonomy): Eukaryota > Metazoa > Mollusca > Cephalopoda > Sepiida > Sepiolidae > Sepiola > Sepiola atlantica. The sequence goes on from OY744531.1 coordinate 108,708,335, forward strand.
TCTGGCAACTGGGAAAAAAATCATTGAGAAATTAATAATTAATAATAAAAATAGTCCCCAATAACAAGTACAGCTGTATTTTAGTATAATTTTTATTTATCTATACAAACAGTATTGGCTACATATGTGCATACATGTTTCAGCTACAACCGTATTCAAAGTCTAGCTTCCTCAGACCACAACTAAGATACTGAAATTCTAGACTTTGAATAAGGTTGTAGCTGAAACATGTATGCACATATGTATCCAACAAATGTGTATGTGCATATATGGTTGAGTATACAAATATACGTCGATATGTATGTATATGTATATTAGAGATGGGCGGTTTTACCGAAAAACCGCGGTTTTTCGGTTTCGTCTCCATACCGTATACCGAATCGGTTTTTTTTTTTTTAAACCGTAACCGTTCGGTATTGTGTTTTTATTACAGTAAGCCACCATATACAAGGAAACACGGTTGAAAAGATTTTCCGATTTGAATAAAATTGAATATTACCAAAAAATGTTATATTAGTAAGAGGACAGATTGAACAAATATATTACTGCAATTACTGCTATAAACACGAGGCGATTTTTGTTTATTTTCATTCTAGAACGAATTTTAAACATTTTAAAATATGAATATAGAAAATGTTGTTACATTTTTCGTACCCAACTAGTAAATAAATTAATCTTTCATCTTTTTTTATGCATTAAAATTATAATTGCACGTTGTTTTGTCTTTCGGTAATAGTAATTTTAAATTATCTTATCCTAAAAAATATTGTCCTTTTTTTGAGCGAAAGTCAACAATGGCTACTAGTATTGCTGATATAACAATCAATCAGCAGCAGCGTCTTGTAAAAAAAGATAAAAATACTTTTAAAAAAAGTTAATCCTATTTGGTTCTTTTATAAAAAATACTTTAAAAAATACTGGTTTTCACTCAACTTTCGAACTTCTAGTAGTAATGAATTTCTAGTCGCCAATTTAAAAAAAAAAAAATTAAGATTCTACTTTTTTAGGCGATTACGTCTTAAAGTCTTGGCGAAAAAAGAAAACAAAACAACAAAAAATAGTTTAGAATTTAGAGTGGGGGATCAGTTTCGCATATAAATTTAATGTAAAATGATCTCCGATTTCCCGGGCATTCTTGCCTTTTAGTGAAATTTATAAAATAAATAATTACTCTACCATTAACTCTAGGTACGACTAACAAGCCCACCTCCTAAAAATGCCATCTTGAACGTATCGTACCATTAACCTTAAATATGAGTGGCAAGCCACTCCTAAAAAACTCCCTTAACTCTAACACTAAGTCCGAATGGCAACCTCCATCCAAAACAAAACCCCTTCCTTAACCTTATCACTAACCCTAAGTCCGAGTAGGAAGCCCTAATCCTACAAAAAAGCCCATTAAAACCACACATAATCGTCTAAAAAAAAAAAAAAGCAGACGCCCATAAAAAAAAACGCACAGGATTTATTTGCCATAGAAAAAAATTGATTAATGCCCTAAAACGCTTGAATGGCCCGGAAATGGTGAATTATTCTGCATTAAATATATGTGAAACTAATCCCCCACTCGAAATTCTAAATGAATTGTTTTTTTTTCTTTCTGGGTGTTCACACTTAATTGCCCCTAGCCCTACCACTAACCTGAAGTTCAAGTGGTAAGCCCCCCTCCTCCCACAAAAACCCTTATAATCGTCTAAAAAAACAGAAAAAAAACAAAAAACAAGAAAAACGCACAGGATTTATCTCCCATAGAAAAAATAATTAACTGTCCTAAAACGCTAGAATGGCCTTGAAATGGGGGATTATTTTATGTGAAACTGATCCCCACTTTAAATTCTAAAATAATTGTTTTTGTTTCTTTCTTTTTGCCAAGTTTTTCAGGGTGTTAACATGTAATTGCCTAAATAAAAAAAGTAGAATCTCATATTTTGGGGAGGTAAGGGGGTGAGTTAGCAGAAGGTGTAAATCTACAATAATGCTACAGAAATCTTGCAATATATTCATTTTTAAACAGTCCTAGTATTAGATTTTAGTTTCTTGTACATAAAATGTATTACAATTCAACTTTGAGTTTTCTAACTTCTTTCTTTTAATGCATTCATGGTATTTTTAAGGTATTGCAGCATATTTATGTGCACTTAGTGCAGATTACTTGGAAACCATTAATTTCTGGAGATTTTCAGTGGCATATTCTGATTCCTTGTACAAAAATACACTTATATGGTAAATTTCATTGCTTAATCTTGTGTTTTAACAAAGATATAACATTTTTACTGAAAAATTAGTGTAAAAAATGTGACGAAACGCATATGGTATTAAAGAGGGGAAAATATCCAATTGTGCGAGGCACAAAAATAGTTATAACTTCCTTATTTTTAGTCAGATTTAAAAAATTTAAAAAGATTCTTTCTTAGATCATCAAGCTCTTCCTATGTATGCCATTATTGAGATATTTTAAGCAATTTAAATTTTTTCATGTGTATTGCTACTTGTAGGAAGAAATCTTTGTTTACAATTTGTTTATTAACATTTTGAATTTTCAAATGAAAAAGAGAGAAATACGACAGACATGACATCGTATTTTTAGCATAAACTATTTTCAAATGAAAAAGAAAAAATCAAACGCGTTCCGTATGATGTCGAAAATCTATTTGATTCAACTCAAAATTGTAAAATAATTATTTGTTTGTTTCAGAGTTATCTAAAAAAATAAGTTATTAAAATGAAATTTTGAAAAAATACTTGTAAAAGTAAATAAACGAAAAGTAGTGAGTAAGTATAAACATTTAAAAAGAAAAAAAGTAGTTGCCAATGCTAATGTCACTTTATTCGGATTTTTAAAATTATTTTAAACATTAGGCATTTCATTGTTTACTTTTGTTTTCAAAAGTAAACAATGAAATGCCTAATGTTTAAAATAATTTTAAACACTTCATACATAAATTGTAATTTCTAGAGAACTATCTCAACTATACCGTTTTCTCTCCCAAAAATGGGTTATTCAAAAAGTAGACTATGCAACGATTTATATTTTACTAAATTGTTAATATGGTATTTATTTAGAGTTGACAATTTATTCGAAAGTTTAATTATTAAACTTTAATCCAAGTCATGAATTCTATGACTAAAATTACCTTAAAGCTTAAAAAATGACTTTAGATGAATTAATAATCTCTACTTTTTTTTAACCATCCTTCCTTTTCCCTTGGCGCGGTTTTCGGTTGTACTACTAGTCTTTTACGCATGTCTATAAAGTTTTATTACCCTGTCTTAAAAACAAATATTAACCCCAACACGCACCAGTTGACAGAACTTCGAGCACACAAAATGACAGACATCCCAACAGTCAACACCGGCAATTCGAGAAGTATATGGTGTGTTTATTTTACGCGACAAAACACAACGTCTTGCAAACATTTTCACCTATTAAAAAATTAAAATTTGTATCTGTCAAATAATTTTGACAATATTTCATTTTCATCATCATTTTTGCTTAATTTTATTTGTAAAATTATTTTGTTTGTTTAAATAAATTTTCGTTTTTTAATTTCTTGCATTTCTGAGTTATATTTTAGCTTCTGATGGGTTAAAGAATTAGATAGAATGTATATTCAAACTCAGTTTTATTCTTCAGAAATCTTTCATGAATCTTTGGTCACTGTTTTAACGAGTTAACTGTTAAAAAGGTATCAGAACTTTGATTACAACAGTCAACACCTTAAAACTTATGATTCATATCATGGAGAATGATTCAGTCACAAAATTATCGAAACAGTGGCATAATTCAACTAAACGTTGAATAATAACTAATCATCACACAACAGAATGAATAGCTTCCATAGTAAAAAATTTTTTTTCAACAAAACCGAAAAACCGAACCGTAAACCGAGGTTTTAAGGGAAAGATACCGAAACCAAAATTTCAAAACCGCCCAACTCTAATGTATATGCATGTGTATTAGTGTTTGTAGTGAACGGAGAGTGAATGTAGGGTATGAGTTCTGTGGTCATAGAATCACAAGAATGTGAGAGATAAGATTTTATTGTATCGGTTCATATTTACATTAGGCAGAGGCACCCCCGATCTTTCAGAACTCGTTTCTTGCCCTGCCGCCTGTTCGTTACTATCTTCCATATTCTTAGTATCTATAAACTAGTGTTGGCAAAAATAATATATTTACATCTGCTAAACTATTAAATCCATAGCTAGAGTAGATGGTGTTATTTTAGGGTTTTTCTTCTAGACAAGTTACTCTACCAAGGCTTGGCCTACTATTTCACCCATAGCTGAGTGCGATACTATGGACTATGGACGTTTCTTGAGCCAAGACAATGGGAGGAAATGATTCACACAAAGACAGTCGGAAGTAGAATGAGTAGTCAGCTGGAAGTGTCCTGAAGTTGAGTCATTTTCCTGCTTATCAGTCACTATGAGACAAGGACGAGACGTTTAGGATTTCCGGGCCTGAGTTAATATATTTAGGAGTCAGAGTTAATATATTTAGGAGTCAGAGTTGGTCGCAGTTTGAGTTTTATGCGAGAGGTTTCGTCCCTGGACAGATGGGGTTAGACCCAAGTGAGGTAAGAGAGATTGCAGATTGGCGCAGACATACGAGTTGACTACAACTGGATGAAAATGATGCCTCGACAGACACCGTTATCATACACTAAGAATACAACTGATTTATACACGCTGTATTTGAGTTTGAACCAACGCTCGCTAAATGCATTGTCTAAACGTTGTCTAAATGCATCTGTCTCATCTGCATTTATTCCGGGTTATTTTTAATTGGCTGGTGTTTTTGGAGGACCCTTTTAAGGGTTCCAGTTTTCGGGGGAAGATTTTGTCAGAGCCGAGTTTTATAGAAACATTTAAAAAAAAAAACAGTAATATTCAAATATGTGAGAGTGAGAGAAATGTTATATGATAAACAAACAAAATAAAGAGTACAAAAGCATAAGTTCATAAAAGAAATATTTGATATGTTTAAAAATAGAAGTCTACAAAGATAAAACAGAATAATTGTTCATATTTGAGTGTCTTTGCCGATAAGGGGGATTCATTAGTTGAGATATTGAGGAAGCATGAGTTGATAATTTAAGGGCTGTGAATTATCCACAGGTCAGAAAAATCGTAACCAAAACTTCCTCACTCAAATACATAATTTACATTTCATTGAAAGTTATTAAAATAGAGTCAATCATCATTTGTTTTCATATTAGAAAGTTCAGTGAGAAATGTATTAAGTATTAAAAGGTTATGTTTATAAATTTGTTTTCAATCAGCGTAAAATCAGCAGACGACATTGAAAGGGGATTCAAGGAGTGTGTGTGTGTGTGTCGCCTTTAGTGTGCGTATATGTACGACTGTGTGTTTGGGTGAGTTGAGAATTGTAGCAAGAAATGGGGTGAGAGAAAACGAATTTTTGTCTCAACTGTTTTTGAAAGAAAAATCTGGCCTTTTATGAGGTCGAGTTGGCTCCAGAAGGACAATTTCTATAAATTCAGAAAAATCCGCTGATTGGTTAAAAATATTAGTATTTGTTTTTATTAATTAATGGCGGATACGTGTGCCGAAACGAGTTTAAGCACTTTCATTTTGGACACCGAAGGGTAAACTTCGCTGCTACATGTCTACACACGCATGCATGCATGAAAATCGGTAACAACTATAAAATCCATAAATCTGAGCACTAGTTTTTTTTCCTTCTGACAAATGGTTGTTTGACATGCAAAACATCTGCCACACTTTGAAGATGATAAATTCTCATCTATTGTCAAATGATTTAGCTAAATAAATAATTTATGCAGAAAAATACTTACGGAATGGATTTCAATCCGAGCGGATCCAATGTTGCTAATTTGTGTCCATATTGTCGATAACTTTTCGTCAAAGAATAAATATTAAGATTTTGAAGTCTTTGACTGATGGTTTCTGGAGAAAGGACTACAAAAGAATAAAATTAAATAAAATTTAGACTCGTGAGAGATGTGCGTCTGCACGCTAATTACTTTTAGACTATTAGACCTAGGAATATAAAATTTATATTTGGATGATTCGGACTACTATTATTATCTTCAATGTTATTCTCACAATTCGGTGGATGTCACCTCCGACCTTCTTCAAGTGCATCTCGTCAAACTCGGGTCACATGGCACAACGGATACAGGTGTTAAGTCAAAATCTGTCCTAAATCAGAGTCTTCTGTTTTTCTGGAGATAGAATCGAATATGAGGATCGAACCTTCTCACTTAGAATAAAGTAAAAATTACTTAAGGCTTCCACTCAGTAATGGCTGATGGAATGAGAACAATCTACCCTCGTGGATTAAATAAAGAATGAAATTCAAAATTCCGTATAAATTCTAGAGTTCAACAAAACACACTTGAAGAAGGTCAGAGGTTACATCGGTCGAAACGTTGTGATAATAACATCCAAGATGAGAATAGTAGCCCCAATAATCATCATCATATTTGGTTTAATGTCTGTTTTACATGCTGGCATGTGTTGGACGGCTTTTAGAAATTGACTTCCAAACTACCTTATCTCTGATCAGGTCTTTATTTATCCCTCTTTCTTTCAAGTCCCTTTTTATCACTTCTTCCCTGTTTTTCTTGGCATTCCCCTGTGAACTGAACCTGCTACCTTGTTATCAATGGTGCCTTTGTTTTTTTGGTTGCTACGTTTAGAGGAATGATTCTTGGCTAAAACAATGCAGAGATCGTGAGATTGAAGGAAAGTGGGACGACCCAACTAAACGGGTTCGTGGACGCTTTTCAACACTCACTGTTTTATTTTCTTCTGTTTTTCGATCTAATATATTTACAGTCGGTATCACAAACCAGCCTAGTTTAGCGTGTGAAAATGGGTAAATATAGTGAAATTCCATGAAAAATGCCAGTATACTGAAATCATATGCCCTTAATAGGGTTAAGATGAAAATTCATATACACTAAATGTACAAAAGCAAGGAAATTCCCAAATTTTTACACTTTTATTGTCATTAAGGGTATGACTACATATCAACCAAACCATTTCATTATCACATCACTACAGTATAAATCTCTATGCATGAGTGGATGAAGTGTGTGAGGTGCGCTGAAGAAAAATTCCTACCAGTAAAATACATAGCCCTGTTGTGCTCGCATACCCTTAATGATAAAAGTGTAAAAATTTGGGAATTTTCTTGCTTTTGTACATTTAGTGTATATGAATTTTCATCTTAACCCTATTAAGGGCATATGATTTCAGTATACTGGCATTTATCATGGAATGTCACTATTTTTGTAAAGGCTATGCCTCAATACAATGCCTTCTCATAACTGATATAGTTGGTAGTTTGACTAATCAAGGTATATGGTAAACTAAAATTAAAATGCCATCAACTAGACACTAGAACATCTATCTTTGCCCCAAATCAGCTGAATCCATCAAATGGTCGATAAGATATAGAATAAAATGTATGAATACTGGTTAATTTTTAGTTTTTTTTTTTAATTTTCTGGAAAACTAAGGTATATGGTAAACTGAAATTAAAATGCATTTAACTAGACCCTATCTCAGCCAAAAATCAGCTGAATCTATCAAATAGTTGATGAGATACAGGGTGGCACATACGTACGTACGTACATACACACAGATAACATAATTTCATGATTGAACTTTCTGGATCTCTGGGTTGCCTTGACTAATGATGCTGAAATTCTACACACTTATAGAACCTATCAAATAAAAATTTTGTGCAAAGCTTTAACTAATTTGGTTTATTGGTTTTTGAGTTATGATTGATCAAAGAAATGAGATTTCCAGCATAGGCCATTTGTGAAGTCTATTAAGGGATAGAGCGCTCTCGTGCCTCCCTTGATTCCCTTCAATTTTAACTTGTGATATCTCGTTCATTTTCGGGGTTATTTTGATAAAATTTCTATGTAAACAAAGTGTAATCTTTTCTCGTTAAATGTACAATTCTTTCTCGTGTGTCATTAATTTTTTTTTTTAAAGGCTAGTTTACTATTTTTGGTGATGGCTGATTTAGTTTTTTTACACAAAAAAAGGTTGCTATTTTTCAAATTTGGTGTGCGTGATATTGTGTATCAATAAAAAGGGCACTTCGTCAATATGCTGGACTTACTAAGGTTTTAAGTTGTCTTTCACAAAAAAACCCAAGTTGAAAACTTTAGTGAAGGAAATACTACAGAAATTTTTGCTATATCATCAAATTGTGTTTCCGTCTGTTTTTATTGAGTTACTATTTTTTAAAAATCTAGCTATTTAAAAAAATCATATTAAGAAGATTCAATGTGTTAGCTTTTGAAATTAAACTTATATGAACAGTCAGAGGTGCGCTTCCATGTCATTTTTATAAGTTTTTTTTTAAGTGGTTATCGGATTTTGCCTAATTATTGCTTCCATTATGATTAGTTTTCATTTACCATAAAATAACATTACATTTGTAAGGATTTTTCCCTTGTTTGGAGCTTGCATTTTTAATTATACACTGTGTAAATTGGCTTCTGGACCAATAGCACACAAGATGGCAATTTTTCTAATTTCTAACAAACTCTGCACGATTTAGTAGCTAATTGAGATATCAAAATGAATTTGGTACATTTTTTATGTTTTACGAAGATCTACGAACCCACATTAAATTTGTTGTAGTTTGATTTGAGATACCTCGTATCAGTCTTCCTTACTTGTTTCTGGAGAGAGGAGATGAAGGAAGAGTTCCTAAAAATACGTCTGAATCGATTCGGATTGTCAGCCAAAGAGAATAATCTTCATTCGCTACATGTCACTCGGGACTTCCTGTCAATCACGTTATATCATGAACACGTCAGCTGAAATTAGATTACTAGTGGAATTTTCACTTTTCTACTTGGTCTAACTTTACATGGAAAATTCTGTTTCTACATTATTTTAACACGTCTAAGTCCGAATATTACTACAACCATGATAATCTGCAACATGAGAAATCAGCAATACACATTCTGAGGTTGACATTATTTTGCCAATAGTCCCGTCCAGTGGTGTAAAAAATGGGATATGTCTATTCAGCCACACTGATCATACTTGCATGAATTAAGCAAGTTACAACAAACACAAAATGCACTCCAAACATGGGAATCTACCGGAGAGTTTGAATTACACACCGGAGAGTTTGAATTATGCACTAAAGAGTTTAAATTACCTACTAGACACCATCCTTGAGCGTCTTCGATCTCTCTATACAAGGGTTTTTCAGGACAACCTGACATGAGGATATTTCACCCTACAAGTTAACCTTGACCAAATATTCAAAATAACATAGTATTTGAAGGCCAAATAAGATTCCATCGATACGTCTATAAACTGGCTCATACGAGGAATGGTGCACCATTCTCCAAGTAATGTTACCTCAAGTAACAGCACTTAGCTGTATACTCCACCAGACTAGATGAATTCTTGTCCTGGAATCCGGTAAGACTAAAAGAAAGATATACTATAACATAATTAACTGGTCAATTGGGGAGAGGAAAATTAATGTTCTTAACTTCTTTACTAACCCAACGTTTGAGAGGTAGAAGAGAATCTTGATTGAACACGCGGACATCTATGTATCTCATATAAATCAAGTGTTAGCCCCTGAGAACTTATTTACTGAAATAAAATGAAAACAAAAGGAATCAATATTCATATCTGCCACAGCTGAGCTCCTGGTAATTAATAAATTTGTCGATATGTCAGTCACCAGAAAACAAAGGTCAGCATTGTCAACCATAAAATCAACACTTTGATAGGTCGGATGTCCCTACTGACAAGTGATAACACTTTAAGCACTTCTTGATGTCTATAGATAGAAAAGTTTTCGAGCAGATTCCCAGCAAGAATCATATTCTTCAATGTATCCAGTAGCTTCTTTCCAAGAACCACAGGCTTGTGGAACTCTCTTCCTGCTGACTGTTTTCCTCCTACCTATAACCTTGGTCTTTTCAAGACTAAGACTAATAGGCATGTCTTGTCTTTGTGACAATCATATTTTGTTCTTGTTAGCTCCTTACATCAAGTGGCTTCATGCCTTGTCTGGAGCGATTTCCATTAAAATATTTATTTTTTTAATTAAAAAAAAATGTATGTATCAAGGGTAAGCAACGTCTGACAAGTTGTTGTCTTTTAACCAAGGTTAGGGTTAGCGTCAAAGTAGGGGTTAGGGTCAAAGTAGGGGTTAGGGTTAGGGTCAAAGTAGGGGTTAAGGTTAGGGTCAGAGTAGGGGTTAAGGTTAGGGTCAGGGTCAAAGTAGGGGTTAGGGTTAGGTTTTGGAAGTGATTCAGAGTCGGACTCATAAGAATGCTCCGAGTCAGAGTCGGATTTTTAATCTTCGAAGAATCAACAGAAAATCTGAATATTGAAAAATTTAAAAATAAGGAGCCGAGGTCAGAATTTTTAGAATCCGAGTAGTCAGAGTCGAACCATATATTTTCAGACTTCGCAACCCTGCTTTTAACAATCGGATTAGAGTTTCTGACCAATCGCTAAAAAAAGACAACCATCAAATTTACTTTTCTGTTCTATTTCAGACATTATTTTTTTTAGATTAGTTATTGACCCGATTCGTGCTCAACTTAGTTTTTCATTGTCTATTGTTAACACCTTTGCAACTATTCGATTGGTCAGAGTTACATTTCATAGGGACAAATTCTCTATTGGATCAAGGTACGCCCTCTTTATTCAAGTCAAGTCAATGCAAAAAAAAAAAAAGACGGTAACTTTCATGATGCACAGACTTTTTCTCCAAACACGGAAATGATTTTCCAATTTGCCATTAAACTTTACTTTTATCAATATTTGAGAAGAGTCAGTTAAATATTGGGCTGGCCAAAAAGTTTGTTTATTTTTTTAAAGTGGATATTAAAACCGAGTATATGCAATTCATTTTCCACGCTCGATTTGGAAATCTTGAGAATGACAACAAGACAAATCGCAGAAAAACGGCAATCTTATCCAACTACGGCTTTCACTTGGTCACTGTTGATATCATCTTTCGCCGACCGGAGCAAGAAACATATCTCACTGAAAAATTTCCTTTTCGGAACCGAGCAGTGTATCCACACATGCAAATTAGTTATTCACAATTATGCAAATCAGTCCCAACTAGAAAAATCTATAATTATGAACGGAATTTTATTTTTTTTCTATGGTAGTTGGGCATGCACGACATTCATTTACTTTTCAGCTGGTAAGTTTTGATTTTTGTCTCTATTGTCACAGAAATACTTGAAACCAAAAATTTTAAATAATAAACATTTCATTCATAAGTTGGTTGTATACACATTCGCATTTATTCATATAAACAGATTAACATTTTTATAATTTTAATGAAAATTTATTTATCTTTTAGATAAGACCATAAAGAAATGAAAAGAAAGAAGAAATCAATTTACCTGACGGTTGGGGCTCTTTTGTTTAACTTACAATTTTTTCATCGCAAATGAAAGGGAGGGGAGAGAAAGAGAGCAAGCAGTCAGTCACTCTTTGCAAACTCTTGCTTATGTCTCGTATATCTTTCTTTCTTGTTGGTTTAATTTAAATTACATCCCCTTAAAATCAATCAGCAAATATTTTAAGAAAGGTTTAATAATTTATCCTTTATTTTTATCAAATCACTTTAATTACTGTTAATATGGAACACACTATTGCATATATATGGGGAAAATAGGACAATAGAATTACAAATGAATAACACCAAACATTAATTTATTAAAAATAGTTATGTCAATTAGGTATGCAAATAGAAGTTTTTCTCGGCCTTTTGGCCAAGATCAAAGTGTAGTATCTGTTCCGATGGGTACTGCACCCCATAGACCAGTATTGTCTTGATTTACGCCGGTCTATGGGTTTGTCCTGTGCAGTTCTAGGAGGTCCACCCTCCCAGGCTTTGCCTCCCCTCTTTGGGGAGGAGTAAGTTTATTGCTTACTGCCTGAGGCGCCCCTACCGGGGGAATGCTGACGTGGCTGCCCAGGCATTTTTTGTAGGCCAGAGTGCTCAAATTCTCGGGCGCTGGCTTTTCAAATCCCACTTTCAGACCTTGTGTCACATCTTACTGCTGTGGAAGGCAGATAAATAAATAGGTATGCAAATAGATGTCTTAGGGCCTTTCGTCTCTACAATATATACAGTATTTCAAAATACTATGTTGTATGATTGATTTTAATAACAGAAATCTGTAATATAGGAGTGATAAATAAAAAAAAAACTTTTGCATTCTTTTCAAATAAAATCTTCAACAAAACCTACACGTACGTGTAGCTTATGATTCAGACTATTTAGTGTACTTACTTACCTACCCCAGAAGGGCAAAATTAGACACAAGTCCTGACTAATTACGACGTATTTAAACCAATGTTAATAATGGCGTAATTGTGGTTTTCATTTTTTATAAGTAGGAATTTAAAATGTTTTTATTAAACTTAATGTGATGACAAAAGTCGTTAATTTTATTTTTACTGCACCAATTCTCATGCGCTTTTTGCGGATAATGAAACACATTTAACTCTAATAAAATGGATATAATTTTAAAGAGGATTTAATCTCGTTTTTAAAAGTATTAAATTTTTTTTTTTTGTAAAAATTCATTTCAAACTAGCGGGACCCGTGTAAATTACACAAAATGATGTTTTCAATACTAATTATCTTGTTCTTAACTATACATGTTTGAATAAAATATGATCAGATTCGACTTGTTTATTTATTTTTTAAAAAAGAACAATACATGAAGCAATTTACAAAACTTCTTTATATACAATATTTCTAGTGAAGGTAATATTTCGACGACTAAACCTTACTTTGTAAATGTTTTCGATTAAATTAAATTTGGCTCCAATTCATGAGTAGCATACAAAGATTCGGAAGGTCGTTGCTTTTGATGTAAGCATGACACACAAAATAACACACGCTATCGTATTAATGTCTTCCCGGTCCCCACCCCCCCTTTACGATGTAGAAAAAAAAAAATCTTAGAGGTTGGTTGGGATCGAACTATAAACCAGTCAGCCGACGTCAAAATCCTACGTCGCTAACCATTGCGGTTAAAGGGAAATACTTACAAAATATTACGAAAATTAGGTGACTTGAATGCTTTTCCAAATCTAGGTGCGGCACGCATGCGCACAGCTTTTGATGTAAGCGTGACACATGAACACACACGCTATCATATTTATACATAGATTATATTTGTTTCTACAGAAAATAGCAACCTACGAATATATGGGCACGGGTTAGCTCATCACGTGACAGAAAGTAATAGAGTTAAGTCCCTTGAATTCAGTTGGACCTTATTCATAATAATGAAGTTTACATATCTTGGTTGAGTGATTTTATTCAGCCAATGCCGTTTTGGTGTTCTGCATCAATGACTCGCCTCTAAAGAAGACGCTTAAAAAGAAAAACGGTCCTCCCTTCTTTTGTACAACGTGGCCTTTTGAACTTTGGTAATTCGAAGAAGGGGTGTCATTCAAAAAGCTAAATTGGACTACCGATCCGATACACATTGACAATAATAGCCATTATTATACGGTCTTTTAAATATACAATATGCAAGTAAACAGGAGGAGGAGTTATCTTTGTTCTTTTTCTCAGAATCGGAACCACGTGGTTGCGCTACCCTAGCGACTACTTCTCGGCACTCATGTAAATGAGCGAAAGAACCCAATCGATCGATGCATTCTATCATATTCGGTTTAACTTCCGTTTCACATGTTGGCATGTATTGGACAGCTTTAAAAAAACAAAATTAACTTCCAAAGTAACCTATCTCTGACCAGGTTGTTATTTATCCCTCTTTCTCTCAAGATCATCTTTATCACTTCCTCCAATGTGTTCCTTGGCCTTACTCTGTGAACTGCCCCTGCTACCTCAACTGTTCTACATCTACTAACCAAAGAACTCCCTTTCAACGTTGCCATACCATAAAAGTTTCTTGTTCTACACACATCCCCTATACTGTCCAGATTTAATCTTCCTAAGGTTATCAGATCTAAGCCTGTCTTTAAAACACATTACACATCCATTGTATCATCCTCAGTATTTCTTTCCATGCCACGCATGTCCTCAACCTTAACTGGCCAGGTTTCACTTTCATATATTATCACACTGCATACACATACATTATCACACTGCATACACATACCTGATGACTCTTTTCTTGGTCGACAGTGGTAACGCTCTGCTGGTTAGTAATAGCAGAAGTTCCCTGAACTTACTCCATCCACTCATAATTCTTACAATCACACTAGCACCTGCTCCTTCTTGTGCTCCAATCTTATCACCCAGGTAACAAAACTTCTAAACAAGATCAATAGCTTCGCCATTCAAATATATTTTCTCCACATCTGAATTCTCATCCGTCTCCATTGTCTTAGACTTCTTTCACGTAAGTGGTTATCATCTCTCAATCTACAAGTAATTCCACCGCATTTTCTTGTGTACCCAATGCTTGCAAGTTTGAGCATTTGAGCAGGTAGATCCCCTATAATTTTGTTAATTGAGAATAGCAGGAAATGGAACCGTAGATGGGCTAACAGAGGTCAATTTGATGGACCTCTTGTTGAAAATTGTGTTCACATCAAATTCCCATCAACAGGTCACTGAGCATGTTTGTTCAAGAGACCCGAGATCCGAGGATTCGCCGTGACAGCTGGAAATTTGTTAATGATTCGTTACAAAGTGGTTCCAATCTCGTGTCACAGTCGGTGTCCGTTTGATTTGCGACAAATGATTCGTAACAAAAGTTCGAGTCGAGGCGATTCCCCTTCAACTCAGTTTAACTCGTAGCAAAAGTTACTTTTCAGGTCCACCTGAAAAAGTCTGGATAAAGAAAGGGTTGAAACATGGTAAAGAAAAATTAATCAAATGAATAAAGAGAAAATAACTTTCTTTGGGAATTGACTGTACTTTTTACATTAGAAACCTGATTTAAATGCTATTATGAATCTTTGAATTTTTATACTTATATATACACACACACACACACACATACACACACACTAGCTGAACCGTCCTGGCATTGCCCGGGATTCATTAAGTTCAAATATTATAATCACACTCTTTTTTGTTAGGTTCAATATCTATGCTAAATTTAAACATTTTTTTTGCTTCTTTCTTTTAAGAACAAAGCAATTTATTTATAGAAATAGAAGAATACTCGTACGAGGACGGGTAAAATTAATTCCCCAAACAGAACAGTTTTGCACCACTTTTATGTCTCCGTATGAAGATTAAAATCAAGATCTATTGCTACTTTAGAAATAAGATATTTAGTAACAAGTAACTTAAATAACAAATTCTTATTCTAAGATTTTATCAAATTTATTTCATAGTTTCGTTCAACAATAGCAGAATTAAGAAAGAAGTTATTTTTTGACGGAGAAAGTGTGATATTCAAAGACCAAACGTCAAGAAAATGTTGTTATGAATCCATAAAAAGGTAATGTTATTTTAATCATACGCACACAGGTAAGAATATAGAGTTTGTTTGGGAGACTGGCAAAGTTCATATTATTACTAAGTAGTAGTTAAGTCCATCTTTGAAAATTAAGTTCACTTGCCAATATGCTGATAGCCAGAGGCTACGGCATGTTTTGTTTGCATGACAAATAAGATGTTTAGTTGTCGATTAGAGCAATAAAAATTTGTTAGGCAATTTGGACTTCTCGCTTTCTTAAATAAGACTTGAGAACCCGGCGAGTTATGGTTGAGAACATAAACAAAGAAAACCACAAAGTGAAAAACGAGACTTGTACGGGATACATTTTTCACTTTGCGGCCAGTTAAGGTTGAGAACATGCGTTGCATGGACGGAGAGAAATAATATGAGGAAGATTTATGGAAATAAATTAAGCATAGAAAAATACGTAAATGAAAGGAAAAAAATATTTCAATAAATCTTTTTCATTTTTATTCATAACGAATACCATAAAGCGTTGTGATTGTTTGGTTCCTAAATTATCCTTTTACGTATACATATATATATATATATATATATTATATATGGATTTACCAATATTTCTGAGCCCTACGTTTTTTGGATTTCGTTATTGGTGATTCCCATGCCCGTTTGAACCTTTTGGAAACATTTTTTAAAGAAGTTTTTTTGAATTTCTTTAATTTTTAATTTTAAAAGAAAACTTTTTCAAATTTGGGACTTTGACAGTCCTACCCTGTCAACTTATCAATTATAATTTTTCCTCTGATGATAAGATTTTAATCTTTGAAAAGCCTGGTTTAAGGAAAGAAAGAGATGAAAAATAAATGTTTTTATTAACTAAACTACTCCTTGTTTTGAACAACTGAAAATACGATTTGCTTCCATTTGCAGGTCTTACTAATTTTCATTGACGTACCATATTTTTGCTCTATCCAGTATATTGAGCTTTCCTTATCTCACAATAGGTCCAACTCTCTAAAAGTTTACCTTTTAGTTCTAATTTACATATATATATATATTTTTTTTACTTTACTTTAAGTTAATTAAAATGCACAACAATAAAATCCTTTTGTAAGATAAATCTTGGGAGAACACTTTGAATTATCTCCCCCTGTCATTTGACTCTTCAAAATTAAAAGATAATTTTTTTTTTCAGCCCTGTAATACAGAAACACCAATTATTGTCTTATGAGTTAAGATCAAGTAAAACATCTTTTTTTACTTTTTTTTTTGCTCCTAAACGAAATAATTGGTAAAAGTACAGTTAACACTTGATAACTCGTAAAAAAACCCAAAGAAAACACACAATTTATATCTAACGTATTAGAATGAAATTCTCTAACTAATTCCATATTTTTACTTTTATAAAATCTATCTTCTCAACAATCAATGGCTACAGTTAATTGTCGCGATGACTAAAGTTGTTGGTCGCCATTAAATATCCATTGAAAGAAAAAGTATGAAATTAAAAAAAAGAGAATTTCATTCTAATGCGTTTGATATAAATTATGTGTTATTTTTGTGGTTTATCGCATATTAACTATTCTGTATTTTTACTAATAATTTTCTTAAGCGCCTTTATTCTATAAAAGAACCGATGTGAAGAGATTCTATTTGATAAACACACCCCTACTAGACACCATACTCGAGTGTCTTCAGTCTCTCGGTACAAGGGTTTGTCAGGACAACCTGGCATGACGATACATCCCCCTACAAGTAAACTCTGACCAAATATTCAAAATAACATAGTATTCAAAGCCCAAATAAGATCCTCTCGACACGGCTATACATTAGCTCATACGAGGAATGGTGCGCCTTTTCCAAGTAATGTTACCTCAAGTAACAACACTTAGTTTTATATTCCACCAGATCAGATGAATTCTGGTCCTGGAATCCAAATAAATATATACTATAACATAGTTAATTGGTCAATTGGGGAGAGGAAAATTAATATTCTTAATTTCTTTACTAACTTCACGTTTGACAAGTAAAAGTTTGGTGCTTTTATGAAAACGCATGACTATTAAAATATCGATACCATAAAAAAAAGATTATTATATACTTACGCAGCAGATTTAAATAAGTATCCTCACCAAAAAGTAGGAAAAATTATCGAGTAAAATTTTAATATAAGATTTCATCGTATTTTGATGACTGCCATTGATTTATTACTTGTTAATATGGCAGACTGGGTTACCTCCCCCTGAATTTCGTGTTTTTCGCTCGAATCAATGACGGAACCCAAAAAAACGATATAGCGGATTTTTATTTTTGATTAAAATTCTACTCGATAGTTTTTGCTAATTTTTGCTGTACAACCCGATTTTTGCTTGATACATAAGTATTTCAAAGAGTTTTCCGGTTAATTTAATTGGAACTGCGAATTTCACCGGTGTAACTGCGTTTTTCATATGCACCCTCATCTGTAGAAGCACCGAATATCTATGTATCTCATCAAGTGTTAGTCCCAGGAAGGGGCCCCTCCTTGATTTCCGAGAACTTCAGCTGAAGTAAAATGAAACAACTACTGACTTCTCGCAGCCTGGACCCTCGCCCAGCGCTTAGTAGCCACGGCTACTACTTTTCCTTATCAACCCAATATTTCGATGTACTCTCATGACATTTTTCTTAAAATTATCATCCTGAGGAAGTCTTACAATAAAGACGAAACGTTGATGAATATATAAAAAATATCTCTTTTTCATTTCCCATATATATATATATATATAACGTAAAGTGAATTTAACAGCGACCCCCCCCCCCCTGTATTGTTGTCTGTTTTCACTTGATTCATTTGTACCTAAAACTGTTTTTTTGCACAACTTGTAACGATGGGAATTTCACCTTCACTTTTATTGTGATAACAAAATACCTGACCTTTTCATCTTTAAAAGAATAACACTTTGCGACCACTTCTCGTCTGTGCTTCTCGTCTCTACGTGACTGACAATTTATTTTTAGTTGCTATTAACTAAATATTTACTGAAATAACAATGCAATAGTGTCAAATAAATTAAATTTTTAAAATTATATTTAAAAAATAATTTAATTACGAAATTAAATCCACCAGCATTCATTTCGATGTATTCGTAAATAAGTCGTTCATTTTAATCTTAATAGTTGAAAAAAAAAAATGAATGAATTACTTCGTTACATTTTGAAAGGAATTTGGAAACCTTTAAACTGTCGAATAGTCATTTAAACTGGCTTCAAAATTCTTAAATACCTATGTATTAAAAGATTGGGCACTCCAGAAGATGACACTGCCGCGCTAACTTCCGGTGTACTCTGCAGTAAATATCAAGTACGCATGATCGGAAATGAAAAAAAGAAAACTTTTTTAAAAATTCATATTAATTTGAGACTTCACAAATATTTTAATGTAAGTGTTTGAAATGAATACAAAAATATGATTTTTTCACCTGTTCAAAAATAACAACGGAAAATTTAGAATTGTATTTTTATTATAATAAAATAAGTTGTTAACAAAACAAATCATCAAATATGTTTTGATTTTTTTAATGAATATATAATAACAAATCTTAGAAGCGTCCGTATTAAATTATCAACACCACACAAAAAACCCAGCAGATTTAAATAAGTATTCTCACCAAAAAGTAGGAAAAATGATCGAGTAGAATTTTAATTAAAAATAAAAATCAGTTTCATCGTATTTTGATGACTGCCATTGATTTATTACTTGTTAATATGACAGACTGAGTTTTCTCGCCCTGAATTTCGTGTTTTTCGCTCGAATCAATGGCCGAACAGGATTAAACGATATAACGGATTTTTATTTTTTATTACAATTCTACTCGATAGTTTTTGCTAATTTTTGGTGTACAAACCTATTTTTGCTTGATACATAAATATTTCAAAGAGTTTTCCGGTTAATTTAATTGAAACTGCGATTTTCATATGTACGCTAATCTGTACAAGCACCAAATATTTGATTATTTTTCCCTTGTTATTTTTGACAAAATCATATTCTGTACTTTTACCTAACAATTTAATAAACAAAAGATACCGTAAAAATTGATTTTAACTTGAAATTCCTTTCGAAAAAATAGCCCGGTCCGTAAACTACATAATCGCCTTTTGTTTCCTGCGATTATTACGTAGTTTGTGTTTCTGGCAGAAAGAAAGTTTATCTTTAACCTCAAAGAAGTTTTGTTTGTTTTTCTACAAAGGTTAAGATATAAATGCCATTTATTTATGTGAAGAAAACATTTGACCTGTTGTAAGGTTAAGTGAAAATGTTGCTTCATACAAAAATCAAACTTTTGAAATAGGATTTATTTGGCTAGAATGTAATTAAAATTGAAAGCCACGTGGTTTTTATTAATGGTTACTTTTATTCTTTTTTGGTAAACATTCCCCAAATTATTATTTTTTTATTTTTTTTTTTAGAATTTCTCATTGTTTCTTTGTAATAAATAAAAACAAGGTGACATTGTATCAAGTTTAGGTTTTCAGTTAACATGTTAGAAAATTTTGAAATGCAATGGTAAAATTTGACCCTTTGCCCCCACGCTGTCAATGAAAAAACAAAGTTTATTTATTTGTATAATTACACGTAAATACTGGAAAATATTGTAAAAGGAAATAAATAAAAATTAAGTATTTTAGAGTGGGGTTCATTTTATTATAAGAAATTTAACGTAAAATGATCACCCCTTTCTTGACCAGATTGCGTAAGAAAGAATGGGTAAATATTTTTTTTGTTTTCAACGTGGCCAATATACAAACGAACTGCAGTTTGGAAAAATATACACAAATAAACTATTTTTCGTGTGGTCACTCCGATCAAGATCCGCCTGGTTTGCGTCTGAGATCACGTTGGCTAAGATTATATTTTTAAAATAAAAAACAAAATTTAGAAATGGGGTACGTACCTAAGCCCCAATCATTTTTTTAGGTTATACGCCTACTTATATTGAATCAAAACTATTCAAATCTTCGTTATAAAATACATAAGTCTATATACTATTAAAACTCTGATGTTATCTCGCTTGCTTGTTGCCGTGCACATTTCAATTGTACATGAATGTTTTAGCTGGCGAGAGGAAGGGCGAATGACGTAAATAAAGGGCGAGTGATAAGAAAAATGTTGAGTGGAATGGAATGATGTAAATAATTAGAGAGAGAGAACCGAGAAAGTGGATAGATCATGGCATCACAATCTATTCTGAAATCTTTGGCTTAAATTTCCAAAGTGAAACAAATTCGCAATACATTGTGATGTCATATAAACCCTAGAAGCAAAGTGTAGTATCTGTTCCGATACTACACTTCATCTTTTGTCATCAATCAATGGAGAAATCCTTATAGACCGAGGCAATTTTTTTTAATTCTCATTTTTGTCCCAATTTAAAGTGTCCCTTTTGAGCGAGCTAGACTTTTACAATATTAAGAACCGACCTTGAGTCTAACTGTCCTCGTGGGGAGACAAGTTTGCATAATTTCATTACAAAAGTGAAAGTATTTCACAGAGTCAGAATACATTTTGATGCCATAATACAGACCCTCTCATTTTCATTATATACGCTGTTTTAAAGTTTTAGTAATATATAGATATAACAAATACTGACCCAACGGGTCACAGATGCGCTCGTAAGTAAATAAAAATCATTTATTCCTAAGAAAATAATTAATAAATCCAACGACTTGTTTTATTTAGGGGACATTTATGCACATTTTATATGTAGACATTATATAATATATATATATATATATATATATATATATATATATATATATATATATATATATATATATATATATCACTTCTGTCTTCTTTGGTCTGAAGAGGTTGACTCTCTGTGAAGAGTACAACCGAAACATGTATGCACATATGTAACCAATAATGTCTTTATAAAAAAAATATATATATATTAAAGAACAGCTCTACTTGTTATTGAGCACTTTTTATAAACACTGGAGTTTGAATGGATTTACATCTACGGAAACTAATACAATACGTGTAATGTCTACAGATAAATAAAATTAAATAAATAAATGAATTTGTTCATTTAAATTGCACGATGTGTTGATTTTCACAAATACTTTACTTAAATACATTTTCATGCGTGCTTAAAAAATGTTGTCAATTTCATATATATATATATATATATATATATATATATATATATACACTGTATAGGAGACCAAAGACCATTGATTAAAAACAAGAGATGCCCCAAAGGGGCTATTAAATAAATAAAATTTTAAGCTTAGAGTAGAAATCAGCTGGAGAAAAAAAAGCTAATAAAAAAAGTTGTTTATATTCGCTCACCTTCCACATGTGTTTTCTTATCCGGGATATACCCATACACCCCTGTCTTGGAGTGGTAATATAATAACTGTGGACCCCTAGAGAAGGCATTCCTGTTAATGAGACTGCGAGAAACAAACCTCATGTCGGCGCTTTAAACTGCTCTTATTTCTAATTCTAAAGACGAAAAAAGAAGCAACAAAAAAACGCCTTTTCTTTCTTTTTTTTAATTTCGCGGAAGAACGTAATATTGCGGGTTCATACAAAACCTGGAATCAATAATTCCGATGACGATTTATATAAGTAATAATGAATAATTATCACTTTTTTCTTTTTTACACAAACACTGCAAAGTGATAATTGTTTTAATTTAGGATATATTTTACTGAGTGATTATGGTAAATTGCAAAAATAACGTTTTAGAACGATCGAATTGATGGGAGTATTATTATTACTTTATGGTTCGTATTTCGTCGATGATACCGTTTGCGAATAAATTAAAGAGTATCGAATTAAATTTGCCCAGCTGATTCGTTGCAGAAATTCTGTTTTTAATAAAGTTGGGAAATGATTATTTTTAACTTAAATAAAAAAATTTAACGAATATTAATAAGAAAAGGGTTAAATATATTTTTTCTTTTAATAAACATACACTTACTTACATAACAGTTACTATTCCGAATTTTGTAAAAATCAACAACACTTCTGGTGATTTGAACTTTGCAACAAGCGACTAATTTTTCCGAAAGAATTTATTCAAAAATTCGGTGCTTCTGCTGTTTCACAATGACATTAAAATATTTAAAGAAATGTATAAACGTTGTTTCCTACTTATTGAAAATAAGAGTGTACAGAAAAAAATACGCAAATTCATCCAGTATTTATTGAATGAATTATAAGAACCCGCGCCAACTTTGACCCCGTCGTTAGAGTTAGGGTCAAAGTGGGGGTTAGGGTTAGGATCAGGGTCAAAGTTAGTGCGGGTCCTAATATAACAAAGTACCAGAAAAAGAAAAAAAAGATCTGACGTATTTAGAGACATTTCATCTTATTAAATAGGCAAGGGAGATAAATAATTCATATGTTTCTCCTTTTGTGCTAAGATTAGTGTAATATCTATTATGATACTACACTTCATCTGTTCTGTTTTCGGTCAGTGCGTAATCTTTATAGACCAATGCATTTTTAAAAAAAATTTGTTCCACTCTAAAGTTTTTGGGGAGCTAGATTTCCCTCACATTAAAAACAAACCTTTCTGTCTAACTCTGGCCTCGTGGGGGGGGGGGGGGGGGAGTAAATAGGAACCCCGGGTTTTTATTTTTATTTTTGTTTTTTGGTGCTTCTGCAGAGACGGGGTCCACTGTTTCGATCGATGGCGGCGGAAACTGCCGACTCCTCTTCGGGAGAAATCGTGATCGACGGAAAGAAATTTGATTTTGGGGGAGATAACTAATATTGGGTTAATTACTTTTTCACGAAATGGACGTAAACCGGTTAAACTTTGAAGAGTTCTTGCATTTACTCGGGGATAATTGCAAAATTGTTGATTTTTTGCAAGCGCATAATTTAATTTCAGTTGAAAGTATTTTTGAACTGATCGCAGAATTGTACCCTGTTTAACCCCCCACACACACACACATTTATCATTCAGTCAATACCCAGTAAAAAACTTGTTTTTTTCCACATTTATCGTCAATTTACTTTTTTTTTTCAAATCAAAGTTTTACTTATTACGTTTTATTTTTATTTCAATAAAAAGTTTGCTATTTATTTGATGTACATAATGTTTATCAAAGATTTATTTAATTCGTTTTTTGTTAAATTTCAAATGTTTATCAAAGTTTTATTTACATACATAATGTTTAATTTGTTTCAATAAATAAATGTTCATAATTTTAACTTATCCTCAATTGTCAATTCAACAGTTATCTTCCCCAAAATCAAATTTCTTTCCGTTACTCACGTTTTCGCACGATTTCTCCCGAAGAGGAGTCGGCAGTTTCCGCCGCCATCGATCGAAACAGTGGCCCCCGTCTCTGCAGAAGCACCTTGTTGTTTTACCAATCCGTTCTTTTTTTATGTACTTCTGCGGTTTAGAGACCGTACTATTTTTTAGATAGGATTTTCAAGTTAAATTCAATTTTTACGGTATCTTTTGTTTATTAAATTGTTAGGTGAAAGTACTGAATAGTTAACAAAGACCCTCTCCCCATGTTAAGAATGGGTTTCTAAATAGCACGGTCCGTAAACTGCAGAAGTACATTTTTTTTTCATTTTTTTACCAAATTATTAGTTTTGTTTAAATTTGATTTTTAAAGATGTAATTATTTCTGTATCGTTTGGTCATTAAATTAGGTAAATTGTATTTAAGTCAATTGAACGGGATTTCCGCTTACTTCCAGAAGTTTTAAACAAATTGTTTTTATATTTAAAAGTCCTCAGATTTATAATGAAATTAAATAATTTTATGAAAATTTCGGAATATTTTAATTAGAAAAAAACAAACAAACAAAAGAATTAGTTTAAAACTTGCGGAAGTTGTGTTCAATGGACTTTATGCCCATTTACCGTAAATTTTGTTAGCGTAGTGTTGTTTTAATCTCTATTTATTCTTAATTTATTTTTAATTTATTTATTTTTATTTTATTTATGGCATCCAACACTTTTAAATTTTAATGCATGAAAATTTGTAAACAAATTTAAAATCAGTTTAAATGGCTTTCTATTCGACAGTTTAAAGGCTTTCAAACCCCTTTCAAATTTCGAAGGGTCACGAAGTAATTTCTTTTTTCTACTATTAACAAAATATTAAAAGGGCTGACTTGTTTACGAATAATCCGAAATGCATTCTGGTCGATTTAATTTCGTAATTATATTTTTAATATTTTATTTAAGCTATTGCATTTTTATTTCAATAAATATTCGATTAAAAGTAAATAAATAAATAAATAAAAAATATCAATACAATTCTTGTAGTCGCGAGAAAAAAAAAACAGGCATACACAGACACGAGATCTCGTAAATCGTAATATTGTTTTTCTATTATTTGCACCGCCGTCACGTGATGCTTTTTAAATAGAACCTGTTTTAAGTTTAGTATCTCTCATCCTTTTGGCTAAGATCAAAGTGTAGTATCTGTTCCGATGGATACTGCACCCCATACTGGTATTGTCTTGTCCTTTGGGGCTTGATTTACGCCGGTCAATGGGTCTGTCCTGTCCTGTGCAGTTCTAGGAGGTCCACCCTCCCAGGCTTTTCCTCCCCTCTTTGGGAAGGAGTAAGTTTATTGCTTACTGTCTGAGGCGCCCCTACCGGGGAATGCCGACGGGGTTGCCTAGGCAATTTTTAATGGCCAGAGTGCTCACCTCTCAGGTGCCGGCTTTTCAAACCCCACTTTCCCGACCCGATCTTGGGTCACATCTTACTTGTGGGAGTAAGCTAAAACTGGCCTTGTGCCTAACACTTGGGAAGGAGTAAATAATATCTCTCATTGTGCTTGGAATCTGTTGCTCCTATTCGCAAGTTTCCCACTGCAGCAAGGTTAAACATGTAGGCAGTGTAATGTTTAGGGGAAGGGGGACCTGACAGGGTACAAAAATAGCGTCGGTATTTCCCGGTAGGGGCGCCTCAGTCGATCGGTAATAGACCGTCGAAGAGCCCGCACTCCAAGCCACCAATTATGAAGATAGAACATTGTCAAATGAAAAGAATGACAAAGTCTATCCGTATTCAGGTTTTTTTTAGTGGAGGGCAAAGTGGGTGCGTGTTTGGTGCCAATAAGCTCACACATCCAGACCATTAGTCGAGACTTGGTCCATGGGGGTTGTGGCCTCAGGAAAGTCCATCGGGGATAATTGTAGGGTTCCTTTCTATGTATGACATGGCATAAACAGTTAACAACGATATTATACAATACTTTTGCAGGAAGGGATTGTTAATCCTCGAAGTATGAACGGAAAGTTAGTTGAGGCCGTTATTAGTGTTGTGGGGGTCGTCATACCTTTTTTTTGGTGATAACTTCCTCCACAAATAAAAATAATAATAAGAAGATTTACATGCAAAATCAACGGAAGTTTATTTACTGAAATAAACTATTAACAAATAGAATATATTTCTCTTTGTAATTAGTTCATGAGTCCTCTCTTTAGTTTCAGGGTAAGTAAAAAGAAGAATGTCTTTTCTTTTGTTTTAATTTTCATTTGTTATAAGATATTAAAAGAGGCAATAGGTAATGTTCGCCTGTGAAATTGTATGAAGCGCGCGAAAGGGTGAACTGGAAGAGTGATAGTAAGATGCGTGTAACCTCCGGATGAAAAGTCAGTTGAAAGAGAAAGTTTGATGTTTGTGTGTGCTTAAATACTATTTGGATAGGCTCCAGCGAGCTTAAGGAGAAAAGTTTAGAAAAATATGTCTTTGGAGAAATCTCATTGGACAGAAATATCACGTGGTGTGCTCCCAACTACGTCCGCTCGTTTTGAGTTGATTTAATATATAAGGCCACCTCGGAATTTGCGTGGGCGTTATTTTTTATTTGTCACGCGCCAATACAATTCTATTCACTCTGTGCGCCTAAATTGTATTTATCCCAAACAACAATTTTTATCCGAATCTTAACCGTGTCAACTGGCACAGTGTCGACTCTAATCTTATTATCGATTAGGTATCAAATCTATAAATGTTGACGGTCATTTCAATAGGATCATTGTTCGAAACCATGATCAGGTTTTCTCTGGTTGATTTCTCCACGGTGATAGTGAAAGGTAACAAATGTACCAGGGAAGCCGATGTGTTAATCACCGGTTCATCTGTGCATTCTGCAATGCTCTCTGCCCAGCCGTTACCTATGTCATCATGTCAGGGGTCACCACTTGTCGCAGGGAGCTGACATGTGAAGGTCGGCCTTGTAAGTGGTGACAAAAAAAACAGGGATTTGCAAAACTGGTTTTTATTTGACCAAATATTATATGTACAAATAGTTAATTTCAATTGTTGTAGGAACGTTGAAGTTGAGTGGCTGATCCACTTGTTTCTCCAACGATGGTCGATCCCATTCATTTTGCGTCCTTTGAAGGAGACAGGCCACTGCTGATAATGCTACAACCAAAATCATGATTTTCATTCTCTGCTTGTTCACGTCAACAACCATGCTGAAGTCTGGACACTTTCTGACAAATCAAAATGAATATTCTGTATGATTTTTCTACATTGTTTTCTTCATCCTGAGGAAGTCTTTCAATAAAGACGAAACGTTGATGAATACATAAATCACATAGTTTTTGGCTTTCTTTTTTTAATTTTACATTACGTTGGATCATTTTATCCCCACTTTTCTTCATATATATATATATATATATATATATATATATATATATATATATATATATATATATAGAGAGAGAGAGAGAGAGAGAGAGAGAGAGAGAGAGAGAGAAGAAAAAAGAGTGATAAATATGCGACGATTGTCCAAATTTATTTCAAATTTCAATTGTTCCATGCAAGGTGTATTCAGTAATAAACTAGTGTTTATTATTCTTTCCTTAAGCCAAGGATTTTCAAAGATCGAGATCTTATCATCAGAGGAGAAATAAATGCGTTTGGATTTACTTATAATTTTGGACACTTTTCTCCACACTGCTCCTACGCAAATATTTTTCCGCGTTCTACAATTCATCGAACTTCTTCTCAACGGAAATTTACCACCCGGACAAACCACATATCTTTTTTACGAAACTTTTCTTTTTTTCTTCTTTTTTTCACTGGATTTTTTAATAATATTTTTCATATTTTTCAAATATTTGAACTTTGGTTTTTTCGAAAGCCAACTTATCCATCTGTATTTCTCCTCTGATGATACGATCTCGATCTTTGAAAAGCCTTGGCTTAAGGAAAGAATAATAAACACTAGTTTATTACTGAATACAACTTGCATTGAACAATTGAAACTTGAAATAAATTTGGACATTGCGTGTTCGAATCACGTCGGGGTCACCAATTGTTACGGGACCGAGGGTCGTGTTCCCCCGATTATAAACGTGTTCAGTAAATCAAGCAATTGTTGCATGCAAAGACAGAGTAATAATTAATGAACAAGAATGAAGTAGTTCAAATAACGTTTATTGAACGTGTGTGTACGTGGAATGATGAAGTGTGTGATGTATGCATGTGTGTCGATGGAAAAACAGTTCTTGAAAAGGTATAAGAAGAAATGAATCCGGCGTAGGAAAAGTCTTTGAAAGCCGTAACACAAAGAAAACGAGTCGAGAACTCTTACCGTTGTTTGCCCACGTGTTGACGGAAGAAACGTGTGTTGGTAGTTGTTTTGCTGAGACAAGTTCAAGAGAAAAGCGTGTGACGAAACGCTAGTGTATTAGCGTCGTTCTGTCGACCAGAGAGGAGTGAAAGACGGGGCGCAGGTGCCAGCATACGTCTGTCGAGGCTGGGTAAGAAGAGAGAGAATTTCCGTTTTGCACCGGCTCTTATAGTCCGAAGGGCAGATAACTCTGGTGTCGCTTTACAGCGCCACCTGTTGGTGATAAAGCGCCACCTACCGGCAAACCGGTGTAGTTATGTTTTGAAAGGAGGAGGTGACTGCTACACATATTTATCACTCTTTTTCTTCTATCTCTACAATTGCTCTATCTCGTATATTGAGCTAAACCTCTTCACAATAGGTTCCATCTACTAAAAGTTTTACTTTTGGTTTATATATATATATATATATAGAGAGAGAGAGGGTAAATGCTTAAACTTTTATAGTATTCCAAAAACACCAAGATAAAACGACACCCTCTAGATACATGGGATGAAGTCAAACACAGCGGATCAGATAGTCAGAAATACCTAACCCTAACCCATCAGATAGTCAGAAATACTGCAGATCTTGAAATCAGTTGTATAGTTAAAAGCTATTATAATAATATATATATATATATATATATATATATATATATATATATATATATACAGGGTGTCTCAAAAAAATGTACTCACTCGTAGAATGACGAGAAAACTTTTATTTATGAACATAGAGTGAAATGAAATAGCATCGAATACATGAGACAGATGTAATTGAAGAATCATGTTCGCAAATGTTCAAACTGATGACCATTATTGTTCAGACAAAGCTGATAACGCGCACCAAGGGATTCGCAAACGTCGCGAAACATGTCATTAGGAATATTTTTTTAATATATATATATATTATTATATATATATATATAATAATATATATATATATATATATATATATATATATATATTCTAGAGATGAAAGATGAGAATAAAAAATTGTAAAGATACAATATTTATTAGAACATCAAAAGTTCAAATCCATGGATTAAGGATATGAAGCCCCTTGCTCTGAACTTTTGATGTTCCAATAAATGTTGTATCTTTACAATTTTGTTATTCTCATCTTTCATCTCTAGAATTAATTGCTCTATTCAATATATTGAGCTTTATATTATCACGATAGATTATTATTAAACGATAATTCAATTATCTCTCATTTAATTCAACATTTAAATATTATTGCGAACCATCAATGACCCTAACATTATATGCCTAAACAAAAAAGGGAAGATATATAAGGACTGTATTCACAGGAGAAAGGCACTTCTGATAAATTGGGCAGAACAAAATACATAGGTCATAACCGCAGAGTACCCAGAATACAGACTTTTAGGATTTTGGATTTCACGATGATGGATTCGGCTCCCGAATTTCGAATTGAACTGTATGGTATCCCGACTGTGGCCCTAAACTTGATTTCTATTATTGCATGGTTTAATTATGGATTGTTTTTTATATTTATGTATATAACTGTTTTTAAATTTTAAATTCTAATTTAAAATTTCTAATGTGGAGTACCCCATATCCCCATGTTTTCCTTCTCTTGCCTTTTATCTTTTATTTTTATTTTTACACAATTTTGTTATCCTTTATTTTATCTAACAGTGTATTTATTTCATCTTTATTTTTCTTCATTTTTCTTTATTTTTCTTCATTATTCTTTTTCATCTTTCTTTATTCCCCCCTTTTATTATTAGTACCTTAATTTATTTATGATTAGTACCCTTAGGACTTCATATATTTATAAATGGTGTGACCACAATTTATTTAATTATAAGTTTTATTTATAATGATTTATTATTTAATATTTTTAGTAATATATTTTTACATTAGCATATTATTTCAATATAATTTTTAACTTAATATAAATTTATTTTTTTAACTTAATATAAATTTATTTTTATTTTTAACGTTATCTCCATTTACTTTCGATAACATATATATTGTCTCTATTAGTTAAATTTGAATACTTTCCATAACGGGCTACGTAATTCCACGCACGTGACAATTTAAACCTGCTAGGGTCCCATCTGTCCAACTGTTAACGTTATTCCCTTTTAATTTCTTGCTTTTTCGATGTACAGCGTCGCTGTTGTTTTGATCTGAAAACTTTCCATAACTGACTACGTATATTCCACGCACATGACAATTTTAAATCTGAAAGTGTTCCATCTTTCCAACGGACAATATTTTGAAATTCCTGGCGGGTGTTCTCACTCATTAAGCTATACGACTCCGCTGATGAAGGTCCGATTTTCTCAGATCTGAAACCTTGGTCCGGATGTTGTTGTAACACTTTATTTAATATTAATAAATATCATGCTCTTATTAATTATCTAGTTAATTTTACTTTTGCATTAATAATTGAGCACTCTGCTGGGAAACTCTCCCAATTAAGAAATACGGTATATATATATATATATATATATATATATATATTTGTTTATTAATACAGAAATTTAATACAACATATGGACCAATGGTTTCGAGCACAGAAGGTAAAACCTCTGGCTCTCATCAGCATAGAAAGTAATTGGTGAAGAAATGATAAAATAATATAATACTCTCACAATGGGCTCACGTGTGTGCCGTTAAACGAATATAAAGATGATGTGATCAGGTAGCGTCTGAATGCCAGAGCCAAAGATAACGTCTGAAATGATAAAACGAAAGCTAGATCAATTTCAGAATCACAAAAAATCCTGGCATAGACAATATACCCAATTCTTCGCTGAAAAAACTAACAGCACTTCATAGCCATTATAGTAGCTGCTTCACCAGACTTTTGAAGGGTGATGAGACCACACCAGCGTGGCTAGTAGAAGGTGATACGACCCTCATACCCAAAACAAGTGAGACACAAAACCCTACAAAATACAGACCGATCTGCTGCCTCACTACAACCTACAAACTCTTCACTGGCCTGGTTGCAGACAGCATCTACGAACACCTCTCTTCTGGAGCATACCTGGAAAAAGAACAAGCAGGGTGTAGGAGGAAGTGTTTAGGCACCAAGGACCAATTGTTGATCAATAAGACCATCCTTGAGGACTGTAGGAAGAGGCAGATAAATGGCTTGGATTGATTACCAAAAGGCATACGATAGTGTACCCCACGCATGACTCCTGTGCTGCCTTGATCTATATAATATCCATCCGGTCATCAAGAAAACCATGGCAGTACAAATAAATATGTGGAAAACAACTATGGCATTAAAATAGACTAATAGAACAATAAAAATCCCTGACGTCAAGATCCGAAGAGAAATCTTCCAAGGAGATAGCTTATCTCTTCTACTCTTTTGCCTGGCAATCGATCCACTAAGCAAATTACTAAACAAAAGCCTATTTGTTCTTTTCAGGTATATTTTGATTTCTTTTAAAAAGTCCAATATCGATTAATACATCATGTTACCGAAAAGAAAAAAGATATTGTAAAATCAACAAATAATTAAAGCGAGGGCAGAGGTAGGGGCGGGCAGTGGCGGGTATGGAAGTGCTGCCAGTTAAAATCAATTTAGTATTACATATGAAATCTGAAGAAAAGCATTTTTAAATGAGTAAATATGCTAGTATTATCGGCTTATTTCCTAGATGGTAAGCCATTGAAAACATGTGGGAATCCTTCTTATTAGTTGAGAATTCTCGAGATCACACCTATTTATGAGCTAATTTTAAAAAATTTATTTTAGACCTCGTGCTGCAATTGATTTAAGGGCATCCCATTTCCACTTAGTACAGGCAAAGGAAGAAGTGAACATGAAAGAAGAAGAAGGACGAACAGAGAAAGAGAGAATTACTTATATAAGCTAGTATCTGATTCCTATTCGCTCATCTCCCTCCTTGTAAAACATTCACAGCAAGCACTCGTCTTATTACAACAACTGTCAATAATTTTCCTTTCTTCCTCTGTATGCATAAAACTAAAACGGAACTTCCATGAGCAGTTTCTTTCCAAGAACTACTCGTTTTTGGAACACGATACCATGGGACTGCTTTCTAGCTGACTACAACATGGTCATTTTCAAGTCAGATGTTAACAAATTATTGTTGAGGCATCCTCTTAAATAATCGAATTTTGTCCAGCTTCAATCATCGTTACCCATCCTCACGGTACTGTCTAACCGGCCACCTGACAAACTCATTAACCTTTTATCCTCGAGCGGCATTTGAGCCTTGATAAGAGGTCACTCATTAGTACTACAAAAAACAGAGAAAAGAAAGCCATTTACTAAATTACCACAATATTACATATCACTTTGCAGTAATATGCATTTGAAGTTAAGTAGCCATGATTGACAAGGTTTTAACCTCAGCTTCACCTGTCCACATATACGGATGTAGATATCTGATTGGTTGAGTTTAATCATGTGATGCAGATAGTAGGGATCTGAAGTGATATAGATAGTTGCAGTTTAAGACTTGGAAAAAAAAGATTGTTATATAAAGTTTGATTAGATAGGGGTATTTAGACTTTCTCGTGGCCATCTGAAGATAGCTAGAAGAAACTCATGGATAAGGAAGTGGATCCATAGTTCAAGTATGTGGTTACAAGTTTGACTTGTCTTCATTGTCCTTCTGTGAGTGTCCAGCAACCCGGATGGGTGAAAGGCATCCAGATCACATGGTACACCACGGATCCGAGAGATGAAGAACATGCACAGGCCTCAACACATGATGATCAATATAACTATATATCGAACGTATAAAGTTATCTTGTGAGATTTTCGAAGAGAGACCCAGTCTGTTTGACATATCGATACTTGATTTGAACTAGCCTATTTTCGAAGAGAAACCCCGTCTGTTTTAAATATCGATTCTTGATTTGGACCAGCCTATTTTCGAAGAGAAACCTAGTCTGTTTGACATATCGATACTTGATTTGAACTAGCCTATTTTCGAAGAGAGATCCAGTCTGTTTGACATATCGATACTTGATTTGAACTAGCCTATTTTCGAAGAGAGACCCAGTCTGTTTGACATATCGATACTTGATTTGAACTAGCCTATTTTCGAAGAGAGACCCAATCTGTTTGACATATCGATACTTGATTTGGACCAGTCTATTTTCGAAGAGAACCCTAGTCTGTTTGACATATCGATACTTGATTTGAACTAGCCTATTTTCGAAGAGAGACCCCGTCTGTTTGACATATCGATACTTGATTTGAACTAGCCTATTTTCGAAGAGAGACCCAGTATGTTTGACATATCGATACTTGATTTGGACCAGCCTATTTTTCTATCTTTTCGTTTTGTTTTGTTATTGACACAGATATATTTTATTTCGCCTCAGTTTTTTTTTTCTGAAAATATTTATTCCGGATGAGAAAACTTTTAGATTGGAGACATTTTTCCTTACTCAACAAAACAGATTAAAGGGAAGTGATTGTGTGCAATTATACGGAGTTCTCTCCCTTGAGTTCTTAAAAAATAAATATTATTTATATATATGTATAAATTAAAGCGACTCCATGCATGTCTGTGCGTGTGTGTGTTGTGTGTGTGTATGTTGTGTGTGTGTTGTGTGTGTGCGTTTTCCATCGCTTCTATGTCAATTACACATTATTATTTGCTTCAAGTACTAAAACGAACCTTTTTTGAAAAAAAATTCCTATTTCACAAAATAAATTGATTGCAAAATTAAGGTCACCAATTTAATTTCTGTTTGTGTGTGTGTGTGTGTGTGTCTGTGTGTGTCTGTGTGTGTCTGTGTGTGTGTGGCGCTGACTGAAATTTTATAACTCTATTCTTTATTCTACCAACCTTTCTCGTCGCCAGTGTTTTTCAACTGCTGGCTGACTGGCTGGCACACAAACCGGGACGCCATAACAGCGTCTACGACACGAGATAATCCCGTGAAGTTTAATCTTCTTAATATCACGTGATGTCGCCACCCTACCCAAGTTTCTTATGCAATAGACTAGAAATTAACATGTGAACAAAAAATAAAATAAACAAATGAATTAAAAAAGAAATAAATACGAAATGCGGACACTCCCGTCAGCGCTTGTACGAACAGGCGACACAGTTCGATAAAACGTCCGATACCAAGAAAAAAAAAAGAAAAAAAAAAAAAGAAAAGAAGAAAATAAAAAAAAGAAGAATATAAAAAAAATAGATTAAAAAAAATAAACAGATTCAGGTGTTCGTTTGCGGTTATGGTGGCGATTGGAATGGCGCTTCTTTTCAGGTTGGACAATTTCTCACCAAATGTTAACCATCGTGTTTAGTGGCATCAGAGCGATTTACTGGGAAATAAAATCAAGTTGTCGTGACCCCCCCCCCCTACCTTACCCTACCCCCTGTCCATATATTTCGTGACTCTGCATTCCTAGCAAAACCAGATGTTTGATGTTTCAACAACTCGGTTCGCGTGGCAGAAATTTCATTCATTCATCATCATCATCATCATTCATCATCATCATCATCATTATCATCATCGTCGTTGTCATCATCATCGTCATCATCATCGTCATCATCATCGTCATCATCATCGTCATCATCGTCATCGGCTCTTTTGTCAACTCTTGCAAACTCAGCAATTCCACATACTCATGGACCACAAAGTTTTTATTGAGCACCTTAAAGTTTTCTTCAGACGAATACTCTCCCCACGAGATCCGCAAAATGGACTACATTGACATACAACATGTTAAGGGTGCAGATAACCCTAACCCTAACAACATGTTAAGGGTGCAGATAACCCTAACCCTAACAACATGTTAAGGGTGCAGATAACCCTAACCCAAACAACATGTTAAGGGTGCAGATAACCCTAACCCTAACAACATGTTAAGGGTGCAGATAACCCTAACCCTAACAACATGTTAAGGGTGCAGATAACCCTAACCCTAACAACATGTTAAGGGTGCAGATAACCCTAACAACATGTTAAGGGTGTAGATAACCTTAACCCTAACAACATGTTAAGAGTGCAGATAACCCTAACCCTAACAACATGTTAAGGGTGCAGATAACCCTAACCCTAACAACATGTTAAGGGTGCAGATAACCCTAACCCTAACAACATGTTAAGGGTGCAGATAACCCTAACCCTAACAACATGTTAAGGGTGCAGATAACCCTAACCCTAACAACATGTTAAGGGTGCAGATAACCCTAACAACATGTTAAGGGTGTAGATAACCTTAACCCTAACAACATGTTAAGAGTGTAGATAACCCTAACCCTAACAACATGTTAAGGGTGTAGATAACCCTAACCCTAACAACATGTTAAGGGTGCAGATAACCCTAACCCTAACAACATGTTAAGGGTGCAGATAACCCTAACCCTAACAACATGTTAAGGGTGCAGATAACCCTAACCCTAACAACATGTTAAGGGTGCAGATAACCCTAACAACATGTTAAGGGTGTAGATAACCTTAACCCTAACAACATGTTAAGAGTGTAGATAACCCTAACCCTAACAACATGTTAAGGGTGTAGATAACCCTAACCCTAACAACATGTTAAGGGTGCAGATAACCCTAACCCTAACAACATGTTAAGGGTGCAGATAACCCTAACCCTAACAACATGTTAAGGATGTAGATAACCCTAACCCTAACAACATGTTAAGGGTGCAGATAACCCTAACCCTAACAACATGTTAAGGGTGCAGATAACCCTAACCCTAACAACATGTTAAGGGTGCAGATAACCCTAACCCTAACAACATGTTAAGGGTGCAGATAACCCTAACAACATGTTAAGGGTGTAGATAACCTTAACCCTAACAACATGTTAAGAGTGTAGATAACCCTAACCCTAACAACATGTTAAGGGTGTAGATAACCCTAACCCTAACAACATGTTAAGGGTGCAGATAACCCTAACCCTAACAACATGTTAAGGGTGCAGATAACCCTAACCCTAACAACATGTTAAGGGTGTAGATAACCCTAACCCTAACAACATGTTAAGGGTGCAGATAACCCTAACCCTAACAACATGTTAAGGGTGCAGATAACCCTAACCCTAACAACATGTTAAGGGTGCAGATAACCCTAACCCTAACAACATGTTAAGGGTGCAGATAACCCTAACCCTAACAACATGTTAAGGGTGCAGATAACCCTAACCCTAACAACATGTTAAGGGTGCAGATAACCCTAACCCTAACAACATGTTAAGGGTGCAGATAACCCTAACCCTAACAACATGTTAAGGGTGCAGATAACCCTAACCCTAACAACATGTTAAGGGTGCAGATAACCCTAACCCTAACAACATGTTAAGGGTGCAGATAACCCTAACCCTAACAACATGTTAAGGGTGCAGATAACCCTAACCCTAACAACATGTTAAGGGTGCAGATAACCCTAACAACATGTTAAGGGTGCAGATAACCCTAACCCTAACAACATGTTAAGGGTGCAGATAACCCTAACCCAAACAACATGTTAAGGGTGCAGATAACCCTAACCCAAACAACATGTTAAGGGTGCAGATAACCCTAACCCTAACAACATGTTAAGGGTGCAGATAACCCTAACAACATGTTAAGGGTGCAGATAACCCTAACCCAAACAACATGTTAAGGGTGCAGATAACCCTAACCCTAACAACATGTTAAGGGTGCAGATAACATGCGTGTACACACCTTATCACATGGAATAACTTTCTTTCTTTCCTGTTGGAATCTTTCATCGTTCGAGGAACAACAAAAGATAAACACCTGCAATGCCTTCTCCAAGACAATAAAACTTCACTGTTTCTGTCGACAATCACCAACTCTATCAGCAAAGAAAAGTTCATACATGGCAGCGGCACAAGGAAGCTACGTTCGCATGCGCCAGTGCATGATCTGTCACATTCCTGGAACCAATGCATCTGTCCACCTATTAGCAGACAGATATGTCTGTCTGCTCACAGATCAAAGTGGAAGTGAGATCATGGACGAAGAAGTTTGTGAAGTGTCAGGAAGCAGAGATTAATTGTCATACGCGGCCTCTTTAAGACCCATTCCTCGTACCTGGTGAGCGAATTAAGCTCATTCACGTCGATATTTACTGGACCAATTCCTGTATGTGAAGGTCAATTTCATCTGTTGACATGTATCGACAGATTCTCTTGACGGTATGAAGGGTTATCAATGTCAGACGATACAGCATGCACAGCAGCCAGACCATGGCTGGCTGTCAAGATTCAGTGTCTTGGAGAATGTAATGACAGAGAAGGGTTGACAGTTTGGGGTTGAACTATTTTACAAACTGCCAAGACTTTTGGACACCAGAAACATTCTGGCTTACATCTTACCAACCACAAAATTATTGTCGAAAGCATTATAACACAGTTTAAAAGCTTCTTTACGTACAGTCTAAATTTGCCCTCATGGGGAGGCAAGTAAATTGGGACCTTTGGTGTGAAATGGTACTTGAGCTAAAGCGAGAAAGAGAGTTGATAGAGGAAGAGGGGTACAGGTAGAGATGACAGAGGAGAGAGAGGAAAATAGAGGTAGACAGACAGATAGATAGATAGAGAGAAAGAGAGAGAGAGAGAGAGAGAGAGAGAGGGGGGGGATCAAGCAAACAACCTTGTGTCTAACTTTGCCCTCGTGGGGAGGCAAGTAAATTAGGACCCTTGGTATGAAATGGTACTTGAGAGAGAGAGAGAGAGAGAGAGAGAGAGAGGGGGAGATGGGGGGTAGAAGAGGTAAAGATAGAGAATTTTTAAAAGAAAGATGTTACACACGCTTTTTAACTTCTATTTTGTTGTCCATCCTTCCTGGGCATCGCTGGGTAACCATACTGACAATGGCCGCATAAGCCAATGACTACTCACTCACTTGGCTTTTTGGCTAAGATCAAAGTGTAGTATCTGTTCCGTTGGATACTGCACCCCATACTGGTATTGTCTTGTCCTTCGGGGCTTGACTTACGCCGGTCAATGGGTCTGTCCTGTGCAGTTCTAGGAAGTCCACTCTCCCAGGCTTTGCCTCCCCTCTTTGGGGAGGTGTAAGTTTATTGTTTACTGTCTGAGACGCCCCTACCGGGGAATGCCGATGCTGCTCAGGCAATTTTTAAATGGCCAGAGTGCTCACCTCTCGGGCGCTGGCTTTTCAAACCCCACTTTCCCGACCCGACCTTGGGTCACATTTTACTTGTGGGAGTAGGATAAAAACTGGCCCTGTGCCTAACTCCTGGAGAGGAGTAAATCAATACTCACTCACTCACACATTCACATAATGACAAAACAAAGGCAAGCCAATACATACACAATGCAACACTGTCCATTACTCACACTAACAAACATATTGGCATACATACTTCTAACACCCATACCTGGCACACCTTCTTACCAGGCGGGGCTGCTCAGGCATTTTTTCAGTACGCTAATCCTAGTGCACTGGCTTTTCAAACCCACACCTGACCTTGTGTCTAACCTCCTGGAGAGGAGGTCAGTAAAATACTTTGCACCACAGCAAAATCAAAAGCATTGTATGGAATCACTCTCCAGCTATGAGCACAGTATTTCTTTGACGCATCAAAGAAAATGTGGAATGTGACATTGTTTGTTGATAGACTTACCACCAAAATGGCTAATAATAACACATCTTTTTTATACCAATAGTTGACCACTTAGCAAGGCTAAAAGCCACCCGAGGATAAGGTTTAGTAAGATTTTCAATTGGATGATGGAACGGTACTATGAAAGGATTGAGAACTATGATTGATTCACATGGCGACTCGAAAGATTATTTGTTGATATTGGACTTGAAAACAACCATGTTGTAGTTTGTAGAGAAGCAGCCCCGTGGTAACGTGTTCCACAAGTGGGAAGTTCTTGGAAAGAAACTCTGTTCATGGAAATTCCGTTTGGTTTTAGGTACACAAAGGAAGAAAGAAAAATACTTTGCAGTGGTGGTAGGAAGACGAGTTCTTGCGGTGAATGTTTTACAGGGAGTGGGTAGAGAATGGAGCTCAGTCGGGCACTTATGCTGGAAATAACGATAGAATAGAAATCGACTGACGAAAAAAGACGTTTATAAAGATCTTTTTTAATACGAATGAGTCACCGCTTAGCAAGGCCAAAAGCCGCTCGAGGATAAGGCTTAATGAGATTATCAGCTGGATGATGAACAATACTACGAGAGGATTGGAAAACGATGAATGGAATTGACGGCTCGATATATATTTGTGGACATTAGATTTGAAGACGACCATGTTGTAGCCCACAGAGAAGCAGTCCCGTGGTAATGTGTTACTCTGTTCATAGAAGTTCCGTTTAAGTTTAGGTACACGAAAAGAAAGGAGAGTTCTTTGCCGTGTGAAACCTGTGAAGGTTTTACGAGGTTGGGGAAGGGGGACTAGAGATTGGAGCTCAGTCGAGCACCGATCGTGGAAATAACGATCGAGTAGAGAAAGACTGGCAACATCTCTTCTGTGAGACCTTAGCAACAGATGTAAGTCTTCCATTTTAGGTCTGGAGTGAAGGTCAGTCCTAAAAGTGTATTAAAGCAGAGGGCTTCCTCAAGGAGAAAGCTATTCATTTCAATTAGGGCGAAGTGAGGATCCGAGCGTTGGTGGTGAAAGGAGAGGAGCTTTTTTTCCTATTACATGACATGCTCCAGATTGGAAGAGAGAGAATCAGAAAGATCTTGGTCATTAATGCTCTTCGAAGTGTTGCCATAGATGGTTGTGACATCTGCATAAATATCGACGAATGATCTTAGAATGTGATTTGGGAGATCATTGATAAAGATCAGGAAAAGGATTGAGCCGAAAATGGATCCTTAAGGCATGTCGGCTGTTGATACTATGAGCTTCGGACTTCAGCTGATCAACGACGACTTTTTATAAACCTTTGAGAGAGAGAGAGAGAGAGAGGATTTGATGGTTGAGAAGACATTTCCAGATATTCCATATCTAGCAAGCTTCTGAAGTAAACCTTGGTGCCAAACACTATCAAAGGCCTTTGATATATCAAGAGCTTTTGCTCTAGAAACGAAGCCCCCCCCCCCGCCCCCGTCAATAGATTCACTGATCCTGTGTGATATTACAGTCAACAGTCGGCTGTTGATCTTGCAGGACAAAATCCATATTGCTTGTCACTGAGTAGATTGTTTTTGCTGAGGTGGTTGACAACTTCTTGATTTGTCACAGATTCAAAAAATTTACTTATAGCGCACAGGAGACTGATTGGTCTGTACTAAGATCCAGAAGACCAATCTTTAGTATTTCTGAATACTGAGCAGACTTATGAACTTTTCTAAGGTGTTGGGAAGCATTTCTCCTTCAAGCAACGATTGAACAGCTTTGTAAGAATAGGAGCTAGTTCCGGTTGCAGCTTTTGAAGCACTATGAATGGAATGTTGTCAAGACAAGTTGCCTTGCTGGCATTAAGGTTCTTGATAAGTTTGGTAACGTCCCGACAGATCTATGGATATAGATGTCGCTCAGAGTGTTTTTAGTCATAGGGGGAAATTTAGAAGGTAGGCGGCTCTGATCACAAAGGGTGGAATTTGATGCAAAGTTCTTTGCAAAAAGTTTGGCTTTATCGGATGCTGAGGAAATCACGTCTGGTCCATTGATAATGGTTGGAATAGAGGTCTTACGTCCGTTCAGAACCCTTGTGGGAACCAAGCCTCTGCTCAGCCACTCTCTATTTTTTATAACTCGTTTGCAGTGGTTGAAGGCAGCCCTAAAGCCAGTTTTGGTTTCAGAACCTCTTTCGTTGTAACCAATTGAAATAGTGATTTCTGTGAGCAATGGTTTCTGTGAGCAATGGCGGTGGCACATTCACGATTATACCAAGACTAGCTGTTTGGTTTGATAGAACAAAAGAAAATTTACTCAAGTAATCTCCACGTACGGCTAACAAAAACCAACCACCGACCCAAGGAATAGCATTTTCTTCCCCCTTTGTCAGAGATGGGGAAGCGAGAGTTATGAAGCTATCGAAAGTACATCCACGGTGCAGTTTCTACTTTCCATAAAAACTATAAGCTATTTATATCTGTAAAATTTTTCAGGAAATAAAACAGAAGTGGTTCTGAATCTCTAAGCGCGCTATGAAGACAGTACCTTCAAATATATCCTATTTTAATGAAATTTAAATCATTTTTAACCCTGACCCTGAAATTTAAATCAATTTTAACCCTGACCCTGAATCTCTAAATGCCCCTAATGTGCCGAATATTTATATGACCCCTCTAACAAATATGTATATCCAATTTAAAGCATATGTAAAAGACACTAATTTAGGGGGCAAACTGGTGGGGAGTGACAGTAAAAAAGAAAGTAATACAGTGTTATGAGCATAGTGAAAAAGGACAGTGTTTCTCATTCAACGTCGGGTCTTCCTGTTTAGTACAGTATAAATATTATGTATAATGTTGTGTTTATGTTTTGTATAGTTGTCAACTGTAATAAACGTATAAATGTGTACTTGGCTATCGTAATAGTAATCTAAGCATGCTAACTGGAAAATGACGTCATACTGTATAGTAATAAACGAGATCTGTTGAACAGTCAGACTATCAGCATTTTGACCCCCCCCCCCCCCCTCGCGTAAAAATTAAAAAAATCAACCAATTTTAATGAAATTTTCAGTATTTATTAATTAACTATCACGGAATATAAGTAACCCATTACTTTATTAGAAATCTTAGTGAAAATCTATTATTTCATGTAATTTACGTAGACGAGACAGCAAACATTAAATTAATACTTAATAATAAAATGGTGTTGTCATAACATTTTGAATTTTGAAAACATGAAAATTTTTCTTTGAAAAATAATTTGTCTGATTTAATATTCATTCTTTAAATAAGTTCATTATTTCCGGATTATTTTTAATGTTTGAGTTGATTGTTATAACAACCCGGTCTACATCGAATGAAAAGACTAATATCAGTTATACTGCATGGAAATATCTCTTGGTTTGTAAACACAACAAGAAGAAGACAAATCCCAATTCTTAGGCATTT
This sequence comes from Sepiola atlantica, assembly GCA_963556195.1. NCBI lineage: Eukaryota > Metazoa > Mollusca > Cephalopoda > Sepiida > Sepiolidae > Sepiola > Sepiola atlantica. Next base: position 108,750,355 of record OY744531.1, read on the forward strand.
TTATTTTTTATATGGACATTTCATTATCATTAGCTTTAGCTGAATAATTTGATAAGAGTTGCTCTCATTTCCGAAAAAAGTAAATGTTTCTTGATTTTTTTAACTTAAAAGTAAATCAAACATGAAAAGTAAATCAAACATGAAAGATTACGAATTCATTAAAGTAACACAAAATCAATTATTAAAAATAATTAATTAATAGAGCATTTATTGAAATGAATTAAAATGTGTAGGTTTTTGTGGGTTTTTTTTTCAGAACAAACAGTTTATTTACGATATAGTAAGAATTTGTAATAAATTAAAACAGTCATGTTTTTTTAGGGGGTTCAAACGGACAGTTTAATAACAATATATTATTTGAATATCTCGCTTATTTGTTGGATTTTCACACACATTTTTATTTTTTATCCCAAAATAAAATTCTAATTCATTTTTTAAAGACTTTAAGACATCAATCTTTATCAGCCATTCATAGTGAAAATCAACCGGAAAAGACGAAATCGCCATTTACATTTTCCATCATGTCAGGACTCTGAAAATGTGATCATTTTTAGGAAATACGTTTGAAAAAAGGAACAAGTTAATTTATATCCAAGTGAATGAATAATCATTAGGAGGGTAGCCGTGTTCTTGGCAGGGGAATAAAGTCACAATAGCAGGAACAAGTTAACAATGATTTCCAAGTGAATGAATAATCCTTAGGAGGGTAGCCGTGTTCTTGGCAGGGGAATAAAGTCACAATAGCAGGAACAAGTTAACAATGATTTCCAAGTGAATGAATAATCCTTAGGAGGGTAGCCGTGTTCTTGGCAGGGGAATAAAGTCACAATAACAGGAACAAGTTAACAATGATTTCCAAGTGAATGTATAATCCTTAGGAGGGTAGTTGTGTTCTTGGCAGGGGAATAAAGTCACAATAACAGGCACAAGTTAACAATGATTTCCAAGTGAATGAATAATCCTTAGGAGGGTAGCTGTGTTCTTGGCAGGGGAATAAAGTCACAATAGCAGGAACAAATTAACAACGATTTCCAAGTAAATGAATAATCTTATGGATGGGAGTCTGCTTGCGTGATTACAGATGGACGCATGCACGTCAAGCGTTCCGAGGACTTCCGGTCAACATTGATAGTGGTAGTAAGAACCACTATCGATTACATCACCAGAAAATCTCGACTCAGTTGACAGGCCTTTTTTTACGATAGCCACGACTTGACATTCATCTTCATTTCTTAGCACTTCTAATATTTCTGTTTGAGGCTCTTCAAGTACAAACCGTTAAGTAAACATTTCCATTGATTGAACCCATCAAAGGAAAATGTAAACTTTTTCTTATCATAGTTCATTTCTTCATTTCAATAATAGTTGTGTTGTCTTAAAGACCAATAAACTGGTTGGATGATTAGGAATTTTATTTCAAAGGACGCAAATGTTATTATTAGAATATTTAATACTTTGATAAAATCTCATCTAGAATCCTGGGAACCAGTACCTAGACATGGGAATTGGGAAATAAAAGCGGAAAGGGTTAGGGTTAAGATTAGGGTTAAGGTTAGGGTTACGGTTAAGGTTAGGGTTAGGGTTAAAGTTAGGGTTAGGGTTAAAGTTAGGGTTACGGTTAGGGTTAAAGTTAGGGTTAAGGTTAGGGTTAGGGTTAAGGTTAGGGTTAAGGTTAGGGTTTAGGTTAAGGTTAGGGTTAGGGTTAAGGTTAGGGTTAGGATTAAGGTTAGGGTTACGGTTAGGATTAGGGTTAAGGTTAGGGTTAAGGTTAGGGTTAAGGTTAGGGTTAGGGTTAAGGTTAGGGTTAGGGTTAGAGTTAGGATTAGGGTTAGGGTCAGGGTTAAGGTTAGGGTTAAGGTTAGGGTTAGGGTTAAGGTTAAGGTTAGGGTTAAGATTAGGGTTAGGGTTAGGCTAGACATTGGAATTGGGAGATAAAAGTGGAAGGGTTAGGGTTACTTTAAATATACTCCTTAGCGACATAATGATTAAATCAGTAAAACAAACGAAATGTTGTAAGAATAATATCCAAGATGAGAACAGTAGTCCGAATAATCCAAATTATCCAAATTATCGATCCTCATCTCAAAAATTCCGAAACCTAACGCAAGTAGATATTATACTATCCTTTGTAAAACAGTGCGTCCCTATTTATTTGCCTCCTCACAAGGTTCGTTTTTAATGTGGAGGGGGGGGGGGGCACTCTGGATTGGGACATTAAAAAATTGCCTCAATCTAGAAGGATTTCTTCTTTACTAACCGAGGACAGAAAAGATGAAGTGTAGTATCAGAACCGATACTACACTTTGCTCCTAACCAAAAGGCCAAGGAATTCAGAAGATTTGACGAATAAAAAAAAACACAAACATCATCATCATATTCGGTTTAACGTCCATTTTACATGCTGGCATGTGTTGGACGGCTTTTAGAAATTGACTTCCAAACAAACCTATCTCTGGCCAGGCCTTTATTTATCATTGTAACAATTCAAATCTTTAAAAAAAATAAATCGTAATTTTCTTACTGTAAAAATTATTGCCAGCTTCCATTTCTTTAAATAAATGAATAAATAAAACGAATTAAAACTTTTAAGTCAATGACTTTGACAGAGTTCTATTTATGACGGTTTATTCGATTTTGGAACAATTCATTTTGAAATGGGTAAAATTTTAGGTCTTTATTTATCAATCTTTCTCTTAAGTCCTTTCTTATCACTTCCTCACATGTTTTTCTTGGTCTTTCCCCCGGTGGGCTGACCCTGCTACCTCAACTGTTCTACATCTACTAACCCAAGAACTCTCATCCATTCTTTCAATGTGGCCATACCATCTAAGTCTCCTGTTCTGCACACATCTCCATATACTCTCCAGATTAAATCTTCCTCTGGGCTTAGCAAGTTAATAATTGAAAATTACTGCATGATATGAATTACATACCACGAATCTATAGAACAATAAGGCATTTCATGTTTGTACGTACGTTATAACCTTTCACACGCATTTCAAAAGTAAAATGAAATCGTCCAATCGGTAATTAATTTAACCAGTTTTAAAACGAATTGTTAAAAAAAAATCAACAGTACAATTTTTAAATAAATACATCTCAAAAAGTGACATTCGTTTTTATTGATTTGAAGAATATTTTGCTGACAATTATTTTATGGTAAGAACACAGAATATTTATTGATTTAAAAATAATTAAATTGCTACAATTTCAAATAAATAAATAAGAGACATATTCGTTTGATTTATTCAAAGAATATTAGCTGATAATAACAATTATTTTTATCGAAGAAGAAAGTCATTTTTTTTCTTAATAATATTGACCCTGACAGACATTTATTTCAAAAGGAATATTATTATTATTGACAATAAATTATACAGATTGATCTATAAAGCACTATGGAATTTCCACCGGGTCTCGCTAGTATTTGAATATTAAAAATTTGAAATATAGGGTGACCCAAGAAAAAGACCACCTATGGAATCGTTAATAAAATTCACAATCCTTTCTGCAATCTAACCTTATTTGGCACAAATAAACTTCAGTCTATGCCTGAATTGTCCACCAAGTTTCCGTCATGAATGTCCAACGGTCTTTGCTTTATTGCTATCCATTAATAGGCATACCTCGATATGATGTACATGAATTGTCAATAACTCTTACACACTCTGCTGACTTTGGCTGTGATGGTCCTTTTCAGTTCAGAAATAGTCTGGGAGATTGTTTTGATAAGACCATTTTTGAGATAACTATATAGATAAATATTTGCCGGGGGGGGGGAGTATTGTGGTCCGGTAAGTGTGAAGCCATTCAGGATCACACCTCCGACTGAAGAGACGATCATTAAAGTGTACCACATATCATTAAATGGTGATAAAAAAAAACTGTTTGTTTGGTTGTTTTACGGCATATCAACCCTTTTCAGGTTATTAAATGCTGCATCCAGTCATTTTGGTAAAAGATTTTATACTTCAAGTTCTATATATCTTCAAGTTTTATTCGTGGTGTTTGGTTTGGTTGTTTTGTTAAAGAAATGTTTTGTTTTTGTCTTTGGCTTTGTAGAACATGATTGAGTTTTGCAAATGGAAAGGAAAAAAACAAAAAAACAATAACATCAATGTTTGGTGCATTTTTAGTCAGGAAGCCAGTATCTTCAGACAGCCTGAAAAGACTGTTGGAGATCCATGACTAAAGCTTGGTGGACAAGTTAGGCATAGAATGAAGTTTATTTGTAACAAATATGGTTCGATTGCAGAAAGGATTGTGAATTTTATTCTATGGGTGGAATTTTTTGTGGTCATCCTGTATAACTATTATAACCATAATTGATAAATTAAAATTGACTTAAAAATTGCTTGAAAAATGGACTTAAAAATTGCTTGAAAAATGGACTTAAAAATTGCTAGAAAAATGGACTTAAAAATTGCTAGAAAAATGGACTTAAAAATTGCTAGAAAAATGGACTTAAAAATTGCTAGAAAAATGGACTTAAAAATTGCTAGAAAAATGGACTTAAAAATTGCTTGAAAAAACAAAAAAGAAAAGAAAAGAATCAATAAAATTTACAGATATTTTTTTTTATTTCAATATGAAACAAATCCGTCGGAGAAAAGTGTGATATACCACATTTACAATGACAGCAGCCATGACATAGTCATAGCAACAGTGGATTATTCCAGGCAAACACGCACGCACGCTAAATATATACATATACATATATATACACACATCTACATACATGCACATAAATAAATATATATATACACATATGTATATATTTGTTTTTAAATTTACATCAATTTTATAACCGTTTGTCCACAAGGTAGCAGTGAAGATGGGGGTTTTTGGTGCACACCAATACAGGAGGAAAAAATATAAAGATATGGGTAATTGTACGGAATAGTATCGCCAGAAAAGTACAAAGTTAAGAAACTTTAGCGTTAGTTTTTGGATATTTCCATTAGACAGGGTTTCTGTAAAAATCTGGACACAGGATAATTTTTCATTTAATGAAATGAAAAAAAAAAAAAAATTAATATTTTTAACTGATTACGAAGGTAAAAGACTGGTGGAATCGCAGTTTTCCTAGTTTGATTGAAAGATGTGATCATGTGGAATGGTCTCCTTATTTATCAGACCATGGTTCTCTTTTTCTGCCCCTGCATTAACCCGATGACAACAAACAGGGAAAATCCAAAATGGAGGATGAAATAAGCCCAGCGCTAGACAATTAAATCCTCTTCATTTACTAGTAATTCTTCCAGCTGTAAAATTGTTAATAAATCATTTTATATTGTTGATCTTCATAGAATCGTTTTCATCCATTTATTTCTTCATATTTCTTACCACTCAGTGATCTTTGTAATTTCAACTTTTGAAGTTGCGTTGTTCAGATATAACGGAAATTATTGAGAACTTATGATAAATCTTCTTAACATCGTACTTTTCCAGGGATTCTATTCTGTACAAAGAAAAATATGAATTGGATGAAGTAATTTAAAAAAAAAAAAAAAAAAAAAAAAAAGAAAAGAAAAGGATCCTGGCAAGCATTTTTCTTTCAAAAACAAAACAAACAAATAAAAAAAAAAACAACGATTAAAAAATAATAATGGGCGGTAATTTTTTTTTTTTTTTTTTTTACGGTAAATAGTTTTTTGTTTTTTTTTCAATTATAGCGTCACAATTTTAATCAAAGCTCTTGCTATAGACTAACAATGTTTTTTTTTTTTCACTCCGGTATGAACAAAGAGAAAAAGAGAGAAAAGGAGAGAGAAAAAAAAAATATCCCAGGATCAATTTATTAAATAGAATTTTTTGATAAAATTTTATATAACACCTTTAGCTTGAATGACTTTCAAATCAACAACGGATACAGTTAACAAATCCACAACAACGGAAAGAAAATTCTTTCTTATCTATTCATATATATATATATATATATATATATATATATATATATATATATATAATTTTAAGCCTTAAGATTTTTGGCAATTACTTTCAGTGGGTGAACAAAGATGAGTTTTATTAAGGGTTAATAAACAGGTGTCAAAAGAGTTTGATTTTTCGATTTGTTTATCTTTTGAATAACAAAAAAAAATTGTGCATATATATATATATATATATATATATATGATATATATATGATATATATATATATATGATATATATATATATATGATATATATGATATATATATATATGATATATATGATATGATATATATATATATATGATAGATATGATATATATATATATATGATATATATATGATATATATATATATATGATATATATATATATATGATATATATATATATATGATATATATATATATATGATATATATATATATGATATATATATATATAATGAAGTGTAAAACATGAAATAAAATATCAGACAAAATGAAATGGTTAGTATGTGGAATCAGTGGATAAGCATGAAAACAAACTAGTTAAAATAATGACAGAAACATCGTAAATCCGACTTTAATCTATGGTAGAAATATCAGTTGACTTTAGAGATGTGTCTGTGTCTTAACGTGTTTGTTTACATGCTTATCTATTAATTCCACAGACTAACCATTCGATATATATATGTGTATATATATATATATGTGTATATATATATATATATGTGTATATATATATATATGTGTATATATATATATATATATATATTCATTATTTGTAGTCAAACTTTCATGGTTTAAGCTCAATAGATATTAATTTTTAATTCCAGAGCATGTATAAATAAACAGTAGAATGCAGAATCCAGCGAATATATCTTTATCAGTGAAAGATATAGTCGTTGGAATCTGCATTCTATTGTTTATGTATACACACACACACATTGACACACAAACGTATCGTCGTTTGAAGAAATTTGTGTATAAAGAAAAATTATTTTATGTTGCCTAATATATAAGACATTAAATATTTTCATATGTTGTAGGTTCATAATAACAGGAATTATTTTTAATTGCTGTAATATGCAAAAACATCATAAGAATCAAACATATCTTTTATTTTTTTTTTACAAAAAAAAAAAAAATTCCGTAATAGTTAATTTTCCGCAAACTTTTCAAAATAACATCAGAATTTGAGATTATTCTGAGGTCATTTCCTTGCAAAGTTGTCACTCAATTTTTTTTACATTTTTAATTAAAAAAATGTTGTACATTGTTTACTCTCATATCTTGTAGTAATTGAAATAGTTTGTACGACTACAGAGCTTTTCTATTATTTAAACATTTAAAAAGAAAATATGTAAAAAAAAAAAAAAATTTTTTTTTAAATGAAAAAAAAATAAAAAAATTTTGTGTTGAATACATTTGTGTGTCACCATTTGTTAACCTCGTAGTTCCAACATCATTTTTTTTTGAGAAAAAGAGGAATTAAAGAAAATTCATGGACAACTGAAGATTGTGAACAAGGGTCTTATCTCAAAGAAGAAGATAAGTATTCTACGTAGATAATGCCAATTCTTTAGAACTCCCTCTTCGAAGATGTTGGACGGCAGTCAAAATGATTGGAAAAAATAAGGGAAATTTAACCGTGAATAAAAGGTTAATAGTCAAACGAAAACAAAAATTAGGAATAAAGATCGGATCACATCATAATCATGGAGGACTGTTTTCTGCCCTATATGTGGTCCTCTTTAAAACAAAAAAAATTATATGAAAAAAAAAAAAAAGAATTAAGATGTGTTTGGAAATTTTAGCTTTTAAGCCAATTATTCATATTTCTTGTTTTTCTTTTTAAATCATTGTTGACTTCTACTGTTGGGTAATACGAAACAGTGACAAAACATGCCCTAAATTTTTGAAGATTTGTTTTTTTCTTTTTAATTAAGAGGGAGAATTTATGGAGTTTGCTATATAAAAATGATTACTCCTTATTTCTGGTAAACAAAACCAAACCCCCAAAATGTGCAGCAGGTATTAAAGAAATCAGATAGTAGCTTGCACCAAATAAAAAAGAAAATTTAAATGACTAAAGGAGGAGAATTTATGAAGTTTAATATGCAAAATGGATTACTGCTTAAAAAAAAAAAAAAAATGCAACAGGCAGTAGTCTGTCACCAAAAGAAAAACGAAAAAGAAAATTAAAACCGTTACATAGAACAATGGAGGAGCTTATGTTTGAAAAAAGAAAGAAAAAAAAAACACCCAGTTTTATCGAATTATTTTTACTGAGTTTCCTCTCGCCCCCCCCCCCCTTCTTTCATTGGTATTAAACTACATCAATGTCGTTTTGATCATTTGTAAATATGTATTTACCCGCCTCCCCAAAAGGGCAAGATGTGACACGGGGCCGTTTTTAGTGGGAGGGGGGAGGTTCAGCAACTAAAAAAGAACTCTGAAGCAGTTAAAAAAAAAACAACTGAAAGAGACCCGCCCTCCCCGCATTATCTCACAGGTGAGAGCGCCTCAGGAAAACAGAATATACGCCCCCCCCCTCCACACTCTCCTTAAGACTGTACCAATAATAGTAATCACCTGTAAGGGGTGGGGGTGGATATTGGGCCACGGAGAAAAGAAAATGGTTATTTTGGTGAAAAAAGGAAAGAATGTGTGCAATTTTTATAAAAGAGATGCATTTCGAGGAGTAGGAAGAGGAGGAGGGGGAGGAAGAGGAGGAGGAAGGTGCTTACTAGGTGACCTCATCAGCAGATTGTGTCATAGTCACATCATCATCATTTATTATGCGGATAAATATCCCATCCTCTTTACATTCAACTTCCTTAGTTAAATTGATTTAGTTTGTTTTACTGAATGGCTAGGGGGTGGGGGAAACAAAACAACATTATCTTTGCCTGATGCCCCACCCCCACAACTTTCTTGTGTAAGGGATGTTACGACCATTAGGATTGAACCTGACCTGACCCTAATGTCTGTGGGACAGGTGCTGCCTCGGCGGAGCAACCTCACATGAATCTCAGCCACCAATAATGAGTTAACAAAAACATCATTATGATACCAACACACGCGCTTGTAATATGTTTGATAAACTGGGAGAAACCTGATTGTTCCTATTTACTTGCCTCCCCGCAAGGACAGAGTTAGGTACAAGGTCGGTTTTTAATGTGGGAAAAAAAAAAAAAAATCCAGCTTACGCAAAAGGGGACACTGGATTGCAACAAAAATAAAAATTGCCTCACTCTAAAAGGATTCCTCTAGAGAACAGAAAAGATGAAGTGTAGCATCAGAACAGATACTACACTTTGCTCCTAGCCCCAAAAAACCTGATTAAAATTTTTTTTTTTTTTTTGAACATAGTTCATCTCAAACAAGGCAGACCACCACTGTAGACGTAAGGGGCTACTGAGAAAAAGGGTGAGAGGTTTTTTTCTTCTTGGGGGGGTGGGGGGGGGTGGGGTGGGGGGGGTGTCAACCTAAATTGGGAGCTGTGCAGCGAGATGTCTGTTTACATTAGTTTTAAATTTCTGCATATCAATACCGTCCGGAAAACAGGAATTGTTAATGTACAAAGAGTTGGTCAAGAAAGAACGGACATTAAGTAATTGGACTTTTATTTTTGTTAATTATTGACAATCAGCTGAACTTGAAATGTTCTTGTTAGGCCATTTATTTAAAATAAAGAAATTATAGCAATTTTTTTTTTTGGGGGGGGGACCGTTGTGCGAAGAGTTTTTCTTCAATGTCGTTGGTCCTTGTTTGCGGCGGTACACCCCGTTTAAAGTAGCTCCATTTATTTTTGTCAATGGCATTCTCAGTTTAATTTCCACCTTCTTAGGTCGCTATTGACAAATTGCTCCCAAATCGAATGTGGTGCCACATTAACGGTTACATCCGATGTAAACACCTTTTCCGGTAGCCCCCACCCCGTCTGTCATTCTCTTGACATGACCGTACCATCTTAGTCAGTATCAAAAGATTCCCACATCCAGCAATGCCAAGCAGTTCAACAAGAGCGTCATCATAGCTTTTGCCAGTCATGGCACAAAACAAATGCACATCCTGTCGAACAAATCGCTCATTCATCCCTGCTGTACAACAGTACAGGGCCAACATATTGGATGAACATCGTTCCATATGTGCTTGTTAGAAAGCGAAAAAAACGTAAAGTTGTTTTGCTCTGTAAAAAGCTGCCGAGGCCCGTTTTCACTTAGCGGCCGTTGTTGAGGACAAACCACCATCCGTTGAAAATGTTTGTTATATACGTATACTTATGTATATAGACTTGACCTTTGAAAACGCAATAACAAACATTGAAAAGAATTTTTTAGATGAGGATTGATAATTCGTATCATTTGGACTACTGTTCTCATCTTGGAGACATTTCAGCCGATGTAACCATCGTCCTTCTTCAGCTGAGTCTTGTTGAACTTTGGACATCTTTATGGTGCAAGGATCCGTGGCACAACGGATAAAAGTGCTAAGTAATAATCATTTCTAAGTGACAGTCTTCTGGAGGTTGAAGGTTCAATCGTAAGTGCGAGTGATATTAAGAATATAATTAAAAATTACTTAAGACTTTTACCCCGTCATAGCTGGCGGAACGAGAGCAAGTTACATCCATGGATTGAATAACGGGTTCCGTTCGAAATTCCGTACATATAGGCCAAGTTTTACAAGGCATACTCGAAAAAGGTCGGAGGTTACATTGGCCAAAACGTTGTGAGAATAACATCCAAGATGAGAACAGTAGTTTGAATATACCAAATTATAATAAGAAATGTTGTCCTTGGTTAGAAAGCATTGTTTACATGGTAATATTAATTATTAAAAATAATAATAAGCAATTAGAACGGCATACAATGCATTTTAGTTTTACCAATTTTACCAAATTATGTTGTGGTGTTTAGGACTGACACGGAACTCTAGAATTTTTCTTATTTTAGCGCTCACACAGGTACTCATTTTTTTTTCTTACCGATGGTAGAAAAGGAATATTTCTAATTGAGTTGTTTCACTGTTTTTATTTTCATTTATCCTAACGTTTTCGGCTATTTCAATAGCCATTCTCAAGGAATATGTTAATTATACTGTTAATATCGATAAAAAAAATTATGAAAAAAAAAATTTTTTTTTTTTGAAAAAATGTACTTTAATTTATTAGTAAAAAAAAAATCAGTATTCATGAGAATACATGAAAAGCTACAGAAAAATAGACTAAGGAGTTTTCGGTCATACAATGAAACATATCTAAAAGAGGGTTTGCTGCCTATACCCCCCCCCCCATAAAAAACAAAACTAGTTAGAATGACCCCAGCCCCTTTATTACATTGGCTTGCTTCTGATATGCTTGCTTTTTAGTTGACAAAAATTGTGTTTCAGAGGCAGTGTGTAAAGTAGTCATGACCAAGCTAAGTATACACATGTAAATCTACAAAGTTATGTCATACTGTGATTTAGTGTCAGTTTTGAAGAAAACATGTGTTAGCTGTTCTTTGCTTCGAAACTAACAATAAATCATAGTATGACATAACTGGGATGTGTCAACTTATTTATTGCTCGATTACAAATTTTGAAATAACTATTTAAAGGTTTGAATATTGAGCTTCATTTTATTCTGGAATTTGATTTTCCACAAGAATCGATCTGATTAAATAATTGTTTTTTATATTCACACACACGAAAAATGAAAAATCCAAATTTTTTATATATTCATATTTTTTTCTTTTTCATCATGTTGGAATATTATTTCCATCATTATATATATATATATATATATATATATATATATATATATATATATATTTCAGAGGAAACATTTCTCTAAATTGTCAGTGCTGAATCAAAAAGTATGCTTTGCACATGAGACGTTAAATGAAGTTTTTCTTTCTATCAAGTACCAAGTTAATTCTTTGAAAATATCGAAAAGAAAAAAAAGAAACTCAAGCTAATCAATGTTATTTCCGTGTGAATCGTCAAGATTTACAGAATTGTTTGTATGAATACATGAGGATACGTCCGCGACAATCAGTCCGACAGCAGCTTTGCGGTACGGTTCGCCCTCCCAGGCTTTACCTTCTCTCCGAGATGGCATTAGTTTATTGCTAATCACCTGAGGCGCCCCCTACTGGGGAATTCTGATTGGGCTGCTCAGGGATTTTTTTGCAGGCCAGAGTGCACTGGCTTTTCAAAATCTTACCTGACTTTATGTCTAATCGCCTACAGAAGAGCTGAATAAACATACATCAGATCTTTTTTGCAAGGAATAGTTTTGTAGAAGACTCAGTTTGATTGCTTTATGGCATATCAACCTTTTGGATTATTTTATGTCAAAACACATGTATCGCAAATAAACGGTTTACCGAGAGTTGAGAACGAATTTGGGGTTAATACCTTCCCCAACAGAATTAGTGCTTATGTCAGCCGGCGACTTTATTCCATCGTCAGCATCAGAAACAATCAGAATCAGTTGTGAAATTGGCCAATCCCCAACCCCGTTGATTTGAGCTTATTTACATATAAGTAGACATGACATACTAAGAAGAGATAATATATATTTTTTTATTTATATATTATTTTAAAAATTAAAAAAATTTTTTTTTAATTATTAAAAAAAATTATTTTTTTAAAAAAATTATTTAAAAAAAATTATTTTTTTAAATATTAAAAAAATTTTTTTTTTAAATTATTTTTTTTGCTATTGAGTCACCACTTATCAAGGCCAAAGGCCACTCAAGGATAAAGGGTTAATGAGACTGAAATGATTGTCAGCTGAAAAATGAGGAACATTATGCGAGTACTAACAGTGATCAAGGGTATTGAATTGATTATTACTTCTGGGGCAGTTTTTGACTCGATATTAGATTTGAAGACGATCAAGTTATAATCAGTAGGGAAGCAGTTCCGTGGCAATGTGTTCCGCGGGTGAGAAGCTCTCGCAAAGAAGTTCTGCCCATGAAAATTTTGCTTACCGTTAGATACATGGAGGGAGAAAAGAAAGACTTTTTTAAAGTGGTAACAAAATAAGTTCCTGCTGTGAATGTCTTACAAGGAGGAACCAAAGATGAGAGCATCTAATATGGTAATAACGATAGAGTAGAGAGAGACTAGCAACATCTCTTCTGTGAGAAAAGGGTTACAGGGAAGGGAAGAGATTACCTCACCTACCCCACTAGATTTCAAAGTCGATTCTGTATTCTGAATCATATATATATGGGCGGTTCGTTGGTGTGGGAGTACCTAGCCATGTTGACCCCCCCACCTTTTTTTTATTTTTTTTTAGATACTTTGACCATCTTCCCTGCCTCCTATACACCGTCCTTGATAAAAATCCCCACCTCCTCTCTCTATACATATTACCCTCTTCCCCCCCCCCTTATAAATCGAGCAATCCCTCCTCTCTAAAATTATATATTAAATGTTTCCTATCTCCTTGATTTACATCTTAAATAGCTCACTTCCCCCTCTCTCAAGATATGTATTAGATATGTGGTCGCTCTCTCTATATGTATATTGAATTGGTGAGTGTGAATTTCTCTTTTCTCAAAAATGTAATCACCTCACTTGGATGCTTGACAGTGCCGGAAGGTTGAAATAAATTATTGCACCGGTGATTATGTGTTACTTTATTATACATACATACATACATACATACATACATATATATATATATATATATATATATATATATATATATATGTGTTACTTTATTTTATATATATATATATATATATATATATATATATATATATAAAAAAGGGTATGGTACTTTGCTTGAAGCAGCGCTGGTAAATAAGTATATAGGTATTTAATAAGGCTGTATGTAATGCAGAAAAAGACCGAACGGTGAAGAAGATGAACAAAAACAAATAATAGATGACAATAAATTTGATGTTTCTGAATTTATCGAAATTTTGTTCAGATTCTCAAGTTCGACAGAAATATTCCCGAATTCATAAAGATACACCTGAAGAAGGCTGGAGGTTACAGTAGCTAAGATGTTGTGAAGACGAGAACAGTAGTCCGAATAATCCAAATATATGTGATATTATTTCTTTGTAAACGGTCCCTCATTGTCTACCAAGCTCCAGCCCCTGTCCCATTGCCACATCCGTGTGCTTGTTTTACAAGTACTTCAACGGAATGTGCCCCCGACGAACTTGCTACACTTGCGCCTCCTTGATGTAGATACCCCAGACTGATTCGACAATCAGCAAAATCCCACCCCTTCACTGTAGAGGTCCCCAGATGCCGGAAGGCTTTCTAATCTAATAGCTTCTTTCCTCAAACCGCTTGCCTTTGGAATCCCCCCCCCCCCTGCACCAACATGCAGAATTTTAAATGTAATGTGAACAAGCATCTTGCTGCACAACTCCCCATATAAATCTGGCCCCTAATTCCCGGTGGCAGTGTACCGTGTTTGGAACTAATGGTTTTTTTTGAGAAGGGGTAATTTCACCCAAAATATTTTCCACCATCGCGGATTCTATTAAAAGTATGTGAAAAGTAATTTACTGAAACAATGTGAAAGATTTACTATAAAAAAAAAAAAAAAATTGGATAAATCTTTTGAAATATATATATATATATATCTAAATTATATATATATATAAATAAATTATATATGGCATATACTGTCTTCAATCATTTCTTTTTGTTCATCTTTTTCGCTGTTCCAGCTTTTTGTATTCCATACAGCCTTTTTAAATAGCCCTATACATATATAATAATAATAATAATAATAATAATAATAATAGACCCAAAAAGATATACTGACGTATTATGAGGGGGGGGGGGGTCAATATTATTTGACTCAATAGATTAGCAGTGATATAAAATAGGGTGAAAGATTATGATCAAAATAGTATTGCACTTCTGAAAGCATTCACCATATTTCATTATATATATTTATGCAAACATTGTTAAAAATAACAGAATTCGTCTGTTTAATTATACCTTTTTTATCTTTTCAATTTTTTCTGATGGTCTTTTTTGTATTAAGATCAAAAAATTAATAAATGTTCCATAGGTTTAACGAACGTTTTTGATTTTTTGTCAGAATCCTCCTCAGGCGTCAAAAGCAAAGCTGAATTTAAAATCGCCAATGACTTCCTGGAACAATGCGGAAAACGTTCTCCGCACACTTCTCCGTCTTTTTAAAATTCTCTTCTTTCTCCAGCTTTTTTGTTCATTTGCTTTTGACGCCTGAGGAGGATTCGACAAAGAATCAAAAATGTTCGTTAAACCTACGGAACATTTATTAATTTTTTTGATTTTAATACAAAAAAGACCATCAGAAAAATTGAAAAGATAAAAAAGGTATAATTAAACAGACAAATTCTGTTATTTTTAACAATATTTGCATAAATTAAAAAATGCTGACACACACAATGTATATATATATATATATATATATATATATATATATATTAAATTTCTTTAAATTCACACAAAAAATGGCTCAAATTATAATCATCCAATCAGGCGTCTTTTAAATATTAGCTTTGGTTATTTACCTACATAAGGATGCAACTAAACAATATTTTCATTGGTTGACTTAAAAAGAAAAAAAAAAAAAAGATAAGTAAAATAAAAAAAGTTACCACGTTAACGTTACTGTTTTTCTGGGGTTTTATTTGATGGGGGTAAAAAATTTACTTACGCCGGTTGAAAACATCTAGAATTTATTATCAACAAAAATTGTGCTAAGAAAAATGAATAAAATATTTTTGTTTAAAAAACAAAACAAAAAACAATTCGGAACATTTATTATATATATATATATATATATAAACAATTCAAAGGACTTAACACTTTACTGCACTTTCACTGTAAATCTGCTCATCAGAAGTGTTTTAATATATATGAATGCAAATTCAAACTGAGATGATTTTTGTTATTTTATATATATGATATATAAAATATATAGTCATCCAGGCCGTTTCGCTGTATCACAGCACTTCAGTGTGGCAAGATAGGCAAGCGCTTCAAGCTGAGATCGAAACCCGATGAGTTTTTTTTCGACAATCAGAGCTACACCAACATAAGCCACGAAGAAGAGAAATCTTAATGTTTGTATAAACAATATCAGCTCAGGTCTTTATTCATCCCTCTTTCTCTCAAATCCATTCTAATCACTTCTGCATCTTTCCCTTGGCCATCACCTATCAACTGACCCTGCTACCTCAACTGTTCTATATCTCATAACCGAGACAGTTGGGCACAGTCGGGTTAGTGGATAAAGGAGTTAAATAGTTGTGCCTGAATTTCAAGACGGCTTGTTGATTCCATTGTCGGCGTCAATAGCCATTAGAATCACTTGCGTAAACGCCCTCTTCCGCCATTATGTACGTAGCATGGTCTTCGTGAAGGGGGGGGGGGGAATAAAGTGACCTTAATCGAAATAAACATTGGTAAAATTTAGTCTTTAATTCTCTGGAGGCACACCCAGCATTCTGGAGGTCGCTTTTGGCTCAATAGAAGAAAGGCAGCATTCTTTGTCTGTACTTATGCTCCGTGGAACATCTTGTGACGATAACTACCAGATCCAGGTTTAAAGCGGCCTCGGACAAATATTTAGACGATATGTGGATGTAACTAGCTTCCACCTGTCTCTTTACATGCCTTGCTTCACTTTGCTATTTTTTGCCAAACAAATTTGATTTATTCGATAATCATATTTTTATAAAGTGTTATTTTAAGGAACCCGTTTTCAGGTGGGAGGGGGGGGATGCCAAGTATTTGTTCTTTTGAAAGGATCTTCTGCATACAATCAGATTTTTTTTTTCTTTTTCGTTTAAATGAGATTAATCAACGATTTAAAAAAAAAAAAAAATAGCAATTACCAATTCTGTTCATTTTTCGGAGGGGGGGGGGGGGGGGGGTAAGTGAATACATCTTTGATTAAGGGAGGTTTTCTTTTCAAGACTTCTAATTTCCTTAAGCCTCAAAGACAGACCTTTATTGTTTTGTTTACCAGTGCCAGCATCCGGCCACTTAAATCATGATGTCTCCAAATTTTGTGATGATAGATTAATTTTGTGTGACACAAGATGTTAGAAAAAAAAAAAAAAAAAAAAAAAAAAAAAAAAATGATGAAGAAAATGCTGAACCAAAAGTGTAATATTTGAAGAAGAGGGGGGGGGGGAGGAAGAGGAGGGGAGGAGGGCTTAGGCTCCTTTTTTTTTCTCATAGCTGCTTGGAAGTATTTCTGTTTACATAAAGACTACCCTGAAAGATGGGGGGTGGGCAGTGAGAATACAAAGTAGAGGCAGTGGTCAGATTCAATGGCAAGAAGGAAGTTCAACAGGCAAAAAAGAAAAAAAAGAAAAAGGGGGAGGCGACGAAGAAGAGAGTAAAATTAGAGCAGACTTTTGAAGAGGGAGATGGGAGGGATGAACGTGTGAGGGTGGGGGGGGGGAAGAGAATTATTTTAGAGAATGTAAAAACTGAGTTACAAACAAAAAAGAGGGAGAGTAAAAAAAAAAAAGCCTAGAAAATATAGCTAGGCCTTTTCAGATCATTTGATTAAAAATCTTTAAATAACTTTGAAAAAGTAAAAAAAAACAACAATGAAAACAGCAATAATAAAAAAAAATGTAAAAATTGTCAAATGAAAAGAAAAAAAAAACAATTACTTTTAATTATTGTGATAATAAGTCAGTATAATAAACGGTCTATCATTACAACAGTTTTTAAAAAAGCAGTTGTCTTTATGTGGCAGTAGTAATGCATATTTACACAATATTAACTTAAAAAATCTAATAACTATTGCTATAACATTACAGTTGAATTGTTCTTGATAAGTGAAAAAAAAATTATATAGACATTAGACAAAACTAGAACACCCTATGTTTTGGTGTTTTTACTAATATATTTTTTTAATATGGTCAAAGTGGATAATAAATATTAATCTATTCAAATTTTAATAAATACAATGCCGACCCCTATAAATCTCAATGTAAAAGAAAAAATTCTTTGTAATAAGCCCCATATTATAAGATTATAATTTCTATCAAAAGAATTTTTTTAAATGAACGCAGGGAGGATCCACCTGCCTCGTTATTTTAACATAAACATGATTTATCCATTTTCCAAATTTTTTAATCTGACATAGAAAGTAATTAAATTTAAAAGTAAAAAAAAGGAAAGTATTATGGTTCATTTGTGCTCCTAAACCATAAAGAAAGCATTCATCTTTCTTTACTAACTCCCCCCCTCCCAATACACATAGAATTAGTTCAGTCTGGTTCATAGTGTGAAAATGGATAAATATAGTGAAATTCTTTTCAAATTCAACTTGCGATATCTTGCCTATTTTTGAGGATTATTGATAAATTTTCAATGGAAACAAATTTCAATTTTTTCTCTTTAAAAATGTACAATTCTTTCTCTTGTGTCATTAATAGTTTTTTTTTCTTTTCCAAGATATTTCAAGTTTCCGTGACAGGTGATTTATTTTTTAATTTTGATGTTTTTCAAATGTGTTGGGCATGATATTATGCATGCATATAAAAATAGTCCATCTTCAAGAAAAATGGGTCACTTGTCAATATGGTGGGTTTAATAAGTTGTCTTTCACAATAAACAAAAAATCCAAGTTGAAAACTTTAGTGAATTAAATATTTGTCCTAGGATCCAAATCTTAGGGTTTTTTTTTGTTATTGATATACTATTAAAAGAAAAATCTGGCTTGATTTCTCATGAATCATCAATGTGTTAGCTGTTGAAATGAGATTTGATCCATGTTTCCATTATGAATAATTTTCATTTACCACAAAATAACATTTGTAAGAATTTTTCACTTTTTCAAAGCCTGCATTTTTAGTTATACACTGTGAAAACTGGCTTCTGGACGAATAGCAGACAAGTCGGCAAATTTTCTAATTTCCAACAAACTTTGAACGGTCATAATTCGGTGGCTAATTGAGCTACCAAAATAAATTTGGTACCATTGTTTATGTTTTGCAAACATCTATGTGACCACATTAATATTTTTTAAATATATTGAAAATAAAATTTTGGTTTGGGATACCTAATACAATGTTTTATCTAATTTGTACACCCATTTTGTGATCGGTTGATAATTTAGGGTCCTTTTTCAAAATAACTTTGTGGAATGGCCCAGGAAATGGAGTTCTATTCATGTTAAATTAACGTGAAAAAATAGAGCTGTCCTCTCTAAAAATAAAAACAGACAAATGCTAAAAACTTTATATGATCTGAAAATTTGATGAACTCAATTTTTCTTTGTCGCTAGGTAGGGGTCGGCATTGTACACATCCGCCGCTTATTCTTATATAAAACGAGCCGCAAGAGAAACATTTGACAAACTGTTGCGCCATTACGGATATCAAAATCTCACAATTACAGACATGGCAGTGAAGTATTGAGGATACCTTAAATTTATAAAGTATAAATGTTAAGAGCAAAATTTTGATTAAATTTATAAAGTATAAACGTTAAGAGCAAAATTTTGATTAAATTTATAAAGTATAAACGTTAAGAGCAAAATTTTGATTAAATTTATAAAGTATAAACGTTAAGAGCAAAATTTTGATTAAATTTATAAAGTATAAACGTTAAGAGCAAAATTTTGATTAAATTTATAAAGTATAAACGTTAAGAGCAAAATTTTGATTAAATTTATAAAGTATAAACGTTAAGAGCAAAATTTTGATTAAATTTATAAAGTATAAACGTTAAGAGCAAAATTTTGATTAAATTTATAAAGTATAAACGTTAAGAGCAAAATTTTGATTAAATTTATAAAGTATAAACGTTAAGAGCAAAATTTTGATTAAATTTATAAAGTATAAACGTTAAGAGCAAAATTTTGATTAAATTTATAAAGTATAAACGTTAAGAGCAAAATTTTGGTTAACTAAATTTTTTAAATGTCAACAGCACAAGATTGAACTTATACAAAAATGTATAATTATAGGTCATTTATAGGGAACTAAAAATAGGTCATTTATAGGGAACTAAAAATAGGTCATTTATAGGGAACTAAAAATAAATTAATGCCAAAAAGTGTAAATAATAAAAAATAATTGTATTTCATTCATGTTTTTTTTAAATATGTAAATTAAAAAAATGGTAGTTATATCTTTCAAAAAAATAAAAAATAAAAATAAAATAAATAAAAGCTTAGTAAATTCTCCACACCAGCCTGAAAAACGATCTTATAATCTGTTAGTTGTACCAACCCGGCGTTGTCCAGGAGTCTTTTTTACTTTCATTTTTGTTTTGCTGTTATTTGTTTTTTTAACTATACATTTTTTTTTTTAAATAGGATTTTGAAAGTTTGGGCATTAAATTTTATTGAGACAAATTGTTATAAAACTATAACTAATTTTCTTAAGACAATGTTTTCATTTCTATAAATTATAGAAATGATACTGTTACATGTTTCAAATTAAACTTATACATTTTTTTGTTTTGTTATTTTTCTTTTTTAAATAGGATTTTGAAAGCTAAATTTAATTATTACGGTATCGTTTGGTCATTAAATTATTAATTGAACCAAATTGTTATATAACTAATTTATAAAAAAAAATAGTGTTTTAATCTTTATTTATAAAATTATCGGATGTAAATACTTCCCAAATCTCTTAATACATGAGGATTTGCTAAAAATCTTAAAACCAGTTTAAACGACTTTATTTGACAGTTCCAAATTCCTTTCAAATTTCGAACGGCCGCAAAGTAAATTTATTTATCTTAACAAAAGATTAATATGACTGTCTTGTTTGTGAAGAAACTAAAATGCATTGTGGTGGATTTGATTTCATAATTAAAATAATTTTTAACATTTCGTTTTATGTTACGCTATTGCTTTCAATAAATATTCAATTAATAGTAATTAAAATTTTTTTTTAACTATGTAAGTTACATTGACCTGAGAAAAGTACATGAAGTCGTCTTATGATTCTAATAGAGCTTGAATAGCCCAATTTTTGGCATGGATATTCTTAGAGTTCTGGTGTATCTTGATAAGAATCAAATGGTTTTTAGTTTATTTGAAAATTTGTCTTGTTTCGTGATAGAATTATAAGTTGCTGCAATGTCGTTTCTGCCTGTAATAATACACGGCAAGCACACAAATGGCGGTCACTATTTTGAGGTTCCAATTTTCAGGGCTTTTCCAATTTTAGAAATTACGTAATATTGGAAACAAGAAAATTACCATAAAAAGAAATTAAAAAGTGGTAAAAAAAAAAAAAAATTTTTTTTTTAAAGTTAAAATAAGTTTCTATTTATTTGCCTCCCTACAAGGACAGAGTTAGACACAAGGTCGGTTTTTAATATGACGAAAATCCAGCCCCCAAAGAGGGGCACTCTGGATAGAGACAAAAATAAAAATTGCCTCAGTCTAGATGGATTTTTCCTTCATTAACCAAGGAGAAAAAAGATGAAGTGCTTTATCAGAATAGATGCCACACTTTGCTCCTAGCAGCCAAAAGGCCAAGTTAAAATAAGTCTTAAATTTTTTTGCATTTAAAAAAATAACAATTTTGGAAATAAAATTGAATAATTAAATTTCAATAAAATATGAGTAAAAATTACAGACATCAAAATAGCATTAAATTTTTTTTTTTTCTTTTACTATTATAAAGCTGTTTTTGAGTTGAAGTATCCATGTCAACAATTGGACGATTTCAAAAAAATAAGCCGTTTTTTTTTTATGGAGGTGTAGAGAAATACTAAATTTAATTACCAATTTTTTAAATTTTTACCTTAAGTAAAAATATTTTGGAGAAAAATAAATGGTCGCTTTGATTTTTAAATTTAAAAAAAAATCCTATATAAGAATTTGCAATTCTAGATATGGAGAGAGTTAATCAGGAATTAAAACCTTTAGAAAAGACAAACACTGCGCAAAGGGGACTAAAGCAATATATTGTATACACATACATGCACACAAGAGAAAATAAACAAAAAAATATATATTTAAATAAAAAAGACTTATAGGAAGAATAATAATAAAAAAAAATTCATTAAGAATTTCAATACTCTATAAAAGTAGTTTATAGATACCCTAAGATATTGACTATATTTGGAGGAAAAAAGTTAGCACATTTATTTAAAAGAAAAGTTGGTTTTACTAAATAAATATCAAGTAAGAAAAAGGACATTTTTTTTTTAAATTTATCAATTTTATTAGAAAAAATAAACTAAACTTTATCTTCATTAAATAATTTTCTATTTTATAAGCTGTACTCTTGTTTCAGAGTTTAACAACTCCTTGTCATAAACACAAGGAGCATTTGGTTAAATATGAAAGTCTCTGATGTTTTTTTATTTTCCTGATTGTATTCCATTTTGGTGCCAGTCTATAATACTGGTGTCATCAATAGACCATTACCACAGGACTTTGCGGGGTGGCGGGCAGAAAATGGGACCCCTGCGTTGAAAGAGTTGAGAAAGATGCAAGGTGAGTGTACGTGTGTGTAAAGTGAAGGGCGGGTAGGAAGTAACGATCCTTTCAAAGCTACAGGGCTTACAGGATCAGTACTTAACTCCGGTTTGATCGCGCTAAGCGGAACGGATGGCCTGAACCACCCTCGTGACAGGACACTAGTCTACTGCTGGTTTTACTTCCAGCGAGGCTAGTACCCTACATCTGGGTGGAGTGTTCTGCTTTGCTTACAGCACCTAGTATTCCCAAATGGTCTCCCATCTAAGTTTTAACCAGGCTCAACGTCACTTAACTTTGTTGATCCGACAGGAACCGGTGTGTCAACGTGATTTAGCCGTAAACTGGAAGGGGCGGGGGTGGGGTGAATGGCCACTCTTAAAAGGGAATAGTTTCTTGATTAATCTGTTTTTTTTTCTTTTTTTTTTTTTTTTAAAGTCTGGTCTGATGACATTTTTAATTTATTTATTTATTTATTTTTTTTTAATCAAAAATGTCGTCATCCAATTCTGTTAATTTTATATCTGGGACGGTCTGGTCTGTTGTTTGTCTCCGATCGACATACGTTGGAGTAGACATGACATCTGGCCAGCAGCCAGTTAACCAAGGATGCAAAAGACTGTCTTCGGCACCAAGCCGGTGTGTTGGATCACGCCGCAACATGTTACGTATAAGACATTTGGCACCTGAAGATAAAACGTCCGGCAACGAATACTGGCCACGACGGATTTTGCCAAACAAAGCGCTGGGCTCCGTGTCGTGAAAGGGATAGCGGCCAATTATCATGGTATATAGCATCACACCAAGACTCCATACATCAGCAGCTTTTCCCGAATAACTTTCCGTGATAGTGCTCAGAATTTCCGGGCTCACGTAAGCTGGACAGCCATGTTTATCCGTAAGTTTATCATTTGACTCATCTTCCAATAAGCAAGCATCCTCCAATCCTTCCAACTGCAGATGAGTTCTGAAATAAAAGAAAACAATCAGTTAAATATTCATATTAGGAATAAACTAAGCATTTTTGTTGATTTTGTAAGTTTAAAACAAAAAATATTTTTCACCTTAATTGCTTTTCAGCAAATCTATTCAAACCAAGATCATACCTATAACAGGCTGAGAGATCTAACATTTAGGGAAAATTTCCAGTCAGTCAGCAGACATCTTTTTTTTCTTTTTTTTTTTTGCTAACACTT
Organism: Sepiola atlantica; assembly: GCA_963556195.1. NCBI lineage: Eukaryota > Metazoa > Mollusca > Cephalopoda > Sepiida > Sepiolidae > Sepiola > Sepiola atlantica. The sequence continues at coordinate 108,773,890 of OY744531.1, forward strand.
CACATTTATTTCCCAAAGAAAATTTAATTCTGAAAGCGAATTTTAACACTTCACATTTATTTCCCAAAGAAAATTTAATTCTGAAAGCGGATTTTAACACTTCACATTTATTTCCCAAAGAAAATTTAATTCTGAAAGCGGATTTTAACACTTCACATTTATTTCCCAAAGAAAATTTAATTCTGAAAGCGGATTTTAACACTTCACATTTATTTCCCAAAGAAAATTTAATTCTGAAAGCGGATTTTAACACTTCACATTTATTTCCCAAAGAAAATTTAATTCTGAAAGCGGATTTTAACACTTCACATTTATTTCCCAAAGAAAATTTAATTCTGAAAGCGGATTTTAACACTTCACATTTATTTCCCAAAGAAAATTTAATTCTGAAAGCGGATTTTAACACTTCACATTTATTTCCCAAAGAAAATTTAATTCTGAAAGCGGATTTTAACACTTCACATTTATTTCCCAAAGAAAATTTAATTCTAAAAGCGGATTTTAACACTTCACATTTATTTCCCAAAGAAAATTTAATTCTGAAAGCGGATTTTAACACTTCACATTTATTTCCCAAAGAAAATTTAATTCTGAAAGCGGATTTTAACACTTCACATTTATTTCCCAAAGAAAATTTAATTCTGAAAGCGGATTTTAACACTTCACATTTATTTCCCAAAGAAAATTTAATTCTGAAAGCGGATTTTAACACTTCACATTTATTTCCCAAAGAAAATTTAATTCTGAAAGCGGATTTTAACACTTCACATTTATTTCCCAAAGAAAATTTAATTCTGAAAGCGGATTTTAACACTTCACATTTATTTCCCAAAGAAAATTTAATTCTGAAAGCGGATTTTAACACTTCACATTTATTTCCCAAAGAAAATTTAATTCTGAAAGCGGATTTTAACACTTCACATTTATTTCCCAAAGAAAATTTAATTCTGAAAGCGGATTCTAACCCATCAAATTTATTTCAGATGAGATTCTGCTTGTGAGTATACTGTAAAAAGTAAAAATTGAATTTTATTGAGAATTATTTTTTTGTGATTATTATTATTAAATAAAAAAAATTACAACTAGTTTTAATCTCTTAAGTCAAATTTGCTAGTTAGTTTAAGATTTTTTGTAAAAGTTTCATGTCAATCTTTTTTTTAAGGGTTTCTTTTCATATTCAATATTATTGTTTATTCAAGAAATACCATTTTTTCTTTTTTGTGAGTTAAAGAAAAAGTGTCGTTGAAAAGCCTAAACAATTTTTATTCAACAAATTATCAAGTTTTTTTTAAAAACAATTTGATGGGTTAGTATTCTCTATAAGAATGAAATTTTCTTTGAACAACGAAAGTGAAATGGAAGCAACTAAAAAGATATCCGCAAACTGACTGGAAATCGTGCCCCCAGTAAATGATCACAAATGTTAGATTTTTCGGCCGAGATTCAAATCCATCAGTTTTATGTAAAGAATCATTAATCCTAATCTTTTGTGGACTTTGAACAAACGTGAATGAAGGAAAATTTTCTGCAAAAAATCTGGCGTTCAAGGTCATAACCAAAAAACTAATAAAATAATTTAAAAAAAATCAAAAGACCAACAGAAACATAAGTATTTTTCTGAGACCAAATAATACATTTTTTTTCCATATTTAATCAATTTTAAGTGGCCAAGTATTTTCCAGACCCTTTCACAACCAGTTCCAGCACCCTTATTGCCATCGATGCTAGAAGCCTTCATTGAAGAATATGTTTCTCTTTTTAGGCTACGGCCAGCCACTGTCATGAAAACGCACTATTATCTTGAAGTTTTCAAGCAATGTCTGCGCTGAAGCTTTATTTTTTTTTTAAAGTGAGGAAAGACTTTGCATGGAACCAATCCCACTCTCTAAGCGAATATGATCCTGACCAAAAAAATAACAAAAAACACCAAGTCTACATAATCGGAAGCAACAGTCACCAATTTCTATAATGTTTAATTGTTTACGGGGAAATAAGTTTAAAACTATAGTTATTTCCCTTGGTTTTCTGTAATGGAGGACAATTAACGAATAGTACAGAAAAGTTGTTACCATAACCTGTTCAAGGTCATACTAAATCTAACGGTTTGTAAGCGTATCTTTGGTAGGTTTCGAGTTTTAGCTGGACAGACAGGACAACTTTCCTTCATCTAATAACTAGAATACCCGCCCCAGGATGGGTAAAATTAATTCCCCCGTACAAAACAGTTTTGCACCACTTTTATGTCCCCTTAGAAAAATTAAACCCAAAATATAATGCTACTAAACCTTATGTCTATGATTCTTATTCCAATTATGATCAAATTCCATTTGATTTTGATTCTAAAAAAATGTCTCAAATTTAAAGCTTAAGGGATCTTATGAAATTAAAATTCAGGGAATCTCGCTTAATTAGTGTCTAATGATTATGGATCAAATTTAATGCAAATCTGAAATATTTGGATTTTCAAATGGGAGGTTATACTCCTATTATGCCCCTTAAAAACTTTAAAATACACCATAGAAACTGAAATTTGAGGAATATTTATTAATTGATACTTAATAATTATTGTTAAAATTTCGCAAAAATCAGATCTGAATTTTCATTAAGAGTTTCCCTTCCACCCACTTTTTATAAAATTAAACTAAATATAACTCACCACCGATTGTTTGAATCAAGAAATGTGTTTGTAAAAGCAGTCAATATTAAAAAACGAAAAGAGACAGAAGACAGCATTACAAAATTAGCCTCTTTCTGCTCATATCTTTTCCTCGCCAACTACTGGTTAAATAGTCTCACTACTTGTGGTTATATCCCCTTATGTTTATAGTAGATTTATAATCTTTTTATATTTTCTCCTGTTACATACATACCTAACTTTATATTAACACCGAGATAAGCACATAGATGGCATGAAGGTAAAGGGGGCAATGGCCGAAGTCAATTTGTTTAAAAAGATTTTTTTTTTTTTTTTTTTAATTTTTTTTAATAATTTTTTTTATAGACGAAACAAAGGTTTCACAGCATCGTAGAAAAAGAAAAAAGAAAAAAAAAAAAAAGAAAAAAGAAAAAAAAAAAAAAAAAAAAAAAGAAAGAAAAGGTTTTATTGTTTTACTCCTTGTCAAATGAGAATCACAAAACGAGAAACTTCAGAGTTCTTCGTTTCTTTGAATCTAAAATTGTGATTCCCACCAATACTTACTTTTCTGGGTCGATAAAGACAAACTTCCTGAGTTTGAGATCACGCAGAACGACGCCATTGCAATGGCAATGGGACACTGCTTCCACAACCTGTTTGAATAAGTGGCAAGCTTCGGCTTCTTTCAACCGTTTTCTCTGCCGCACGTAGGAATGCAAATCTCCATAGTTACGCTTGAAGAAGAGGTAAACTTGTTGTGACTTGATGATGACCTCTTCGACCTTGGAAATATTCGGATGAGAGTCGACCTGCCAATAAGTACAGATCACCTCACGATAGCGGTCAGCAGGGAAAACCTATGGAAGAAAAACAGAGGAACTATGAACAAACGCTAACACACTAATCAGACTGACTAAAAAGAAAATTACTTTATATGCAAACACATGCACAATGTTATATATATATATATATATACATACACATACATGCACAATGTATATATATATATATATATATACATACATGCACAATGTTATATATATATATTATATATATATATGCACATACATATGCACAATGTTATATATATATATATATATATACACACACACGCGCAATGTTTTATATATATATATATATACACACAAAGTTCTACACAATATGTAATATGTGAAAAAAGACAAACAGAAAACAGATTTAAAAACAAAAGAAAAACAAGAAACGGAAAATTCTTGTTTTTCTCCTGTATTTAAATCTGTTTCCGTTTGTCTTTTTTCATACATTTGATCTGTCACAGCATTTCATTTTCATGACATATTGTGCATTCTACCATAATATCTAATTATATATATATATATATATATATATACACACACACACACACACGTTTCGGAATTTTAGAGATAAGGATCGATGATGTGTATTGAATGGATTGTTTACTATTCTCATCTTGGGAGGTTTTGAGCTTGCATTATATTACTGCTGAATAAATATATATATATATATATATATATATATATATATATATATTATATTACTGCTGAATAAATATATATATATATTTTTTTTCCTTCTCCATTTATAAATGAGTCTTTTTTTTTTATACACACACACTAGAATATGTGTAGACATATTTTAAAGCATTCCATCCTGGACAATATGAAGAAAAAACAACACTTTTTGCTTTGACAAGGAAGATATATATATATATATATATATATATATATATAAACACAATCTTTATACAATTAATGAGCAAATTACACATGTGAACCCTATGCGCATATTTAACACACACACACATACACGCTGATATATGCATCTGTTTGCACGTACACGCAGGTGTGTAATCAGTTCAGGTGAGTATAGACAAAAACTAAAACGAGAGATGAGACATCGGCTAATAATATTAATCTTTCATTCAGTGAGAGGACCTACTTCTCACCGTTCGGCTAGTGAGAAAGGCTCAATCCACCGACAAAGGTGGCACATTCATCTCCTGAACACGCGTGCTCCCACTCTTTCGTGAATTCACCGAAGCTGCAACTTTATTTTTCAAATCCTATCTCCTTCTGTTGAACCGAAGAGGCACCCCCCCCACCCGGGCACTGTCTTTTCTGTTTGAATATGTAAAAGAAGAAGAGTATTGTGAATGCTGACGATGAGTCAACACTCGAATGGTCAGGCGAGCAGAACTGAAGAGGAGAAAAGAGGAGGAAATCTAAAAAGGTCAATATTCTTTCAATCATGTCGAAGTATTTGAAAGGCTAACTCAAATGGAAATAATTGATAAAGACAAATTCCAATACACATGCACTTAATCTGGAGGATTGGGGTTGGGGTTGGGGTTAGGGTTAGGGTTAGGATTGGGGTTAGGGTTAGGGTTATTTGTACATCAACTCTTATATACGTCATTGTTAGGTTTATTATTATATTAAGAATTTCATTAAAGAAAAAACAACCTGTTTAATGATCACGAAAAATACAATAGTTAATGGAAAAATGTAGGGTAGAAATTTGATTGTAGGCGGCACTTGTTTTGGTGATAAGATTTGCATGGGTCAACCCGCATGTTTGCAATACTAGTGTAATTATTTAGAATAGATATAATAAAATGCGAATATCTACAAATGAAAGAAATTGCATTTAATAATTAACCCTTAAATATGAATAAAACATAATGCCATAAAACATGTAATGCCATAAAACATGTAATGCCATAAAACGTAATGCCATAAAACATGTAATGCCATAAAACATGTAATGCCATAAAACATGTAATGCCATAAAACATGTAATTCCATAAAACATGTAATGCCATAAAACGTAATTCCATAAAACGTAATGCCATAAAACATGTAATGCCATAAAACATGTAATGCCATAAAACGTAATGCCATTAAACATGTAATTCCATAAAACGTAATGCCATAAAACGTAATTCCATAAAACATGTAATGCCATAAAACATGTAATTCCATAAAACGTAATGCCATTAAACATGTAATTCCATAAAACGTAATGCCATAAAACATGTAATGCCATAAAACGTAATGCCATAAAACGTAATGCCATAAAACGTAATTCCATAAAACATGTAATGCCATAAAACATGTAATGCCATAAAACGTAATGCCATTAAACATGTAATTCCATAAAACATGTAATGCCATAAAACATGTAATTCCATAAAACATGTAATTCCATAAAACATGTAATGCCATTAAACATGTAATTCCATAAAACATGTAATGCCATTAAACATGTAATTCCATAAAACATGTAATTCCATAAAACATGTAATTCCATATAATCTGCAGTAGAGGATGGTGTTAAAAGATCATTTTCTTTGAAACAGAAACGATTTAGGTCAATATGAAGCTCCAACAAAAAAAAAAAATGGCCAGTGATGAAGGTCTTTTTGATACCAACTTTGAAATGAAGGAAACTGTCTATTTACCAACAACTTGTTTCTGAAAACATTGTGCCCCAGTCTTAATCTAAACAAAATTTGTTCCGCAAAAAGGTCACCCCATTCAGAGACCGACCTGTATAAAAGCGAAACGGATATTCTTAGAATGCGATCATTCAATCTGTGCGTTTCGCGATGAAAATACTATTTCAAACTGAAGCCTGACACACGAAACTTCAATTATTATTAATAATGAGTCACCATTTATCAAGGCTAAAAAACACTTGAGGATATGATTAATAAGATGGATAGATGAACAGTTGAATGATGAAGAATATTATGAGAGTTAGAAATCTCTACATAACACCCACTCAAAACAGCCCCCCCCCCCCGAAAAAAAAACTCCAGCAATTATTCCCCCTTTGTAAGAAACATCGCTCATGGAATGTGAAGATTAAAGGACAAAGCCGAGTAGAGTGGATAGTTATGAAGCGCTGAAAGTAAACACAAGATCTACTTTCTACTCTCAGCATTGCAGACCAAACTGAAGCACGAAAGACCGACCGATGGGAGCTTCTTACAGAAATGCATGAACACATCTAATAAAATGGTTCAAAAATAAAAATAAATCTTCTTCGTTGCAGAACATATCACCTTTAAAAATAACGCAAGTACTTCCACGGAACGCGCTCCAACGAACTGTACTTGTACACCCTCAACGTAAATGCCCCGACCAGCAGCAAAATCCCACCTCTTCACCGTAGAGGTCCCTAGGGGGCAGAAAACTTTCTACTCCAATAGTTTCTTTCCTCGAACCGTTCGCCTTTGAAATTCCCTTCCTGCTCCTTCAGATGTACCAATGTGCAAAAATGCACTTGCGGCCCAACTCCCCACTTAGGGGATGCCTCCTATAAATCTGGCCCCTAATCACAGTAATCCCCCCCCCCAAAAAAAAGGGGCCAAGTAAATACAAAATACATACGACCCGCGAGAGAAAGATTGCTACTTCGATCCAATTCACCAATAATAAACTAATTAGACATATATCAACAATATGAAAAATCAACTCGGAATCAGAAGAGAGCCGGAGCAAGACAGCAAATCGAGCTCGATATCTTTTGCGATAGAGCTTTATAAGAATAATATCAAAAAGGGGCTCAACATTTCAGTTTCACGGTAGACCCGATCGCTAGAAATGCATTACTCTTCCCTATGTCATGTAGATAATAATTATATCGATTTGAACGGAAGTTTAAACGCGCCATTCAAATAAATATATATACAGACGTAGGGGACAAGAAAATGCGTCCGAAGATTGGGTCGATTGTGAAACAGAAGTGTCAAGACAATTTTTTAATTGACATTCTTCCATTTCCATCCAGTCATCCCCAAAGTTTATCAAAGATGGAATCTCCCCCTTCACCCCTCAGCTGTTTGTGTATACAGCTTTTAGCCTGATGATTTCCTGCGGGAATAAAACAGGGACGTTTCTGTGTAGCTTACTTGCGATAGATATATTATTTTATGCTATATATATATGTGTGTGTGTGTATATAAATAAATTATTGATCTATTAGTTGGTTGCAGTTCCTTTCATTTCGCTGAATATGTTGTGAGTCACTGAAGCGAATGTAACCATTAGTCATTATAGGTGCCCGTGGCAGTAGAACAAGACAGGAGCAGTCGTGATGCAGCTGCATGTGGAGTGGGGGTGGGGGGGAGAAGAAAAAAAAAAAAGAAAAAGAAAAAAAAGGGCCACAGCTTAGATTATTTTCTTGGTAGCCAAGCAGCAGCAGCCGCAGCATCTGCTGTTGCTGCTTCATCCGCATGTGTGTGTGTGTTACTATGACGCTGTTGAGAGAATATGACTAATCACCTTAGCAACCACAATCATCATACAGAATCCCCCCCCCCCCCAATTTTTGCACTAGCTCGGTACAACAGTTGTTCAGAACGTATACACAAACAGCTGAGGTTGGTGGGGGTGTAGGGGGGGAGGAGGTCGTCTTTGATAAACTTGGGGGAGGAGAGGGTAGGGGTGATGGGATTGGGGGATGGAAGAATCTAAATTGAAACGAGTAGAAATCAATTTCAAAGACCACCTCCGTTCGTTCTCTCTGGTGTCATAACAGCCACAATAAAGTTTGCAGTTTCCCCCTTTTCTTTTCTCTCATCATCTGTTGAGTCAGTGGATTTTTTTCAATGGGAATCGATGATAAAGATAATAATAAAAAAAAAGAAGGGATTCAGGATGAAGAAAACTGATAGATCTACCCCCCCCCCTCCACTTCCCAAAATGTGTGGGCGGACAGAATGGATAAAAAAAAATATAAAAAAATAAATAAATAATTTTAAAAATGGTGAAATTAAAATAAATGGTTTTATGAGCAAATCAAATTATCTAATTTAAAGAAATTGGACAATAAAACATCTAAAAAACATAAAAATCTAAGAAATGGATTCTTTTGATAAAAACAAAATGGGGCTTCTGCTGTTTAGCCACAACATTAAAATATTTAAAGAAATGTATAAACTTTGTTATGTACTTACGTGGTAGCTGAAAAGAAGATTGTACAGAAACAATTACAAATTCATCTAGTATTTATTAAATTATAAGAAAAAGAATAAGAAAAAAAAACGATCTTAGACATTTTCACTTATGAAATAGACAAGGGAGATAACTCAAATTTTGCTTAATGGCTACCGAAAGATAAAATCAGTTTTTATTTTTCATTTAATAAATACTGGATGAATTTGCGTAATTTTTGATGTACAGTCTTCTTTTCAGCTACCACGTAAGTACATAAAGTTTATACATTCTTTAGCTATTTTTTTTTTTAAAGAGAGGCCTAACATGTCGGGGCTAAACAACAGAAGCACCAACAAATCTTATATATAAAAAAAAATGTAATCCACCATAATGCATTTCGGTTTATTCGTTAGCAAGTCAACCATTTTAATTTTTTGTTACTGTTGAATAGAAAATCACTTAATTTAAACTGGCTTTGAATTTTTCATAGCAAATCCTTATATTTAAAAGATTGAAAGTTTTGGAAGCCATTTATATCCAATAATTTTATAAATAAAGATTCAAACATTACATAAAGAAACTATGGCTACAGTTGTGTAACAATATGGTTCAATTAATCATTTTATGACCAAAAGATGCAAGAATTAAATTTAATTTTCAAAATCCTATTTAAAAAAACCCAAAAAACCAACAACCTGGGCAACGCCGGGTTGGTAGAGTAATATTACTGGGACAAGCAAATTTAAAATAGAATTCGCGTAGAAGATGTTAAAAAATAAACTTGAGTAATAAATAATGGTAAAAGAATTTAAAGTGACATTTTTGGGGTCTATCTGATGCAATATTTAAGAGAATTTCGTCTGTATATTCTGTGAGATGTAATTATTAAAATGTTTGAAAAAGTTACCAACTTTTCCATTTTTAACTTGCAGTGAAAGAAAAGTGAGACGGCTCAGCTCTACCTACCAGGCGTTGCCCGGGATTTCTTTGTTACCCCCGCAGTTTTCTTTTTAATCAAATTATTATATTTTTTAAATAAGATTTATAAAGCTAAATTTAATTATCATGATATCGTTTGGTCATTCAATTATTATTTGAACAAAATTCAGTGCTTCTGCAGTTTCACAATGATGTTAGGTCTTCCTTAAAAAAAAAATAGCTAAAGAAATGTATAAACTTTGTACTTACGTGGTAGCTGAAAAAAAAATATTGTACACCAAAAATTACGCAAATTCATCAAGTACTTATTAAATAAAAAATAAAAAACGATGTCGCCATTTTTCTTTTTACCTTTTCCGACAGTTATCTCCCTTGCCGACTTAGTTAGCTGAAATGTCTACCGATACGTAAGATCGTTTTTTTCTTTTTCTTATAATTTAATAAATACTGGATGAATTTGCATAATTTTTTCTGTACAATCTTATCTTCAGCTAACACGTACGTAGATAAAGTTTATACATTTCTTTAAATATTTTAATGTCGTTGTGAAACCGCAGAAGCACCCCGAATTGTTATAAAACTATAACAATTTTTTTAAGGTGATGTTTTAATCTCTATAAAATTATTGGATGTGAATAGCCTCCAATCCATGAGAATTCGGTAAGAATTAAAAAAAAAACCCCAAAACAACAGTTTAAATAACTTTCTACTCGACAGTTTAAATGCTTCCAAATTCCTTTCAAATTTCAAAGGATAACGGATTCATTATTTTTTCTTCTTCTTCCAAACAAAATATTAAAATATTTACGAATAAATAGAAATGCATCCTGGTGGATTTAGTTTCAGAATTAACTTTATTTGAAATTATGTTTTGCATTTTTGATTTAAATATTCGATTAATAAAAAAAAAATAATTAAATTCTCGTAGTTGCAAGAAAAAATAGACACACGTGAAGTGGTCTCATAATTGTATTAATGGAGAATTATCATTAGTAATTAATGGCGAGTAGCTGTACAGACGCACAAAAACTCGACAATAGCAGAAGAAAAGAATGGTAAACGCGTAGCAGACCATTACTCTTATAATGAGTTTGTCTTTGAGTGCTTAATTATAATGGACGTATGCCACCAAAAATAACCATAGAAATTTAAATATCTTTATTTGTGAATATGAAAACGGTGGATTGAAATTTAATTTCGAAACGCAACGACGGGAATTGAGATTTTCTGAATCTAAAGCAGAATTATTATTGGAATTGTTTTTAGCAAGTGGCCACCATATTTAATTGGACTACAATTAGGAAGAATACGTATTTTGAAAATAGCAACTGGAAGAAAGATCTAATCACTCAACTATTTTTGAATCGTTAATATTTCGAAACTCACAAATCAGGTCAACTTCTTCAAAAGAATTTTTACATCAAATTTCATTTTTAAATTTTAGCCGATAGATTTTTTTTAAACAAATGAAATTAAGAGTGAAATTGTAAAAACAATTAATTCCTAGATTTTTTTCTCTTAAAAATAGTTTTTTAATTATAAATAATTTAAATCGAATAAAAAAGGGGTTGTGTGTGTGTGTGTGTGTGTGTGTGTGTGGGGGGGGGACAATTAAGATCTTACAGTTGCTGAGAGTGAGAGAAAAAAAAAGTATTTAAAAAGAAAGTAAAACAATTTAATCATAAAAGTGGAAAATCAGAAATAGCAACAGCTGGCAGATGGGGGGGGGGGGGGTGACAGTAGAGAGAGAGAGGTAACTAGAGAGAGACAGAGAGGTAGGTAGAGAGAGACAGAGATAGAAAGAGAGAGACAGAGACAGAAAGAGAGAGAGACAGACAGAAAGAGAGAGAGAGAGAGACAGAGACAGAAAGAGAGAGAGACAGAGACAGAAAGAGAGAGAGAGACAGAGATAGAAAGATAGAAAGAGAGAGACAGAGATAGAAAGATAGAGAGACAGAGATAGAAAGATAGAAAGAGAGAGACAGAGATAGAAAGATAGAGAGACAGAGATAGAAAAAGAGACAGAGATAGAAAAAGAGAGAGAGAGAGATAGAAAAAGAGAGAGACAGAGATAGAAAAAGAGAGAGACAGAGATAGAAAAAGAGAGAGACAGAGATAGAAAAAGAGAGAGACAGAGATAGAAAAAGAGAGAGACAGAGATAGAAAAAGAGAGAGACAGAGATAGAAAAAGAGAGAGACAGAGATAGAAAAAGAGAGAGAGACAGAGATAGAAAAAGAGAGAGAGACAGAGATAGAAAAAGAGAGAGAGACAGAAAGAGAGAGAGACAGAAAGATAGAAAGAGAGAGATAGAAAGATAGAAAGAGAGAGATAGAAAGATAGAAAGAAAGAGAGACAGAGATAAAAAGAGAGAGACAGAGATAGAAAGAGAGAGAGACAGAGATAGAAAGAGAGAGAGACAGAGATAGAAAGAGAGAGAGACAGAGATAGAAAGAGAGAGAGACAGAGATAGAAAGAGAGAGACAGAGATAGAAAGAGAGAGATAGAAAGATAGAAACAGAGATAGAAAGAGAGAGACAGAAAGAGACAGAGATACACACAGAGAGATAGAGAGAGACAGAGACAAAGAGAGACAGTGAACGAGAGAGTAAGACAGAGAGAGAGAGAGAGAGAGACACAGAGATAGATAGATAGAGAGAGACACAGAGATAGATAGATAGATAGAGAGAGACACACACAGAGAGAGACAGAGTGTGAATGAAATCTAGCGATGAGAGGGTGGTAGTGGCGGTGAAACCTGCAACTATGCGAACAACAAGTGATAGTGAGTCATCAAACATGGCGGCTCCCATTCAACCTGCTCTGCTACAAGAGGAGAAGGGGTGGAGGGAGGGAGGCTTGCTTGTGAAAGAATGGAGGAGGAGGAGGCGGCAGGTGTGTATAGGGGAAGTCTGTAATTTTACCTGTTCACGTTATTCATCTATACAATTATTTATTAGTCAACTTACATGGAGGAAAAGCAGGAAAAAAAAAAAAAAAGTAAAAAAAAAGGAGTATACGTGAAGGGGGGGGGGAGAGATGCATTCGCGTCATGGAGTCGAAAACGGCCGAATATTAGGAACACGAATGCAGGTAGAACACGGCTTTCTTCTCGAGGGGAAAGGTTAAAAATATACATGCCTTTTTATTTTTAAACATTTAATTAGAAATTTCCCTTAATGAAGAATGATAAAAAACGGTGCAAACTTATTCATCGACTTTATAAAAGGTTAGCTAAGAATTGACATTTAGAAGAACTTGGTTGATTTGAATACGGAGAACAAAAGTCACAAGGGGTGGGGTCATAATTTGTAAAGGACACAGGTAAATAAGGGGGGGGGTGTATAATTAATCAGAGTATTTAATCAAGAGCTATAAACAGTTGAATTAGGACAAGAGAGAGAATAAGAGACGTGATGAGAGAAATGGAATGATTTAAATAATAATAGAAAAAGAGAGACGAGGAGAACGGGAAGGGTCTACTATGACATCACAATGTATTCTAAATTTGTGAAATCCTTTTTGTATCCGCCAAGATTTGTCTCACGTGACTCAAATGAACCAATCAATCGCAATCATTTAAAAATAGAGAATCATCTTCATTATTAAAAATTAGCATCGAATTGTCATTTTGTTCCCCCCCCCCCCCCACACACACAATATTTTTCGGTTTATTTTTCTTGTGACTTTTCAAAATAGAATTAACGCTGATGGATTTTCCCCACATTACGAAGTCTGCTCTCGATTTAAATAATTGAAATTAAGGAAAGTTATATTAAAAATATAAAGGCAACAAATAAATGTTACCAAAGGCAAGATAAAATACACGTCAAAAACATACGCACACACGATACACGAACTCAACTGACCACCGTCGAATAATCAGCTTCTTCACAACAAATTTGAACTCCTAAAAACCTTGAGTATTCGTTTTCAAACTTTTATTTCAACTATAAAAGATGTTTTGTTTTTGACGGGTACTACCCTAATTTTACGTTTTTCTTCAACAAAAAGTTCCTTATCTTTTGTTTTTGTGTATAAATTTTTCAAAGTTAAATATCGCCGATAATATTCAGTTACATTACCGTTTTATTTTATCCTCTGATGTAAAGCGCCCGTCTTTGAAAATCCATGGATTAAGGATATGAAACTCGTTGCTTTGAACTTCGGATGTTCTAATAAATATTGTATCGAAACAATCTTTTGTTCTCATCTTTCATCTCCTACATTGATTGCTCTATTCAATATATTGAGCTTTATATTATCACGATAGATTATTATTAAACGATACATCGCTTATCTTTAATATATATATATATATATATATATATATATATGAGTGCGAAAATGTTTTATCATATGCCTTTTATTCTTTTGCAATTGAAAGCTCGATAATTGTCAACGGCGCTTCTGTAGTATATATGAAGCAGCAGATTTTCTGTCCTTCTACTGAAAATAAAGAGAGGTAATTCAACCGGAAGTGATTTTTTTACAACATAAAAAAAAAATGCAAGACTGATTTGTTTTTGGGTAACAATGAACAATTTCTTACTATGAAGTAAAAAAAATTTAAATAAAAAACCCTAACCCTAAGAAATCAGGCGGTGTGCCTGTAAAAAATCTATTGTTTTTTGCGGCTGGTTCATTAAATTACCAATGTCTCGAAGATTAATCTCATTTAACTCCATTTTCTAAATACTAAATTCAACTTCCGGTGAATTCTGAATGAATGGAGAAAAAAAAACGGAACTCTTCAATTTCGATTTCTTAATCGGCAGCTGCTTCATATATACTACAGAAGTGCCGTGTCAACTTATAACAACAGAGCATATATACATTCCAAAGACCAATATTTTATTGATCTTGTGAAACATTAAGTTTATTTATATATAAGAAATACTGACCCAACGGGCCATGGGTGTAGTTTGCTTCTAAAACTAACAAGATGAACTTCAAAATATGAAATCAAATTTGAAAAGGAGGCAGTTTTAGTTTCTCGATATAGACGGTTCAGTGTTTACATAAACATCCAAGATGGCAACGAAAAGCTGATCAACTAAACAATTTTCTTGAAAGTAATTTTGATTTAGAAGCACAAAACTTTGCTTTTGTTGCCAAACTTTTAATTCAAGTCAGAAATTACATTCTAATCGACAGCTTACAGGCTTCAAAATCACTTTCGAACGATTACGGATGGTCGGCCAATATTACTAATAGAGATATTTTATCACATTCGTTCTTTATCACCAAATGCTGCTGCTTCCATTTTCTTTATTTAGGTCATTTATTTATGTCATCCTTTTACCCTCCTTCTTTTACACGGCTTCTGCTACTAATAACATATCTATTCCCCTCCTCCCATCTAAAACATTCAATGCGCAACCAAACAATATCAGTTTTAGTATTATACTAGAACCCCCCCCCCCTCATTCTGGTTTGTCTCATATATATATATGTATATATATATATATTGAAGGTATATCCCTTATAATACTATACAAATTGTTAACCCCCTCCCCCCCAAAAAAAACAAGCTCAATGAAGTTTCCGGCTTCAGA
This sequence comes from Sepiola atlantica, assembly GCA_963556195.1. Lineage (NCBI taxonomy): Eukaryota > Metazoa > Mollusca > Cephalopoda > Sepiida > Sepiolidae > Sepiola > Sepiola atlantica. The sequence goes on from OY744531.1 coordinate 108,788,962, forward strand.
GCATATATACTGGTTATGACAAAAAAAAAAAAAAAAAAACAGTTCACAATCATAATTTTTATTTCAGCAAATACCTATATTTTTTCCTTCCCATCTTACATGCGGTTCACAACTTTAAAGCCCCCCCCCCCAACATCTGACACGATATAAGCCGATTCTCAAGCCGCCATCTTACACTGTGTCAGATGTTTGAGAGGGGATTTTTCTTTTGATTGTCATTTTTAAAGTTGTGAAACGCATGTCAGACAGAAAGGAAAACAACGGCATTCGCTGAAATAAAGAAATAAAAAAAAAAATAAACAAGCCGCGCATGCGTGGTCCCCCTCTGTATGTGACTCGATTTGGCGAGTGTAAAATGCAATAAATTTGGGCGATTTGGGGCATTATTGACCCCCTGGGGACGCGAACCAGAATTTTTCTGAGGTCAAGGATGCTCATTTTATATCCAGAACAATTGCCTCTACATTTTGGCCAAGTTAAAAAAAAATTGAATTGATGGATCAAACGTTATGGGAGAAAAGGGTCATTTTTTGCAATTTTGGGGGCTTTTGACCCCCTGGGGGCGCGAACCAGATTTTTTCCAAGGTCAGCGATACTTATTTTCTATTAGGAACAATTGCTTTTACATTTTGGCCAAGTTTCAGAGAAATTAAATGGATGGATGAAAAGTTATGGGGAAAAAAATGTCATTTTTTGCCATTTCGGGGCCTTTTGATCGCCTGGGAGGCTAACCAGATTTTTTTTTCAAAAATCGGAGAATGTCACTTTCTAACCTGACCAAAGTTACAACTTCATGCAAAATTTCAGAGAAATTCAATGGATGGTTGCGGAGAAAAATCCGGACGGAAATGCCTAAAAACATAGGTCCTCCGATTTTATAAATCGGGGGACCAATAAAAATTATGATTGTGGACCGATTTTTTGGTCACTGATCACATTGACAACCTTTAACCCTTTCGGTCATAGGTTGTCTATGATCCATTTTAATGGATGACGTCATCCGTAAGTGGGTATTTATCTACCTCCCACAAAGTAAAATGTGACACAAGATCGGAAAGTGGGATTTGAAAAGCCAGCACCCGAGAAGGTGAGCACTTTGGTCTACAAAAAATGCCTGGGCAGCCCTGCTGGCATTCCCCGGTAGGGGCGCCTCAGGCAGTAAGCAATAAACTTACTCCACCTCAAAGAGTGACGACAAAGCCTGGGAAGGTTGACCTCCTAGAACTGCACAGGACAAACCAGCGGAATCAAGACTCGAAGGCCAAGACGGTACCAGTCTATGGGGTGTAGTATCCATCAGAACAGATACTACACTTTGATCTTAGCCAAATGTGATGTCATAAAGGATTTCTGTGTCTTATAAAGTCTATTTAAGTGGAGGATGTCATCCCTTTGTGACATCATCTAACGTGCACGGAGACAAAGAAAAGAATATCTAAGATACATACAGCATAATCACGTTGACACATCGGTTCTCGTCAGATCAGCCATGTTGAGCCCGGTCAGTACGAGATGGGTGACATCAGGCGCTGTATGTGAATACAGGTGTGGCGATCCGTATCGATATCCAGCCATCAGCAAGAAACATGGCAGAGTCCAGTTGTGGAACCACCAGGTGGAGCTGCGAATTGTCAATGTTTCACATACGCCCACGGGCATAGGAGGATGTAAGTCAAGCCAAGACTAGATATACATTCGTTATTTCAAAATAGAGCAAAAACTATGCCACACACATTTCAGACTTGTCTATACTAAAAAGATTTTGGGGAAGGGAGAGGGGGGGGGGTCAAGATAATCAACTCGAATACAAGATAATGATGATCAAATAAAACTGTAATCAATTTTAAGGCAGGTAATAATTAAGAGAGATTAGTGCATGACTGATCCAATTGATCCAATCGTGGATCTATTTATCTACCTCCCACAGCGGTAAGATGTGACACAAGGTCTGAAAGTGGGATTTTGATAACCCTCAAAAATTGCCTGGTCGACGCGCCTCAGGCGATTAGCAATAAACTAACCCCTTCTCAAAGGGTGAGATGGCAAAGCCTGCGAGGCGATGTCCAATTCCTCCCCACAGCAGGAATATGTGACACAAGGTCAGTAAGTGAGGGAGGAGTCAAGCCAGCGCCCCTAAAGAAGGAGCACTCTGGCCTAGCGAAAAATGCCTGGGCAGCCCCGTCGCCATTCCCCAGTCAGGGCGCCATAGACAGCAAGCGATAAACTTACTCCACCCCAAAGAGGGGAGGGGAGGGGAGGGGAGGCAAGGCCTGGGTGGGTGGACCTCCAGGAACTGCACAGGACAAAACCAGACCGGTGGAATCGAGACCTGAAGGCCAAGACGATACCGGTATATAGGGTGTAGTATCCATTGGAACAGATACTACACTTTGGTCTTGGCCAAAAGGCCAATGGAATCAGCTATGAACAGTTCAAATATAATCGGCTCTATTATGTCTTCAATCTATGTACTAATACTGTTAAAAAAGGTGCACCCCCCCCCCAATCAAGCCATGTTGGTCAAGTAATTACATACACAGACATGGCAGAAGTAAATAGTCAACCGTATTATCATTTAATAATGAAGACTGCTGTCGGAGGGTCATGATTGACCTAGACGAGATTAATTATTTTCCCTGATGAATTGAACAATCAGTCGGTCAACGGTGGAAAGTGGAATCCCGAGGTTTGCAGCGATTTGACACTGATCAAGTCCATCCTCAGAAACTGACAATTCTAATCATACTTAAATGTCGATATATGACAGATTTTTGGACATCTAAAACACACAAAAAAAAAGAAGTCAATCAATACAAAATATTGATATTTCAAACTTTTACTGCTGCTTTGTACTGCTCCGAGTGTTGGCCGTCGACAAAGGTAGCAGAAAGGAAACTATCGGTCACGGAGACAAAGAGGTAGGAATTATTATTATTTTGGGGGGGGGGGGGGGTGTTTACTTTTGTCACGCGCCTGTGTACTATGAATCATTCGCGATAGGCAGCATGTTTTAGCATTAAATAACACACAAAAAAGGGTTGACGTGCCGTAAAAGACGAACGAGAGCAAGTGATAAACATGTTCATATTTATAAAAAAAAAAAATAATAAAAAAATAAAAATAAAAAAAAAAAAAACTTTAATGAATGAAAACAATACTGAGTTGAGTAAAATTTCGAACTAATGCAAGATGTAAAGTATTGCAGACATCTGTTTCACTGGGTTGGCTTGCAATTGCATTGTGAGAGGGAGGATGACCCGTCGTCATTGCCCAATGTCAGACGTTGACCCCCTACCCTACCTTCACTTTCGGGAGTGGTGATGGTTATAGCTGAAAGGTTAGAGAAGATGGAAAGTGGGGGGGGGGGAGTTCGGTGTCCACAAATGCAACTGCAGGGAGATGGGGGGGGGGGGCGTCGGCACATCAGCAGCAGCAGCAGGAGCACATGGTGGTTTCTGCACGGCCTGATGGCGATATGACAACAATGGCCTTTGTCCATCCACCACGCACACACACAATTAACAATGAGGTCATAATAATGTAGTCATCACGAGCGACCAGAATTATCGCCATTTCGTCGTTCCAACTTGAGCCGTAAAACCACGTTCGGCCAGTCACAAAAGACGCTCACAACTTTCAGAGCTGAAGTCGAAGATTAATGGGAACTTCGGGTCTGAAACTCGATTATCTAACGGAAAGATTAGGAGACGGGATTATCGATGCATTAAATTTATTACGCAAATCTTATTCGCTCGTTTCAGAAAGACATTTTGATGATGAGCTGAAAAGGAAGGCGAAAGAAGAGAAAAAGGGGAAGAAGGCGATTACCACAAAGATCTTTTCTGAAAATAAATGCACAAAAGTCTGACGAGAATGTTCGCTTAATGAGAATAATGGTTTCCAAACCCAAATGACAAAATGACAGTCTTGGCCGGAAAGATTATTGGATTAAAAAGTTATAGAGTCAAAAATAGAATCGGTTCTAGAAAAACTAATTGATAGGAAGTTTTAAACTTTTCAAACGGGGTGTGTGCGAGTAACTTAATGGATATTGTAGGTGACTATGGAGAGTTCAACTCCTATTTGATCTATTGAGATCATTTATACACTTGGAAAAATATGAACTCTAACTTTGGATAAAATAGCAACTTGTGTTCAATTAACCGAATACAATGAATTGGTTGCAATATTGTGATTCAACATGGACTTGATGCTGCTGCTTCTTCTTTCGTTTGCTCCACAGCATCTCACTGTTAGATCACCAGCTCGGTTGAGAAAAGCCATGCTAATGTGTTGTTGTCTAGCACAGCTATGCCGGATTCGCCGTTGGGTGGTCGATATTTAAGGCATGACTCGATGATGTGGTCTACTGTCTGTTCAGAGTGACCACAGTCGCAAACAGCCGAGTCCCTAGAGGAGATAAAGTCAGCCTTTTCGTGGCCTCTAACAACAGCGAAACTAATGAATTTAGACCGCTTCCAGCGACCCCAGCGACTTGATGCTGATTGTTGGCTTCTCAGTTGGTGTCTGCACTCTGTGCCATTGAAGATATCCGATAGTAATAAAAACATATCGTCTCAGAAACGATCGTACACAAAATTATGTTGGATTCTTGGAGCGTAAATATATGATCATGTAATAAAATTTACGTAAGATCTAATATATATATATATATATATATATATATATATATCTCGTTATTTTTTTTGTCATTGTTTTTTTTTTAGCGATGATTGTACTAGTAATATTTGCTGCCCTGAGCAATGGGGAGTTTCTTTCCTTTACTTACACATGCAAGTTACCTCCCTTGCACGCACAATGTCGACCCACTTTTATGGATGTATAAATATATATATATATATATATATATTTTTGTTGTTAATTTACTTATAGATAACATAGTTTATCTATAGATATATATATATCTATATATACTTTATTGTTGCATTTCATATTGTTGTATATGTATACTTTGAATATTGTAATAACTGCATTGAGCTTGTAATTAGAAATATTTTGGAGTATACGCTTAAAAAAGTATATATTCTTTATAAAAACCTATAATATATATATATATATATATATATATATATACATACATACACCCCCACACACACACATATTACAAAGTTTTTTAGCTGTTTTTTAAAACTTTCTTAAGTAACTTCAATTAGGTCAATTCCCCTGTTGAGGTCCATATTTTAGGTTTTATATCGCCCCTTATGAACTGCCAAGCAAGTACTTTGCTCTGGTAGCGAAACACGTGTAGGGAACAATGAATACATAAAAGAAAAAAAAATTTTTTTGTTGTTGTGATGAATCCTTTCTTGAATGAAATGTCTTGGTAAACTCTGAATATATATATATATATATATATATATATATATATATATATATATATTAAAGCTCACTTAAAGTGGAGCACTTTGAGAGAAATATTAAAAGTTTCTATTCAACTTTCGGAAGATGGAATACTCCGAGAAATATAGGGTTTATTTCTCTCTAAATATAGCTGTCACGATGGCCAAATGGATAAGGATGTTGGCTCAGGTATAGGTAAACACGAAACATGTCTTTGGATATTGCATATTATAAATAAATAAAAAGGTCGATTTACCTTTAAAAACAAAGCAAACTAATTTTTTTTTTTTTTACATATTCTAAAACATTTTATTTTTGGTTAGTATTTTAAAATTATTCTCTTAATCGCCAATCTGATAAAAATCTGTTGTCCTAACTCAAGATGAGGAGAAATAGTTCTAGATATTTTAATTTTTTTGGCCTCAATCCGGTATAACTTCTTTTTTGAGGGGGTGAGGTGGGGGATTTCCCTACATTAAAAACCGACATTGTGTGTGTGCAACTTTTTATAGGGACGGGCAAATAAATAGGGACTTCTTATAAAAGTCCCTATAACATATTTAACAGCGAATCAACTTTTTCCAGTTATCTGATGCTAAAACAACACCTACTTTTACATACAATTAACTGAACATAAAGAGTTTTATTTAACTGCAGTGTTTGAAAGGGTAAAACAGTTTGTTGATTTTTTGATCATTAAAAGATTTTAAACAAAAAAAAAACTCATTTAATTATAAAAAGTGGGTAAGTGAAACATTCTATCCAGAGTTGGGAGTCGTAAGTATGCTTAGAGTCGAACTTAATACCCTCTGACTCGACATCCCTGCTTTCAATATCTGCTACATGTGGGCAGCACAAAATTATGACGGTATTCCTAACCTGTTCTTATAGAGGAATAGTTGTCTAGTTATTCAGGGGTCATTCTACTTATAATTTGACCAAATGCTTTTCCAGATCACCTCATTGTTTATTGTAAAAAAATATTTGGGATTTTTTTTTCTTATCAAAAACAAAACACAAAAGTACAAAATTACACAACTTTCAAAAATTTTTTTTTTTTTAGCTTAGATAATGAACTTAAAAAGGCGGGGTTATAGAACATAGCAATATTTACAACATTTGAACTAATGGATCCCGGGCAACACCGGCTCAGTAGAGCTAGTTATTTATATTTTTATGTATCTCAATCAAAACTATATTTCATTTTCTGAAAATAAAATCTATTTAAAATTCGACTCATTGGGCTAGGTTCAGAAATTTTTTTTTTTCCGGATAAATCTTGACACCCTGGGTTCATTTACAAGACATTTAGCTGGAGAACCCTTAAGTATGAAAAAAAAAAAAAATGGTTTACATAATTTTTTTTATAATCTTTTTTGTATAATCTATTTTGTCCTTAATCTAAAAACAAAAAAACTTGAATCTCAAAAATACAAAATTTATAGAGAGCGTCATCCATTGTATACCATTTTATCTTTTGAAGTGTTTTGTCAGAAAACTAAAAAGATGTAAGTATACAGTGACAATCATATTCCAAATATATCTTCATACGATCATGAAGATTTTTAATTTGTATTATTCTCATCTTGGCTGTTATATTGACAATTTTTCAACCTCTGACCCTCTTTAGATGCATATTTTCAAACTTGGGAACCTTCTCGTTGTACTTGGAAACTTATACGGAACTTCAGGAATAAACGGTTCAGTTCGAAATTCCTCACATGTTCCGAAGTTTGAAAAGAAGCATTTGAAAAAAGGTCAAAGGTTATACATCAGCCGAAACGTTGTGAATATAGCAACCAAGACGAGAATAGCGTTTAGATCAATCCAGATAATAAAGACCTTACTCATCTAGTTAAAAAGGGGCAAGGGGCTCAATCCAGATCTTATCTAATTAAAAAGGGGCAAGGGGATCATTCCTAATCTGTCAGCTTCGCCCCAAAATAAGGATAAATTAATTCCGACATTTTCAATTTCAGTTGTTAAAGTAGGATTTTTTTTTTATAAATCGTTTATCATTGCAGATTTTTTTAAAAATAATTTTATGCGATAGATTAAGAAAAACAACTAATTAGAATTTGGCTAATTAAACAAAATGGTGAACACGGTTTCAGCAACTTAAAAAGAAAAAAAAGAAAAAAAGAAAAGAGTTTGGTCAAAACTTAAAAGGCGAAGATGCATAATTTGCTATCATAAAAAGTAAATTATATACTAGCAGGACGACCCTGCGTTGCTCGGGATTGAAGAAAGAAGCCACTTTTTTTTTTTACAAAATGAATATTCAATCTTTTGGGTGGAGTGCCAGGATTTATTTAGCATTGATTGGATGGAAGGAGAGGGTGTAAGTAAGACGATATTTATTGAAAACAGCACCAAGACACACCCAACATAATCAATGAGGATCCCTGCATACCCCGGCTTCAAGCCATATTAACATTTTTTTGATTTTTCAAATTATAAAAAAATAAACAGTCACATTTTCTCTTCATGAATGTAAAGGGTGAACGGATACGATAATATTGTAAACCCTTTGATCAAAATAAAATACTTATCCAAGTAGAAAAACCGTAGGCGGAGTTCACGAACAAGTAAACACTGTTTACTTCTTACTCTGATGATGACACGTTCATGCGCAAAGGGGAAATATAATAATATCGCATTTTAAATTTTCACAGAAATTTGTATCATTAACATCACATAAAATATTTTTTGCAATTATATTATTTTTTTTGGTGAAAATATTAAACAATGTTATATTTAATGATAATATCGCTAATGTAAGAAATTAATTTTTCTTCGAGTTAGTGATTTTATGGAATTTAGGGGCTTTTTTTTGTAATATATAAAAAAATATTTAAAATTTTTTTTTTTTTTTTTTTAATTGTTAACATCTACAATGCTTTATTAAATTAAATTCACGAGTTTCAATTTTTTAAATTAATTTTTTTTAATTAACACTTAAAAATATACCTTTAGTAAAGGTGTTTTGTTTCCAAAAAATAATACATTTACACTAAGATTAAAAAAGAAATAATCGGTCCATTATATTCAGTGATATTGATTGATTTCGTGAATTTTTAAGTGAAGGGGGGGGGGGTCAAAATGTTTTTACATTTTGGGGATCAGCCCATTCATTTTGCACGTACCTAATAAACAGAGAAACTGCAACCTTATATATAGATAAACATTTTATCCAATCATGCATGTTTTTTTAATTAGTTGATAAAATTAAATATCTTCATGCCACTAAAAACTGATGATGTTACCGTGCACACAATCTGAATTGGCAATAGAAATTTAAATAAGTAAACGAGAGAGGGGGGGGGAGAGATAGAAAGAAGGCCTATTATGACATCACAATGCATTGCTTTTGTGAAATCATCTGACTTAGTAATCCTGAATGTGAAAGTTAAGAAATTATATATTTAATAATATTTAGAACATACTGGCCCAACGAGTCACAGCTGATCTAGTTAAAGACAAAATCCGGTCTTCATTGATAAATAGATTATTACCATCAAGCCATCCATACCTAAAATCAGAGAGTGCTAGATTCAATTTCAGAACAAAACGAAGACTTATTTTAAGAAAAGATAACGTTTGGCCATTTCCATGAGGTTAGTTCCAGATGACATCATTTCAAATCGTTGTGTTGTCGCTGGAAAAGCAAAAAAAGGAAAGACGGCCATTTAAACAAATTATGATGTCCGGCGAGAAAATGCCCTTCATCTCCTTCGGCACAAAAGGTTAAGCAAACGGAAATTGTTTAAGCAAACTGAAATTGTTTAAGCAAACTGAAATTGTTTAACGCAACAACAGAAGAGAATTAAAGGCAGTTTTCAAAAACTAGATCTGTTAACCAGTTAAGTTTTTTTTTGCTCACAGAGTAATATGTTTTTGGAATAAGTTGCCAGATCAGATTAAGAACAGCAATAACGTGGATCAGTTTAAGATGATTGGGAGTTATCAAATGAAATATTTAACAGAATTTGATCTGGATATCGATACTGTACTAAGAGTTTAATTTTTTTTTTTTTAACGGTTAAATTAAGATAGTTAAAGGGGAGATGCCAAAGAAGGCATAAACAAATAATAATAAAACAAGACAACTTCTTACAAATTGAGAGAAATCATTAAATAAGCTTAACGCTTGTTTCTAAATATAGCCGTTTTTTTTTTTTAGTGAAAATTAACTATGAGACTGGAGTGATTCTATAAAAATACCTGAATTAGTTAAAAAAAAAAAAAAAAATTAAGTTAAGATAATGTTTCAATGACAGCCATCTTAAAGCTAACATCTTCAATATAACCGATTTTTAATGAAATTTGGGACAAAATATGCTATGGGCAATTGTTAGTCTGAGTAATAAATGCCAAAGTTTTTTGTTTTTATTTCTTAGACTTATATTACCATCAAAACGGCTCACTGTTATTTAAATCAATGATATAAGTCTTCTGAAATACTGTATATATAGTAGTGAGCAAAGACCCCAAGCACAGCTCTTTGTATGCCTAACTTTTTAAAACAGTTTATAATTAATGTTTGGTGTTATTCATTTGTAATTTTATTGTCCTATTTTCCCCATATATATGTACTAGTTTCGTCGATATTAACAGTAATTAATTAGTGCCTTACTAATTAAAAAGAATAAATTACTAAAAACAGGTCTTCAAATATGTTCATTAATTTTCAAATTATCTTTTTTCCCCCCAAATTCTAACAGATTTATATTAAAGACAAATAATGTAAGTTATACATTTAAAAAGAATACTTGATTCAATGGCAGTAGTTTTTGTTTGCTTGTTGATAATAAAAATAAAACTTATAAGATTTTTTAAAAACGTTATATATATATATATATATATATATATATATATATATTGGTACAGAAAAATTAGTACAACATTAGTACCGTCGGTTTCAAGCACAGAAGGACTTAGCCATCCGGCTCTCTTCAGCTTCTGTTATCTGTTTCGGAAACATGATGTCACGTGTCACTCTCGTTTGGATGCGTTATTTGCTTAGAGTGTTATGTATGTTTGTTTAAATTTTGTGTAATGGAGGTTTAATAAGGTTTGAAAAAAAGGAGAGGGTGAAAAGTAACAGTTGAGATTTAAAATTAAAAAAAAATATATATAAAAAAATAAAAAATATTTCTATATAAATTCCGTGAGTCAATGTTTATGAGTAGCATATATTTGGCCGTTACTGCTTTGAGGGTTAATGATGTGTCTTCTAAAGAAAATAGGGAGAGAAAATGGGTTTAAGGATTATACTTATGAAGAGATAAAAAGGTAAAAAAAAACACATTAAATTCAATCCAATGGTTAGTGTCACCATTGTCTGACTCACCTAGTTGTGAATGAGAAGCCAAAATATCAGAGGAAGTCAGTTGAACTTCAATGACCGATTGGAGTCGAGGAAGATAGGCGTGAGTAGTTTATATAGGCAATAAAAACCAATGGCTTTTTGGGAATTAGTTAGGATATGGGAGACAATTGGTGTTTTATCTGTGAAATAAAAACCAATTCGCTTCAAGTTAAACTGGAGTGACCGTAGAAAATGGTTGAAGATGCGTGTATTGTCGAAGAAGTAGAAGCCGTATATAAATTAAGATTTTCTTATGAAAGAGGTGATAGAATTTCAAAGTTTGCAGTTAGCCAGATGAATTCTTTCGTCGAATGAAACGAACGTTTCTGTGTAGAGCACTTGCAAATTGTATACCACTATTATCAAGCTCTACTTATGGATTGAGCACTGTTGAAGTAAATATTGAAGCAGAAATATGTAAGTAATATTAATATATTATCTTATAACAAGTGTGTGATTATATATATATATATATATCTAATATATAAAGTAGAGACGTTTTTTCTCCTGTACCTTCTCGGAGTATAGGAAAGTAATCACATGCATCTCAGGCTACTAAACTCACCACTATACTACACTTATTCACTCGAGCGTGTTTTAGTAAATGTGTTATTTTTTTCCTAACTAACAATAAATATTACATTTGGCCCACCATCCACGTCTCTCCGAAAATACAACTCCATATAGGTGGTAGCAAAAACTTTTCTCCCTAACAATTCTGTACTGTCACTCTACTCATCAACACCGGGAACTAATACACAGTTTAATTTTCACAAAACACCGGTTCTTATTTATTATTTGCCTGGTATTAATTTACTACATAATATAAAGCAATACACAAAAACTTAATGACCGCTCCCGTTCACTGCCAATAAACACGCTTAGATTAATTGGCCTATTTTCACGCGTATTTGTAAATCGAACCTGTGGTGCAGTCGTTAAGAAGGCAGGTTTCATGATCGTCGGTCTTAGCGTTCGATCCCATCATACTCTACCACTTTTTTTTTTTTTTTTTTTAAATTTAAAACATTCGCCAACACGGTAGAGGGAGGGGAAACAATAGGCCGTTTCTTTTTTATTTTTTTTATTCGACGTCATGCAATAGGTAGTACTTTCTCCCGTGCAACGCCGGGCGACGGGTTCTGCTAGTATATATATATATTCTGCTGAGTGAGGAGACAGACGTGGAATTTTATGCTCAATGGGGAAACCGAAAGAAATTCCCGTTATCCCGGAAACGTAAGGTATCAATTGCTAATAGCATTATTGTATAGTGAAATATGAAATAATAATTAAAAAAACGCACTTACAAACGTAATTGAGCACTCTGGTTTTATTTCCCCTATAACTCAGCATTATACTATATATATCTATATCATTAATATATATATATATATATATATATATATATATATTAGAGATAGACCTCAATGCAAACTAGCACAGAATGGGGAAATATCCTTGACCTCGTCATGCATTTTGAAGTTTAAATGAACCTAAAAATTCCATATCACTTTTTTCCTTTCGTCAAGGTTGACAAAAAAATAAAATAAATTATTTACGTACCATCAAAAAAAAAAAAAGAAAGAAAAAGAAATCTTCGTTTAAAAACATAACGCTTTTGTTAAAAATGTGTATTTTTTTTGTATTGAGGTAATGATGTCATTTACGGTAACGGCTTGTCGAAGAAAGGGGGCGGGGGGAAAGATGTCATCAGGTGGGAAGAATCGACATTCACTTTTCGACTTCTTTGATACAAAATGGCTGGAAATTTGAGTAGAAGAAATTTACTCACTTTTTATATCATTTTTTTTTTTTTAATATAAAATTTCATTACTGCAAATGGATAATTCAGATGAGTTTCAACAAAATTAATTAAAAGGGTGAAATTTTTTAAGAAAAAAATTACCAGTTGAGAAAACATTTAAAACCTTACCGATGCGATTAAAAGAACACGTCGCACAAAACTAAAAATAGTATACATCTTATACAATTACTTAGATAAGAGTGAAGTATCTGTTCGTTCGACGTTCCCAGGAGGTCATCCTCCCGGGTATTATCACCTTCTTTGGGAGTAGAGAGATTGGTTTATTGCCGATTACGGCAAATTTTGCATCCAGCACGAGTACAAGAGAGATGAACCCTCACGCTAAATAGACCTCTAATCATGTCCACTCTCCGTGGGACGAGATAGCTAAATAAAACTTATAAAAACAAATTCATTAGTGTCGACTGTCCCACCAATGTTTATTTAATTAAATAAACATTGGTGGGACAGTCGACACTAATTAAGTCGTGTTTCAACGCATATGCGTCTTCTCAAGACTGTTAAAAAAAAGAAAAATCGGTTTTGAAAACCAAAGGTGAAAAGGGAATGTTTACAGTAACATGAAAATATATTTATGGCAAGTAAGCTACACAGAAACGGTCAAGTTTCATTCATGGAGGAAATCAGTGATACGTGAATGTGCGGGTTGTGATCGCTTGTATATCTGAGTATTTATAGTTTCTTATGTAACTATTCTTAGATGTTAATCCCTTTTTTTGACAAAGATTCTGAAATTGTTACCAATACCTCAACATGATCTATTAAGGTAATCTCCCCCTTCTCTTATTGCGGAGGGTGGGTGCGTGTGACCCGAGGTAGGTTTAAGGTGGGGGAAATTGAGCTCCCATCCCAAAAAGGGGGTGCACTCGTGATCGGCATTCCCGAGGGGATGCATCGGGGAGTAATGACTGGGGATGGGGAGGGAGGAATGACTGGGGGGGGGGAAGGAATGACTGGGGGGGGGGGGAGGAATGACTGGGGGGGAGGAATGACTGGGGGGGGGGGAGGAAGGAATGACTGGGGGGGGGGGGGAGGAATGACCTCTTGAGATTATAACAGAATCCTAACCCCACTGGATGTTAGCCGAGGGCCGCCGATTTCATACCTATGGAGATGATAACCTTTTGACTCAACAACGCACGTTATGAAAGCGTAATTACGTAGTGATTCTTTAAACTATTACGCAATAAACATTTTTTTAGAACTAGAATTATTTCAGTGTTGTAATATTCTTCTTAGCGGACAGGTACGACGTACCCCAGTAAGATTTTTTTTTTTTATCTTTATATATTTTTTAATTCTTCGGAATATTATCGATTAAGAACCAACATTTTAGATAAAGAAATTTTGAAAAAAAAAAAAAAAAAAAAGTTTAGATGGGGAGGGGAGGGGGGCATAAAAATTTAAAAAAAAAATGACCTGGAAAAGGAATTTACCAAACGAAGCGGGGATCACGTTAAAGTAACTTGGTACCCCCCCCCCAATACATCTAAACTATTCGATAATGTTCGTTTTTTGTTTTTTAATATAATTTGAAAATGTATTTAAAATAAATAGTTATTTCCCCTCTTTTGGTAAAAGAAGAAAGAAAATATGAAGATCAACTTTAATATTTTTTTTAATAACTTTTAGTTAAGATATCTGCCATCTAAAACTATAGACAATTACAATGAAGACTTCTTTTCACAACATTAAAATCATTTTAGTAAAAAAATGGCAAACTTAAAGTTCTTAATATCTTCAAATTTAAAGATTTTTGGTTTTGAGGGGGATATATTTTGGGAACAAGCGTTCTGTAAATGAGAGATTCCATTTAATTCACAGATGGGTGAGAGTGGACCTGAGAGTAATGCCTCGCCCCCAATTGGGAACGTAATGTTCTTAGGTTAAACTACACCAATTCACTAATTCTAGCCAGAAATTACTTGTTGCCAATTATATGCCTCAAAGTCGTTTTCGAAAAACAAAAACAAACATGTCTGACACGACGTTTACGCCGTAACTAGACATTCAAAAGTAATTTTGAGGCCTTTAAAGTGACGAATAGAAAGTTATTTCTGAAATGAATGAACGTTTGCAGGCAAAGCAGTCTACTTAATCAGACGAAAAAACATCCAGAATTTTAGTCAAATCGAGTTATCGTCCTTTGGCGTTTCGGGCGAGGTGAATTGTTAAGAAAATATTAAAACAAACGATGCTTCTTTTCACTGAAACTTTAAATATTACTTTCCTACACATCAACAAGTCAGCACAAAATTAAATTTAGACATTTTTTACTTTGGGGCGTTAATTAAATGAAGCAGTGAAATTGAATTTTTCGAAGGGCCACTATTCTATAAAAAAATAAAAAAATTAATACGTTAATTCTTATTTCGGTGCTTGTACAGAGAAGCGTCCATATTAAATTATCAATACCACAAAAACCCTCATATACTTACGCAGCAGATTTAAAGTAGGGAAAATGATCGAGTAGAATTTTAATTAAAAATCAAAATCATTTTCATCGTATTTTGGTGAATGCAATTGATTTATTACTTGTTAATGACAGACTGAGTTATCTCCCCCTGAATTTGATGTTTTTCGCTCGAATCAATGGCCGAACAGGATTAAACGATATAACGGATTTTTATTTTTTATTACAATTCTACTCGATAGTTTTTGCTAATTTTTGGTGTACAAACCTATTTTTGCTTGATACATAAGTATATCAAAGATTTTTCCGGTTAATTTAATTGGAACTGCGATTTTCATATGTACGCTAATCTGTACAAGCACCCTTATTTCAGTCAACCAAATTATTTAGTGATAACCTAAGTTCATAAGCCTGTCCTTTAAACAAAAAAATATGAACTTGAGTTATTGCCCTTCCTTAGCTAACCCTTCACTTAAGACGACTATATTTTCTGGTTTAGTTTTCATTTCGACGTTTCACGTGTATAGCAAAATTAATTCGCCAAATTATGTCGTCCACGTGAAACATGGAAATGAAAACTCGGCCGAAAGAAATGTATAGTAAATATCTTGACAAGCCAGTCCAAAGTCGATAACTCACGTACATAATTTGCTAGTTAAAGGACAGAGAACCATTTTTTTTTAGGGCAATAGAAAAAGTTAAGTTTTTTTTCTTTGCTGAAATAGTGATTCAATCATAAGTTGTTCGGGAATAATGCAGAAAGCAATTTCACTTTAAATAATTTCAGTGACTGAAATAGAATTTAAACCAAAAACCTGTTCTTTGTTATCTTTAACTTTTTAGCTTCATACTTGCCATTGAAAAATAAACTATAACTAATTTAACAAAACTAGAATAATTTGGTGAAAATAATGTTTCAGTGACATCCATCTTAAAAGCTGAAAAGTTCAAGATAACCTATTTTTTTTTTTAAAATAATAGACACAAAACAAAGTTGGACAGAAAACATAGGTATGCGAAAAATGAAAAAGAAAAGGTCAAAACAAAAAGGAATTGCGAACTTAGTAAAAGAGAATTTGTGTGCGTAGTAATTTCAGTTGAGAGGAAAACAAAAAAAACTATGTCATTCTTTCTCGGACTAAAGTGCACCTCCTCCTACTTCGGGGTGTGGTGGCGGTGGGAGGAGAGGAAGTAACCGTGGGAGGAGGAGGAGAAATGGACACGTAAGTATTTAGAGGAATCAGCAGCAGCCGGCGAATGGGGGGGGGGGGGGTGTGTTATAAATATCTATGGTAGATTCTCAAGAAAAGCTGATTTAACGTGTGACGTCGTCAACATTTTTCGCAAAAGATTACGACTTTTCGTTGCTTATAATATAGATTAGACTCCATGGCGGTCTATGTTGGTTCGGTAAAATCCTATTCAAGTCGAAAGGAAACCACACAAAATTAAACACGGGTTCCTGAAACGAAAATCAGAAATAAACATTTTTTTAAAAAATTACATTGTTGAATTGTATTTGTGTGTGTGGGGGGGGGGGGTTAAATTGTTTTGAGTTTTTTTCAGTCACGCGGACAAGGAGCAGAGTGCAATATCTGTTCTTATACCACACTTAATCTTTTGTCCTGTGAAGCAGAAATTATTCTAGACTGAGGCGTAATTTTTTTTTTAATTGTCACAATCTAGAGTGCCCCTTTTTGGGAGAGCTAGATTTTCGCCACCTTAACCCCCCGCCCCCCCCAAAAAAATAACCTGTGTCCAACTCTGCAGTTTATTTGCTTTTGTAAATTGTTACATTCATTCTTTTAATTTTAAATAAAAATATAGGCAGCCATGGAGGTTGATCTATACACGCACCAACAAAATAAGCAAAAACAAATACGCGTGAAATGCAACAATTTATAAAAAAAAAAAACGGCTAAAGTATCCGCGTGGTTGAGGAAAAAAAATTACACTAGTAAACACTTTACAAATTAATATTTAAAAAAATTCAAATAAATCAGTAAATATTTTATCGTCTTCCGTTTCTGGAACCCGAGTTGAATTTTGTGTGGTCGCCTTTCGGCTGTTGTCACTCGTGAACGGATTTTACCGAGCGAATCTATATAAGCAGCGACGTTTTCAAGGCAAGAATGAAAAAGCCAACGTCGTTGTTGTGTCATCCGAAATGAGTAAAAGGCGAAGAAAAAAAAACAAAAAACGGTTGTGTGTCATCATGATTGACTTATGACGACTCCAGGCGAAACGAAGAATGAACTGGAAAAAAGCACGAGTGACTTTATTATTAATCACTTCGAAAATGTTTCTTTGGACAGTCATCCAGAAAAAACAGCAGAGATATTACTAGTAAGATTCGCAGTCTATATATAAAAACAAGTCGCAAGTCTGTCTGTCCGACTAAAAGTCAGAAACTACACGAGATCCACGTACAAAGCTAACATCATCGGATCCAGTATGACCCCGAACTGGTTATGGGAACAACAAATTAAAAAAAAATCTATTAATATTCATTCGTTTAGTGCAGTGACGTGCGGGATTGTTTCAAAAACACTGAAATTAGGTCGAACAGTCAGTCAGATTTTTTTTTTCTTGGTTCCTATATAATGAACCAGTTCTCAAAGAGGGTAAATTCGTAGTTTCCTACCTAAAATGGCGGACCACGCTTACGTAAACGAACCGTCTGCTATTTTTCGATCTCACAAATGAGTAAGTAAACCCAAATAAATTTTGTTGGACTAATTTCCGAACTGTATTTCCTTTAAAATAATGTACGGTAAATTTGAAATCAATCCGAAACAATTTATTTGGGTTTACGGTACTTATTCAGATTAGGACCCGAGCTAACGTCAACCGTGTCGTTAGGGTATGGTTAGGGTCAGCTCGGGTCCTAATCTGGAGAAGCACCGGGTTTACTTACTCATTCGTGTGGTCGGAAAATATCAGACGGTTCACTGACGTCAGAGGTGTCCGCCATTTTAGGTGGGAAACGACAAATTTACCTCAAAGAGACAATCTAAGAGAAATGTTACGTACACCATTTTGGTATTTTTATAGAATCAGTCCAGTCTTCAAACCGGTTACACGGGGGGGGGGGGGGGTGTAGAGGAGTTTTATTTTCGTAAAGTTTTTTCACACGTAATCATTTACAATAAGTTGAGTCCCCCCACCCCCACCCGATTGATTCCATAAAATTACCATTTTTTAAAAAAGTTTATTTTAAAGTTTATTATCCATTCCCAGGGCAACGCAAAAAAACAAAATCTAGTCTTTGTTTTTATGAGTTTATTTTTAAAAAAGGAAAAAGAAAAGTATGACGCAAGAAAAACATCCCGGAATGAATTGTTAATATTAGTGAAATTTCGTTTTTAAATAACGATAGTGAAACAGCTGTTATCAGGATTCGTAATTAATTTGATTCAAAGTAAATTTTAAAATAAATAAACAAAAACGATCAGGTGATAAAAGTCAACAATCATAAAATTCATTTCCGATTTGTCACAAAAAAAAAAAAAACTAAAAAAAAACAAAACAAAACAAAAAAATGACCACGGGGGGGGGGGGGGGGGGGAAGAGACAATAGAATTTGTCTTTTGTTTCCGAAAAAACTTTTTAAAAAGTAAATTTAGCTCATCCATTATTTTCTTCACTTAGACTTTTATTAAAATATTTTTCTTTCATAGATTTATTAAAATAAAAAAAAGTTAGAAAACAGAATTTTGAGAAATTAACTAAACTGTTTATTACAAAAGAGGAAACGATCAAATTTTTAGTACAATGAGTCATTGATTATTAAAAATAGCAACACAAAGGGGGGAAATACAATTTAGGGAAGCGAAGGGAAAACAGTAAAAAAAACCCAGTGACACCTCATTATTAACGATTATTAACGATTATTAACAATTATTAACAATTATTAACCTTTCTGCTGAGTTAAAATAGAAAGAATTTCGGTTAACAAAGAATAGATTAACACACATGTCAAAAAGGTCAGTTTCAAGTTTTATAATTATTAAACAAAGAAGTCGGGGTCGGTGCGACGATTAGGGTCCCTTTACCCCCCCCCCCTTTCTATGCGTACAAAAGGGAAAGTTTTAATATGAATGTGAAAATTGAGATGTTTTTTTGTTTTATTAAAATAAAAAATAAAATTGAAAAAAAAACAAAACATGACATTTAATATAAGAAAAATAATTTAAAAAAAATTAATTAAAAAATGTGAAACATGAAAAACACGTGAACCTTTATTTTTTTACGCTCAACCTCATGGTGACTCGTTATTATGTCAATAGGAAAAGAAAGGCCTACTCGTGGTAGCACGGTTATTTATTTACATTTCATATAATATAGCATTCAAAGTATTAAAAAAAAAAAATTTAATAGTGTAAATATGTACACAGACAGTCAAAGGAAATAATTATTTAAAATAAAATTTAATAACTAAGAAAAAAAAACAAACTTACTTTGCATATAGACTCCTCATTTGTAAGTAAGTTGCGCGCCTGGTAAACATTTCGCCCTTCTTGTTCCCGTAGTTCGGTAAGAATATATTTGTCTACGTGCAAATTACCACTGGTTTTTGGAAATTCGGGTTGATACGACACCTGTAAATCAGGACTTAAATTGCCCTGGTTTGTCGTGGGGTTATTGATTTCGTCCTCTGTTTTTTTCTCCTCCCCCGGGGGAGCATTGCAAAACGGTGGTCTGAGTCTTGTTGCAGAAGAAATACTTGTTATTAGACTCATATGGGGGCAGATAGCAATTGAAAAATGTCTGAGACAGGTACCCCACGAGGTAGCTAAAATTGAACAGTACAATTAGATATAATATATATATATATATATATATTATATGAAATTATATATAAGTTTTCAGTCGGGGAGAATTCTGAGGATGGGTGATACTGTGAAACTGCAGCAATGTATCAAGCTAAGTAGATTCTATCATTTATTATAATGAAATTAGATTGATTTTGTTTTCCTCTTTGGCTCAACACAATTTCAAGGTGACGAACTTGTTAACTATTCTGTATAAATCAGAAATGTACAACCTAGGTTCCACGTGATTCCTTTCGAAAAGAATCGGGGATCTATTATTTCTAATTTCTTTCAAAGAAAGAAAAACGAGTTAGTAATATTAATTATGTAATAATTAATTGTTGCGAAACTAAACTGATATTTCATTTACCCAAACTTTTACTTAATTAAGTGTGGAATGTATTAGAATTTTTATAAATTATTTTGGGGTTTTTTTTTTACGCCTTTTTATTTCGCAAGAAAATAAAAAAAGGGTCACGATTTCTTCGACGTCAAACTAAAAATGAATCAATAATTTTTGTCACAATTCTGGACGATTCAAATCAAAAGTGAATATAATAATTAAACATTAAAGTCGTAAATGTATCACGAAGAAGAAAGCATTTTTGAAGAATTGGAAGTCTTTGAGAAATGATCAATTCAGTTTGACTGTGATCAAATAATGATTAAAGAGACATCCTTCTATATAACTTTATTAACTTATTTTATTTAGGATGGGTTAAATGTCATAAGTAACGATGGTGAAATATTAATTTTCTAGTGTCATGTGATTGTGAAATGTGTGATTGTGAAATATGCGATGACGCCAATTCGTGTGGTATAAGTTTTCTTGCGACTAGATCTTTGATTGTGTAGGTAATCTCCAAGGTAGGAATCGCGATCAAGGTCTCACTCTGTGGAAATTGGTAGCAGACATTCCTGGATATGTAACTGTTGGCTTCATTATCACAATCCACATTCAATAATACTTTACTCATTGCGTCAGCATTTAATAATGTTTAAGTTTCATATTAGCCATTTTTTTTTTTTAATTTAAAAAAACAAAAAACGGTTATGTTAGCAGTTATTAAAGAAACACAAAGCAGTTTTATATAAACCGAACAAGTCCGGATTTGGGTTTTAAAATACCTTTTTTCTTTCAATTTGACATATTTAATAAATAAATAAAAATTCTTCAAATGCGGTCAAAATGAACAATGTACAATGAAGAAGCCATTTTCACATTTATTGGTTTAAAAATGTGAATTAAATTTATAAAATCATCTTTTTTTTTTAATGATTAAATGAAAGACTAGAGTTTATGCATCATTAAAAGATACAATAATATGATTTAAAAAAAAAATAAATATGAAACTAGAAATCCATATTTTCAATTGATTTCAGAATGAAATCCATAACAAAAAAAAATTGCTTTTTTTTTATGTAAGGTTCAGTTGTATTTAAGGGAAGATCCTTTTTTATACAAACTTTGTGTTGAATATTTCGAAATCTGGTAAAATCCAGGCATATCAAAAGCAAATATATTTAAAAAAATAGGCGTTTTTTTTTTACCGTAACGTTTTTTTTGCGCAAAAAAATAAAATCGGGCTGTAAAAAATTCCCTGCAGTCCTGTGTTTTATGAAGCTTCCATGAAAGAACTGGTATGTATTTTTGGTAGTTTTTGTGTATTATTGTCTTTTACAACTACTTTTACTGTATTCAAAGCAGTTTTATATATTTAAAAATATTTCCAAGGCAGAGAAGGGTGTGCAATACACACGGCACCCCTTCACAGCTCTGCTACGTTATAGCATGCAGCCATGTCTGTTTTGAAATCAGTAGCGTTTCTATTTTTATATGGCCGAATCACACCCACCATATCGTGGTTCACATAACGTTTATTAAAAATACGTCGAAAAATTTGAAAAACACTTCATAAAATAAACGCAATTTATCTTGCAAAATGTTTTCCGTTATTTTCATGAATTTTAAATCATGATTTAATGAAAAATAAGTTCAAATCATTCGGAACTATTTTCTCTCATGACAGCCGGCATTTTTCTGAATGACGTCTTAGGGAAATTATTACGGTCAGCGATGACGTAAAATGAAACGCGCGCTAAACTTGAATTGGCAATGTAACGCCTTGGCAGAGAGCGAGGAGGAGGGAAATCCTTTCTTTCTGTCAGAAAAAAAGGGGTTTAAAAAAATAAATAAATAATCAACGTATATTTTCCCTCCTTTTTAATTACTTATATCGTTATACGAATGTGTTTACACCAAACCGACAGTGTTTTTAAACGCTTTTTGTTTAACTAGGGAGCTGGAACATACGAACATCGCAAAATTTAATCGAGTATTGATTTACTCCTCTCCAGGAGTTAGGCACAAGGCCAGTTTTTATCTTACTCCCACAAGTAAGATGTGACCCAAGGTCGGGTCGGGAAAGTGAGGTTTAAAAGTTGCCTGGGCAGCCCCATCGGCATTCCCCGGTAGGGGCGCCTCAGGCAGTGAGCAAGAAACTTACTCCTCCCCGAAGAGAGGAGGCAAAGCCTGGGAATCTCATAACCTCCACTCTATAATAAAGGGCAATGTGTATTTATTTGTAAATATATATTCACCCCGTCACCCTAAAATCTGTCAATTTCTTTTCTGCTTTCTATACCGATTTATACGTTTTTTTTCCTTTTTTTTTCTATTTCCCAGTTTGCAACGTTTTCTTTCTTTCTTAAGTGAACTACAATTGTTCTCCATTTGTAACCACTAACGTCTTTGATGTTTTAATGTGTTTGTAACACCCAGCGTCATTTTTAATGTTTAGCCCCCCCCCCTTCTTTAAAAATTTTTTTTTTTTTAACATAGTTCAACCCAAACAAAGCAGGCCGCCACTGAAAACGCAAGGGTCCACTGAGAATTAGAGTTCAATGTAGGGGTCTCAGATGCCGGAAGGCTTTCTATTCTAATATTTTCTTTTCCTCGAACTGCTTGGCTTTGGAATTCTCTCCCTGCTCCCTGTTTCGCCGACTGTACCAACATGCAGTGATGTGAACAAGCATATAACTGTACAAGTCACCTATAAATCTGGCCCCTAATTCACAGTAGTCCCTTGTGTCTCAGTGGCAGTGTGCCTTACTTTGGGGTGAATTGAACTAAAAGAAATAAATAAAACTCTCAAATCGCATTTTCCATTTACTGTTTTGGTCTCTCTTTCATATTATACTAGCAGGGCTACCCGGCGTTGCTCGGGGTCATAACAACACAAAATAGAAGAAAAATAGCGTGTGTAACATCTTTATATTCAAACTTCTATCTCTCTTCCTCTCTTTCTCCCTCTCTCTCCCTCTTCCTTCTCTCTCTATATAGCCGTCTCTTTATCTTTCTCCCTTTCTCTTGCGATGTTAGTAAGGAGGCCTTCAGAGAATGTTAATAAGCCAATAGTCCGAAGAGATTCCCCTCCCCCCTCCCTCTATTTCAACATATTAAGAAGATACGCAATGTTGATGAAGTCAACAGTCTGAAGAGAGTTCATATATACCAGTTACTACTAAAAGTAATACTTACATCGTAAAATTATTGATCCCGGACAACGCCGAGAAAACCAAATGGTCACGCTCAATTCCTAATTTCTTCCCACCCTTCCATTTCAACACATTAGAAAAATACTTGATGTTGATAAATGCAATATTCCGAAGAGATTTACTATATATACCTTACAGAACGTAATACTGTAATCTTACAATTTTAGATCCCGGACAATACCGACAAGAACTATTTAATATATACTAACTTTTTCTTCCTCCAGCCAATATGTAGTACTTTACATTTTGCTATATTGCATTTTAATTTCCAAGTATATTATCAATATGGCAACTTATTTCGATCCATCTGCGTCGTTTCTTTTCCTTGTGCTGCTGGACTCTGGAACTCCCTCCCTGCCCCCTGTTTCCCTGACGGTACTGACATACAGAAATTTAAAACTAATGTAAACAGAAATCTTGCTGCACAACTCCCAATTAAGGTTGACCCCCCCCCCCCTAAAAAAAACAACAAAAAAACCTCTCACCCTTTTTCTCAGTAGACCTTTACGTCTACAGTGGCGGTCTGCCTCGTTTGGGGTGAACTTTGTTAAAAAAAAAAAAAAAAATGGTTAAACAATTCGTTTAATATCATCAGCAAATAATTCGGCAATGCTACATTAACAATAATAAAAGGGGATTAAAAAAAAACAAATTTAAAACAAATAAGTTTTACCAAAACGCAAGAAAATTTAAACTTCTATCGACTTGCATAACTTTTTGTTTTATAACATTCTTGCATAACAGTTTTTACACTTTTTTAAGTGTTTGTTTTTTCAGATTTTGTATCGTTTCCTAGAAGGCTTGTAAAAAAACGAATTCAAGCTGGCCACGCGAGGTCGAAACCTTCATTATCATGCAAAGTATTTTGAAATAAAGAACTTAAAAACAGTTTCAGTGAGTTAAAATTATACGGATTGGTCGAAAATTTAATTTTCTATTATTTGTATTTTTTAAAATTTTCGATTTTTCAGTTGTTAAACATACGACATCGAAGCTTCACAGCAAGTAAAATATGGTGCCATGTTCAATCCGTTTTTTTTACAAGCGTCAGAGGCAAAGACAGAAAATCGGAAAAAAAACAAACACTTAAAAAAAGTATTAGAACTGAAATGCTATGCAAGTCGATAGAAGATTTAATTTTCTTGTATTTGGTAAAAGTTATTTGTTGTAAATTTGTTTTTTTTTCACACTTTTTTTCGTTGTTAGCTATACTGTACGTTGGCCAATAATTCTTTTTCGATAAGTCCCTATTTACTTGCCTCCCTCACAGAATAGGTACTACACTTTGAATTATTTATTTGCAGAAAATATAAAAAAATACATTCTATACAAATTAGGCACAAGGCCATCAAAAGTGTGGAAAATGGGTGTTGTTGGTCATCCTTTGTCTATAGCAGGGGCGGGCAGTCTCCGGCCCGCGGGCCGGATATGGCCCGCGAAGGCTTAGTGTCCGGCCCGCCACCCTGCTATGCTTTATTATTGCAATCCGGCCCGCGGACCTCCCAGTAAAACTAATCTCATTTTGTGACATAGACGTAAAAGTAGGTTTCAATTAAGATTTACAGTGGGATTAAAATATATAAATATCAGTGAGCTATGATGCATGTATATTTCATTTTTCTTTAACTATTAATTTCAAATCCTTGGCCTGAGATAAAAATAGAAAAAGAGAAAGAGAGGGGCAAAGAGGAAACGAGAGACGAGGAAAGGGTATGAAACAGAGAACTTATGTGAGGTGTGTCAAAACGAATGCTGGATCAACTTGCTACTTCCCCTCCGTCATTATTTTTGATGATTCCAAAATGGCTCTTCGTCGGCGCCTTTTATAACATCGCATACAGAAGTCTCTTGAGAAAAAAATATCACATTTGTCGAGTGTTCTATGCAATTTTTGTACAATTTATTCATGTAAACAAAATATAGTAATTCTGAGATTTCGTTTTTCACTCCGGCTCGCGATTTCCTTCCAAAAGTCTCATCTGGCCCTCACTCTGAAAAGGTTGCCCGCCCCCGGTCTAAGGTAATAAAAGTGTCTATCCTACTCTAAACTAAAATTGTCTCAGTCACCACAATACCACATTTACACTAGGGACTGTCTTACTTACGATATCCCTAATTGGTTTGACATTTTTATTTTTCATAAATATGATTATCAACGGGGAGTGGGAAAGAACAAAAAACAAAAAAAACAGTTAGTAAGACCTTCCCAACCTTTTCTAAATAATAAATCGCTCACTGTTTTCCGGTTTGTTTAGAATCGAAAAGAAGCAGGTCAATCTCTAAATGGGAGTAGGATCTAAGTGGGAGAAACAAGAAAATGGGGGACGGAGTTTGGAGAGTGGGTGATGTCCAGGTACTACACTTTAATCCCGGTATGAAGGCCCTATTTATCTACTTCCCACAGAGTAAAATGTGACACAAGGTCGGAAAGTGGGAGTTGAGAAGTACTTAGGACCTTAAAAAATTGCCTGGGCAGCCCCATCGGCATTCCCCGGTAGGGGCACCTCAGGCGATTAGCAATAAACTAACCCCTTTCTCAAAGGATGAGAAGGCAAAGCCTGGGAGGGTGGACCTCCTAGAACTGCACAGGACAGACCCATAGACCGGCGTAAATCAAACCCCGAAGGCCAAGACAATACCAGTTTATGGGGTGAAGTATCCATCGGAACAGATACTACACTTTGATCTTAGCCAAAAGGCCAAGAAAGCTCCTATTTATCTACGTCCCACACAGTAGAATGTGACACAAGGTCGGAAAGTGGGAATGCACTCCAGAGGTGGAGTGCTAGGGGCTTTTTAAAAAATTGCCTAGGCAGAATGCCTCAGACATTAAGCACTAAACTCAATCCTCCCCAAAGAGAGGAGGCAAAGCCTGGGAGCGCCACTTCCCAGAACTGCACAGGACAGACCCATTGACCGGCGTAAATCCAGATCCGAAGATCCAGACAATACCAGTTTATGGGGTGCAGTATCCATCGGAACAGATACTACACTTTGATCTTAGCCAAAAGGCCATTATTTAACACCTACCCACAATAGGAGTATGTGACACAAGGTCGGAAAGTGGGATTTGAAAAGCCAGTGCCCGAGAAGGTGAGCGCTCTAGCCATTAAAAATTGCCTGGGCAGCCCCGTCGGCATTCCCCGGTAGGGGCGCCTCAGGCAGTAAGCTATAAACTTACTCCTCCCCAAAGAGAGGAGACAAAGCCTGGGAGGGTGGACCTCCTAGAACTGCACAGGACAAACCCATAGACCGGCGGAATCAAGACCCGAAGGCCAAGACAATACCGGTCTATAGGGTGTAGTATCCACCGGAACAGATACTACACTTTGATCTTAGCCAAAAGGCCAAGAAAGCTTGTCACCTATAATTTGTTTTAATGGATGAAGTCATTCCTATGTGATGTCATAAAGTCTGTTTAAGCAGAGGTCGTCATTTCTTTGTGACATCACCGCTTTGAGATGTCATCCAGTGTGCACAGAGACAAAAAAAATAGATTCACAATTTAGTATTATCTAGATATAGATTTTTTTTTTTTTTTTTAATTTAAAAAAAACAACATTTTTTTTTTTTTTTGTAATAAAACAAAAACAATGCCACCTGCACTCTGGATTGGGACAAAATATAAAAATTGCCTCATTCTAGAAGCATCTCTCCTTCACGGACCGAGGACAGAAAAGATGAAGTGTAGTATCAGAACAGATGCTACACTTATTATACTAAATTTTGGAACACAGCTGTTAAGAGTAAGGGATCTTAATGTGAGCTATATTTTCTTTAATTTACTTTTATGCAAACGAGATAAAGATGGCGTGGAACCTTTAGTGAACATTCAGATATCTTTGATTTTTGTAACATTTTAAGAAAAGGTATTAAACATCGATCAATTACTAAATGTTTCCCAAATTCCAGTTTTTTTTTGGAGTATTTTTAAGGGTTTTTAAGGTGGCATAGACGGGCACAATCACCCATTTAAAAAGTCAAATATTCCAGATTGACTTTGAATTTGATCCATAGTCAGTAGAGAGCAATTCAGTAAGATTGCGTGAATTTCAATTTCTTCTGAAGATCCGGATTCCAACGGAATATCTAGAATAAAGCAAAAATAACGGTCATATGACCCCGTTTGCATTGGTTTCCACACACCAAAATCACCTTACACATTCGAAAGTCACTTTTGGCGGCCAAAGTAAAAATCATTCTTTTGGAGCCGATAGCTAAGCATTTTAAGGATAAAAAATTTTCAACGTTCATTCAGAGTAGACACAGTGAGTCAGATAGTCTGCCTACGCACGATATTATGCTCAGCTAAGCTCCCTCCTGTTTTTCGAGGCTTGAGCGAAACAAACTCACACTGTCATCTGCATACACACTGAAGATTAAGTGTAGCAACAAATCCTGCGAACATCTACCTGAGAGAACTGTGGGGAATGAGACATACACCATCCATTATGACCATGAAATCTCCACAGCTACCTATCTGGAAAACGCAGCTGTCAAACCTGACATTGTCATATGGAACAAGAGAGAGAGTGGCAACTTTGGTTGAGGTCAGTGTCCCTAATGATGGGGGCCAAAACAGAGCTGAAAGGTCGAAAATAACAAAATATTAAGGTACTTGCCTTTTTGGCTAAGAAGAAAGTGTAGTATCTGTTCCGATGGATACTACACCTCATAGACCGGTATCGTCTTGGCCTTCATGCCTTGATTCCGCCAGTCTGTGGGTCTGTCCTACACAATTCTGCGAGGTCCACCCTCCCAGGCTTTACCTTCTCACCTTTTGAGAAGGGGTTAGTTTATTGCTAATCACCTGAGGCGTCCCTACCGGGGAATGCCGACGGGCGCTGGCTTTAAATGTCCCAATGATCCCCGACCCCCACCTTTCCCCTTCTACAACGGGCGTTATGTCTAAGGTGTGGTGCATTCCGAGGGATGTAATTTTCATTTAATATGGAAATGAATGTTTCCGAGGAATGCACCAGCCTAAATAAATTCTTGGCCTTTGAGAAAGGGGTTAGTTTATTGCTAATCGTCTGAGGCGCCCCTACCGGGGAATGCCGACGGGGCTGCTCAGGCATTTTTGCAGGCCAGAGTGCTCTCCCTTCTCGAGGGCGCTGGCTTTTCAAATCCCACTTTCCCGACCTTGTGTCACATCTTACCGTTGTGGGAGGAAGATAAATAAAATCAGGGTCTAATGTGTGATACGAAAAAAA
Organism: Sepiola atlantica; assembly: GCA_963556195.1. Classification (NCBI taxonomy): domain Eukaryota; kingdom Metazoa; phylum Mollusca; class Cephalopoda; order Sepiida; family Sepiolidae; genus Sepiola; species Sepiola atlantica. Next base: position 108,817,520 of record OY744531.1, read on the forward strand.
ACTGGAACCTCAAAGAGATCGTCATCATTCCAGTTATCATAGGAGCCACTGGACTCATGAAGAAGAACTTGAAAAAGTATTTGGCAAGTAAACCCGGTGAACCAAGTGCAAGAGAAATACAAACAACTGCACTCCAGGGAACAGCCAGAATCCTGAAAAGATCTCTCGGTTGGAGGCTGTAAATAGCGGGTGATCGTATGGCATTTGGAAGAATGCCCCGTCCCCAGGAAATGAAAAAAAACAAAAAAAACAAAACAAAAGGACATACACACACACACACACACACACAATGTCTCTCACACGCATATACGCATTGAAAGGAAACAAATATATACACACATACACTTATAACTCTTGTTGCCTTCTTCTCTGAGAACTTTACAATATGAGAACTCAATTTGTATAATTTTGGTTATTTGGACTACATTTCTCATCTTGAGTGTTATCATCACAACGTTTCGGCCGCTGTAACCTCCGGCCTTTTTCAGGTGTATCTCTTCGAACGTGGGAATATTTCTGTCAAACTCGGGAATCTGAATGAAATTTCGAACGGAACCCTTTATTTAATCCACGGGGGTAGCATGCTCTTGTTCCGTCAGCCATGACTGGGAGAAGTCTTCAGTAATTCGCAATTCTTTGTATCGCCCGCACCGAGGATTGAACCTTCAGATGACTATCACTTAGAACTGAATTTAACTTAGTTCTTTATCCACTTCGTCACGGGTCCTTGTGGACCTTAATAAATAAATAAATAACATGAATTGGAACAAATACATTGAAGACATTGCCAAGGCTGCCGCAAAGAAGGTTGGCTCCCTCTACCGTGCCAGTAAACTCCTCACACCTGACATTATCCTGTATCTCTACAAAGCCACCATCCGCCCATGCATGGAGTATTGTTGCCACATCTGGGCTGGTGCATCATCTCCCTCCTTGACAAGGTCCAAAAAAAAGTCACAAATCTAATAGGTCCCTCACTGTCAACCAAGCTCCAGTCCCTGTCCCATCGCCGCAATGTAGCATCCTTGTGCTTGTTTTACATGGATTGTGCTCCGATGAATTGGCTACTGTGGTGCCCCCTCGACGTAAGTTCACTAGACCAACTCGACGATCAACTAAATCTCATTCATTCACTGTCCCCAGATGTCGGAGAGCCTTCTACTCAAATAGCTTCTTTCCTCGTGCTGCTGGCCTCCGGAACTCCCTCCCTGACCCCTGTTTCCCCGACGGTACTGACATGCAGAAGTTTAAAACTAATGTAAACAGACATCTCGCTGCGCAGATCCCAATTTGGGTTAAATACCCCCCAACCTTCTCCCTTTTCTTTTTTCTCAGTAACCCCTTACGTCTACAGTGGCGGCCTGCCTTGTCTGGGGTAAACTATGTTAAAAAAAATAATAAATAAATTAAAAAATAAAAATAAATTAAATAATAATCAGAAATATGAGAACTCAACTTTTAAAATAAATAATTACTTATTTACAACAATTGTAAATTTCTACATATATAAACATTTCTACATATATAAACATTTCTAGACATATAAACATGTCTACATATATAAACAGTTTTACATATATAAACATTTCTACATATATAAACATTTCTACATATATAAACATTTCTACATATATAAACATGTCTACATATATAAACAGTTTTCCATATATAAACATTTCTAGATATATAAACATTTCTACATATATGAACATTTCATCATATATAAACATTTCATCATATATAAACATTTCTAGATATATAAACATTTCTACATATAAGCATTTCTACATATATAAACATCTCTACATATATAAACATTTCTACATATATAACATTTCTAGATATATAAACATGTCTACATATATAAACATGTCTACATATATAAACATTTCTACATATATAAACATGTCTACATATATAAACATTTCTACATATATAACATTTCTACATATAAGCATTTCTACATATATAAACATCTCTACATATATAAACATTTCTACATATATAACATTTCTAGATATATAAACATGTCTACATATGTAAACATTTCTACATATATAACATTTCTACATATATAAACATGTCTACATATATAAACATTTCTACATATATAACATTTCTACATATATAAACATGTCTACATATATAAACATTTCTACATATATAAACATTTCTAGATATATAAATATTTCTAGATATATAAACATGTCTGCATATATGAACATTTCTAGATATATTAACATGTCTACATATATAAACATTTCATCATATATAACCATTTCTACATATATAAACATTTCTACATATAAGCATGTCTACATATATAAACATGTCTACATATATAAACATTTCTAGATATATAAACATGTCTACATATATAAACATTTCTACATATATAAACATGTCTCTATATATAAACATGTCTACATATATAAACATTTCTACATATATAAACATGTCTCTATATATAAACATGTCTACATATATAAACATTTCTAGATATATAAACATGTCTCTATATATAAACATGTCTAAATATATAAACATTTCTACATATATAAACATTTCTACATATATAAACATTTCTACATATATAAACATTTCATCATATATAACCATTTCTACATATATAAACATGTCTACATATATAAACATTTCTACATATATACACATTTCTAGATATATAAAGATGTCTACATATATAAACATTTCTACATATATAAACATTTCTACATATATAAACATTTCTAGATATATAAACATGTCTACATATATAAACATGTCTACATATATAAACATGTCTAAATATATAAACAGTTTTACATATATAAACATTTCTAGATATATAAACATTTCTAAATATATAAACATGTCTACATATATAAACATTTCTACGTATATAAACATGTCTATATAAACATTTCTACATATATAAACATGTCTACATATATAAACATGTCTACATATATAAACATTTCTACATATATAAACATGTCTACATATATAAACATGTCTACATATATAAACATTTCTACATATATAAACATATCTATATATATAAACATTTCTACATATATAAACATGTCTACATATATAAACATTTCTAGATATATAAACATGTCTACATATATAAACATGCCTACATATATAAACATTTCTACATATATAAACATGTCTATATATATAAACATTTCTAGATATATAAACATGTCTACATATATAAACATTTCTACATATATAAACATTTCTAGATATATAAACATGTCTGCATATATAAACATTTCTACATATATAAACATTTCTACATATATAACATGTCTACATATATAAACATGTCTACATATATAAACATTTCTACATATATAAACATGTCTACATATATAAACATGTCTACATATATAAACATTTCTACATATATAAACATGTCTAAATATATAAACATTTCTACATATATAAACATTTCTACATATAAGGATTTCTACATATAAGCATGTCTACATATATAAACATTTCTACATATATAAACATTTCTAGATATATAAACATGTCTAGATATATACACATTTCTATATATATGAACATTTTTAGATATATTAACATGTCTACATATATAAACATTTCTACATATATAAACATTTCTAGATATATAAACATTTCTACATATATAAACATTTCTAGATATATAAACATTTCTACATATATAAACATTTCTAGATATATAAACATGTCTACATATATAAACATTTCTACATATATAAACATGTCTACATATATAAACATTTCTACATATATAAACATGTCTACATATATAAACATTTCTACATATATAAACATGTCTACATATATAAACATTTCTACATATATACACATTTCTAGATATATAAAGATGTCTACATATATAAACATTTCTACATATATAAACATTTCTACATATATAAACATTTCTAGATATATAAACATGTCTACATATATAAACATGTCTACATATATAAACATGTCTAAATATATAAACAGTTTTACATATATAAACATTTCTAGATATATAAACATTTCTAAATATATAAACATGTCTACATATATAAACATTTCTACGTATATAAACATGTCTATATAAACATTTCTACATATATAAACATGTCTACATATATAAACATGTCTACATATATAAACATTTCTACATATATAAACATGTCTACATATATAAACATGTCTACATATATAAACATTTCTACATATATAAACATGTCTATATATATAAACATTTCTACATATATAAACATGTCTACATATATAAACATTTCTAGATATATAAACATGTCTACATATATAAACATGCCTACATATATAAACATTTCTACATATATAAACATGTCTATATATATAAACATTTCTAGATATATAAACATGTCTACATATATAAACATTTCTACATATATAAACTTTTCTACATATATAAACATAAACAAGCATCGATTTGGTGACAATTTATAATCTGCAAAGGGAGATAATTAAATTATGGATTTCTTTTTTAACAAATTAAAAAAAATATTCAAAAACAAATAATAGTTAAATTTAAAAAAAAAAAAAATGTTGTTATGGAAATCGCTCCAGACAAGGCATGAAACCACTTGATGTAAGAAGCTAAAAAAATACTACTTTAAGGTTAAAAACTAGTCAACGATAAGTGTTCCTTGAATAGTGGCGATGTCAATTGTTATAAATATATCGCGTTCGTTAAACCCTAACCCTAACCCTAACGCCAACCCTAACCCTATCTCTTTTATTCAACATTCATGTTTTTATCCGATGTTGTAGGGATACGTCCTTGACAATTAGTCCGACAGTTGCTTTGTTGGCTGAGGTATGTGGTTTTGTTCAGTCCTAGGAGGTCCACCCTCCCAGGCTTTACCTTCTCTCTGAGAAGGCGTTAGTTCATTGCTACTAAACGCCGTGGTCGCTCCTACTGGAGAATTCAAACGGGGTAACTCAGGCATTTTTTGTAGGTCAGAGTGCAATTATCCTGCTCTGCATACCCTTACCGATGCAGGTATAAAATCCTTTATGCATGCGTGTTGAACTTCTCGTCACCGTCGTTGTTGTTGTTGTTGTTGTTGTTGCCGCTATCATCGGTGTGAGCTCAGGTTGTTTTTCGTCTCTTGATAAACTCACGCCGGCACTCATTGTTTAGTTATAAAAGGTTTATTCAAAAGGACAGACACTTCGTAAGCGTGTGTAACTCACACACACACACACACACACAGAATGACTGACTGACTGGAACAAACAGAGAGAGTGAGAGAGAGAAAATAAAAATGAGAGTGAGAATGAAAGAGAAAGAGAGAGAGAGAGAGAGAGAGAGAGGGGGAGAGAGAGAGATGAGATAGTTAAATCAACAGATAGCCCGTCTCACTACATCAGCCACCCGACACATGCTTTCTCCATTTTGGGGACAGCACGTAAACATGTCTTTTCTCATCCAAGTCTCGGCAGCTAAGAGAGAGAAATCATGTGGTTGGCATAACTTCCGCCCGGTGTCTCCCTCCGACCCTTGACCTCTAAACTTTTCCACTCCTACATGACTATGCGCTGGCTTCTCAACATCACACCCAACCCAACCCTAACTCTAACTCCAACCCAACCCTAACCCTAAACCCAACCCTAACTTGGCAAGGAGGTAAATAATGTTTTATCCGTTTTTATCGATTTTCCAACATTTATTACAATTTACTTGTCAGCGTGTATCTTAACACATTAAAAAGACACAGCAATCGTCTACATCTTGTAGCAGTTACATGATTATAGTCTATTTTCTTTTGCACTCACATGTTCTCACTCGCGGAGTGATTAGTATGTTGTTCGGTAAGAACACACTGGCATGTTCTCACTCGCGGAGTGATTAGTATGTGGTTCGGTAAGAACACACTGGCATGTTCTCACTCGCGGAGTGATTAGTATGTGGTTCGGTAAGAACACACTGGCATGTTCTCACTCGCGGAGTGATTAGTATGTGGTTGGGTAAGAACACACTGGCATGTTCTCACTCGCGGAGTGATTAGTATGTGGTTCGGTAAGAACACACTGGCATGTTCTCACTCGCGGAGTGATTAGTATGTGGTTCGGTAAGAACACACTGGCATGTTCTCACTCGCATAGTTTTAGAACACCCTTTTTTAGTGTTCTAGTTTTTAGGGGATCATTTTTATGGAAAACAGTTTTAAGGGATACACGAATGTGAGAGAGCGAGATAAATGTTATATAAAATAATGAGGCAAAAACATAAGTTCACAAAAGAGGTATTTTATATATAAAGTATAGGTATTTTATATATAAAGTATAGGTATTTTATATATAAAGTATAGGTATTTTATATATAAAGTATAGGTATTTTATATATAAAGTACATATATTTTATATATAAATTATAGGTATTTTATATATAAAGTATAGGTATTTTATATATAAAGTATAGGTATTTTATATATAAAGTATAGGTATTTTATATATAATGTATAGGTATTTTATATATAAATTATAGGTATTTTATATATAAATTATAGGTATTTTATATATAAAGTATAGGTATTTTATATATAAAGTATAGGTATTTTATATATAAATTATAGGTATTTTATATATAAATTATAGGTATTTTATATATAAAGTATAGGTATTTTATATATAAAGTATAGGTATTTTATATATAAATTATAGGTATTTTATATATAAATTATAGGTATTTTATATATAAAGTATAGGTATTTTATATATAAAGTATAGGTATTTTATATATAATGTATAGGTATTTTATATATAAATTATAGGTATTTTATATATAAAGTATAGGTATTTTATATATAAAGTATAGGTATTTTATATATAAAGTATAGGTATTTTATATATAAAGTATAGGTATTTTATATATAAAGTATAGGTATTTTATATATAAAGTATAGGTATTTTATATATAAAGTATAGGTATTTTATATATAAAGTATAGGTATTTTATATATAAAGTATAGGTATTTTATATATAATGTATAGGTATTTTATATATAAAGTATAGGTATTTTATATATAAAGTATAGGTATTTTATATATAAAGTATAGGTATTTTATATATAAAGTATAGGTATTTTATATATAAAGTATAGGTATTTTATATATAAAGTACATATATTTTATATATAAAGTATAGGTATTTTATATATAGAGTATAGGTATTTTATATATAAAGTATAGGTATTTTATATATAGAGTATAGGTATTTTATATATAAAGTATAGGTATTTTATATATAAAGTATAGGTATTTTATATATAAATTATAGGTATTTTATATATAAAGTACATATATTTTATATATAAATTATAGGTATTTTATATATAAAGTATAGGTATTTTATATATAAAGTATAGGTATTTTATATATAGAGTATAGGTATTTTATATATAAAGTATAGGTATTTTATATATAAAGTATAGGTATTTTATATATAAAGTATAGTTATTTTATATATAAAGTACATATATTTTATATATAAAGTATAGGTATTTTATATATAAAGTATAGGTATTTTATATATAAAGTATAGGTATTTTATATATAAATTATAGGTATTTTATATATAATGTATAGGTATTTTATATATAAAGTATAGGTATTTTATATATAAAGTATAGGTATTTTATATATAAAGTACATATATTTTATATATAAAGTATAGGTATTTTATATATAAAGTATAGGTATTTTATATATAAAGTATAGGTATTTTATATATAAATTATAGGTATTTTATATATAAAGTATAGGTATTTTATATATAAAGTATAGTTATTTTATATATAAAGTACATATATTTTATATATAAAGTATAGGTATTTTATATATAAAGTATAGGTATTTTATATATAAAGTATAGGTATTTTATATATAAATTATAGGTATTTTATATATAAAGTATAGGTATTTTATATATAGAGTATAGGTATTTTATATATAAAGTATAGTTATTTTATATATAAAGTATAGGTATTTCATATATAAAGTATAGTTATTTTATATATAAAGTATAGGTATTTTATATATAAAGTATAGGTATTTTATATATAGAGTATAGGTATTTTATATATAAAGTATATGTATTTTATATATAAAGTATAGGTATTTTATATATAAAGTATAGGTATTTTATATATAAATTATAGGTATTTTATATATAAAGTATAGGTATTTTATATATAAAGTATAGGTATTTTATATATAGAGTATAGGTATTTTATATATAAAGTATATGTATTTTATATATAAAGTATAGGTATTTTATATATAAAGTATAGGTATTTTATATATAAATTATAGGTATTTTATATATAAAGTATAGGTATTTTATATATAAAGTATAGTTATTTTATATATAAAGTATAGGTATTTTATATATAAATTATAGGTATTTTATATATAAAGTATAGGTATTTTATATATTTTATATATTTTTAATAGTTGCAGTTTACATTGATAGGAAAACATATTTTGAGAGTCCTAGCAGAACAAGAGGATTCATTTGTTGAGATATTGAGGAAGCCAGAGTCGATAATTTAAGGGCTGTGAATTATCCACAGGTCAGAAAAGTCGTAATCAAACCTTCCCCACTCAATTACACAATTTACATTTGATTAAAAGTTATTAATAAAAGTAATGTTCATTTGATACGTTAGTTTTCATTGTAGAAAGTTAGGAATGTTGTGAGCGTTAAAATGAATGTTTATACATTTTATTTTCAATCAGCAGACGACAGTTTGAAAGAGTTAAGGCATTGTGTGTGTGTGTGTGTGTCATGTTAGTGTCAAAGTGTGTATGCAATTGACTGTGTGTGTGCGTGAGTTGAGGAATGTAGCTTTCCCAAAGTCCAACAGCGGGGGTGGGGGTGGGGGGTAGGGAATCTTGCGTAATGTAGATGTTAGCTCTGTTGTGGATTTTGACTCAACATGTTTATGGAAGGAAAAATCTGTCCTCGTATGCACTCGTGATGGATCAAAACGACAAATTCGGCAAATTCAGAGAGACGTCTCGAAATAAGGCTTCGGCAAAATGAGGCTTTCGGCAAAATAAAGTTTTTGGTAGAATGAAGTTTTCTGGCAAAGTTTTACTTTCCTCGAAATAAGGCTTCAGCAAAATGAGGCTTTCGGCAAAATGTGACTTTCGGCAAAATGAAGTTTTCGGCCAAATTTTACTTACAGCAAAATGAGTCTTTCAGCAAAATGTGACTGTCGACAAAATGAAGTTTTCGGCCAAATTTTACTTACAGCAAAATGAGACTTTCGGCAAAATGTGACTTTCGTCAAAATGAAGTTTTCGACCAAATTTTACTTACAGCAAAATGAGGCTTTCAGCAAAATGTGACTTTCGGCAAAATGAAGTTTTCGGCCAAATTTTACTTACAGCAAAATGAGTCTTTCAGCAAAATGTGACTGTCGGCAATATTGAGTTTTCGGCAAAATGTGAATTTCAGCAAAATCTGACTTTCGATAAACTTAGCTACACAAATATAACAGGCACAGATGTAACAATAGTTAATGTTCTATCTAAATAAAGAAACAATTAGCAAACGGGGTGTGTCCGATGCACTTTGTCTTTTTATAATGACTGAAAGTGACTGAAAATCCGAAACGCAAAAACCCACCGCCCACTTTAGGAGCCCCTCATTCAAGAAGTATGCCAGCTAAAGCAATCAAATTAGATTTCCTGTCATTTACATTCTAATAAATTATGTCTCGCCAGTTTTCATATTCATTCCTGCAATAGGAAGGACGGAATTACCATTCGAAATTTGCCTGATTTGGGAACATCATTAAAATAGCCTATTTTCATAAGTTAAGTGGATCAGGTGGCCCGTTCAATTATTGCATGTTATACAAGCAGGGGCACTCGGTATTGTCCGGGAATGGAACTGCTCCTTATCTATTAGGAGACGAAAGCAAAATATGTTTTATAGAAATTTATTTGAATTAGTTTTTTCTACTCTATTATCACCGATTGTTACGACTAACAACACCCTACCTGAGAGTTCATCATCCAAACTCCTCGGCCTAACCTTCAAAGATAACATGAATTGTAACAAATACATAGAAGACATTGCCAAGGCTGCTGCAAAGAAAGTGGGATCCCTCTACCGTGCTAGTAAACTACTCACAAGTACTTTGATGTAAGTTCTCTGACAGACTCGTAGCACTTGTCCCCTATCGATGTAAATACCCCCGACAAGCAGCAAAATCCCACCCCTTTACTGTGGAGGTCCCCAGATGCCGTAAAGCTTTCTACTCTAATGTTTCTTCCCTCGAACTGCTAGACTTTGGAATTCCCTGCCTGTTTCCTGTTTCCCTGACTGTACTGACATGCAGAAATTTAAATGTAATGTGAACAGACACCTCGCTGCTCAACTCCCTACTTAGAGTGTTCCTGTCGGCATGGTCCCTAATTCATTCCTTACGTCCAAGTGGCAATGTGCCCCTTGTTTCGAGTAAAAAAAATCTAATAATGTCAATATCTCGGAAACTATTGAACCTAGAAACATGAATCTGGTACCAAGGTTCTCATGGTCAAGGAACCAAATAGAACCATTTCTCACTACATCAGAGTATTTATTTGTCCCGAAATGGTAAAATTCAAGATGGTCGCCACAAAAATCCCATCATGAAACTTTTCTAATGGTGGGAACCCCACTATTGACCTTTTTTGGTATTAGAGATTCTCTGAGATACCCAATCCCTATTTTTATTTTTCCCTACACTGCCCCCCAAAATGTCACATATCTTGGAGGACACCATCCATGCCCATGAACCCGATCCAGGTTTTTTCGTTTTATCCCTCAATAGTCCCCATTTCCACACCTAGGAACTGAATTGCTTGTTTTTGGCCTTTGAAACAATCCGGAAAACAGTCAGCAGCTCATATGTAAATAGATTTGGGGAGGGTCTTACTAACCACCCCAATTACCATTTTATTTGGTTGTATCGCTCTTTTTCTGTCATTTCTCGTTGTTTTTTTGTACCCCCCCCCTCTCCTCAACCGATGAAATTGTACATATGTTTTTTGTAAATAAAAAGCGTCAAACCACCGGGGATAATGTTAAGTAGATTTGCCAATAGAGTGAATGTGGTATTTCGGTAATTGGAACTAGTTTACAGAATAAACCAGGTGGACGATAGCCGACGTCCATCCAACCCCATCCAACTTTGGCCTTGTGCCACATCTTCATGTTTTATCAAAAAAATAATTTTTTTGTAAAATTTTGAGATAAATCCCTGACCTTTTGGCTAAGAAGAAAGTGTAGTATCTGTTTGGATGAATGCTGCGCTCTGTAGACCGGTACCATCTCAGTCTTCGGCCCTTGATTTAGCCGGTCTAAGGTACTGTCCTGTGCAATTCTAGGAGGTCCACCCTTGCAGGCTTTGCCTTCTCACCCTTTGAGAAGGGGTTAGTTTAATGCTAATCGCCTACCGGGGAATGCCGACGGGGCTGCCCAGGCATTGTTTGTAGGCCAGAGTGCCCTTCTTCTTGGGTACTCGCTGTTCAATCCCATTTTTCCGACCTTGTGTCACATCTTACCGTTGTGGGAGGCAGATAAATACCAAGTGTAGTATCTGTTCTGATACAACACTCCATCTTTTCTGTTCTCGGTCAGTGAAGGAGAAATCCTTCTAGACTGAGACAAGTTTGTGTTTTTGTTCCAATCCAGAATACCCCTTTTTGATGAGCTGGATTATCCCCACATTCAAAACTGACCTTGTGCCTAACTCTGCCCTCGTGGGGAGGCAGATAAATGGGAACAAAATCGGTTATGTTGCGGGTGTTTTAAAAAAATGATTTTTAGACGGATTTAAAAGTCAAATAAGTTGAAATTATTTTTTTCAACAAAACTAAACTGTGAGCAAATAAGTTGAAATTATTTTTTTCAACAAAACTAAACTGTGAGCAAATATGTTAAAATTATTTTTTTCAACAAAACTAAACTGTGAGCAAATATGTTGAAATTATTTTTTTCAACAAAACTAAACTGTGAGCAAATATGTTAAAATTATTTTTTTCAACAAAACTAAACTGTGAGCAAATAAGTTGAAATTATTTTTTTCAACAAAACTAAACTGTGAGCAAATAAGTTGAAATTATTTTTTTCAACAAAACTAAACTGTGAGCAAATATGTTAAAATTATTTTTTCAACAAAACTAAACTGTGAGCAAATATGTTAAAATTATTTTTTTCAACAAAACTAAACTGTGAGCAAATAAGTTGAAATTATTTTTTTCAACAAAACTAAACTGTGAGCAAATAAGTTGAAATTATTTTTTTCAACAAAACTAAACTGTGAGCAAATAAGTTGAAATTATTTTTTTCAACAAAACTAAACTGTGAGCAAATAAGTTGAAATTATTTTTTTCAACAAAACTAAACTGTGAGCAAATAAGTTGAAATTATTTTTTTCAACAAAACTAAACTGTGAGCAAATAAGTTGAAATTATTTTTTTCAACAAAACTAAACTGTGAGCAAATAAGTTGAAATTATTTTTTTCAACAAAACTAAACTGTGAGCAACTGATCAAACAAGGAATTGGGGAAACCAATGCAAACAAGAAAGTTAAAAAAAAACCCAACAACAACATAACATGCTGATTCATACGAAAGGAAGAGAAACTGGATCACACACAGACCCTAACCCTAACCCTAACACTAACTACTAACCCTAACCCTCACGCTAATCCTAACCACTAACCCTAACTCTAACAACAAACCCTAACCCTAGCAACTTACCCTAACCCTAACAGCTAACCCTTACCCTAACCTTAACCTTAACCCTAACCCTAAACTTAACCTTAACCCTAACACTAACCCTTACCCTATCTCTAACCCTAGCAACTAACTCTAACCCTAACAACTTACCCTAACCCTAACCACTAACCCTAACCCTAACCACTAACCCTAACCCCTAAACCATAATCCTAACCCTCACCCTAACCCTAACCCCTAACCCCTAAACCATAATCCTAACCCTCACCCTAACCCCTAACCCCTAACCCCTAAACCATAATCCTAACCCTCACCCTAACCCCTAACCCCAACCCCTAAACCATAATCCTAACCCTAACCCCTAACCCCTAAACCATAATCCTAACCCTAACCCTAACCCTAACCCCTAAACCATAATCCTAACCCTAACCCTAACCCTAACCCCTAAACCATAATCCTAACCCTAACCCTAACCCCTAAACCCTAACCCTAACCCTAACCTTTATCCTAACACACCTAACACACACTTACATTTGTTGGAACTTATTAAGTTTCTTGCGTATTACTGAGTCATCGAAATGCGACAAATTTTAGCTGTGGCATACATAATGACCTGATACATAATGACCTGATACATAATGACCTGATACATAATGACCTGATACAATCTTTATCGGTTGAGGTTTAATCAAAGATAATACGAAAATCAAACGTGGCTAAGTATTTAGCAATAAATGTTTACTCTGTTTTAGATCTCAGCAGAATCGATCATTTTTTTCTACCCTTACGATATGTTGATCTACGGCATAATAGCGTTGACACACCGGTTCTTGTTACGAAGTTAAGCAACGCAGAGACTGGCCAGTATCAGATGGGTGACCATTTGGGAATGCTAGGCGCTATATGTCATCTTCCCATGACCGGAATATACATGCGGCTGGGGACTGCTTGTGAATTTGAGATTCCCTGTAAACTTCTTCCTTTGCATAACCCGACCAGGGCTAATCCCACACCAGGTATTACCGATTCGTTCGTCCGCTATGTTGCAATACCCTACCGTGCAATGGTTAGAGCGGTATCAAGGTGTAGTACCTGTTTTGTCCTCTGGTCGGATGGGGAGGAGGTCCTTCTTGACATTTTATTTTTGTCCCATTCAGGGTGCCTCTTTTTGGGAGCTGCCCCCCATATAAAAAAATCGACCTTGTGTCTAACTTTGCCCTCGTGGGGGGGGGGGGGGAGGATGCAAATAAATAGGCCGTTAATAATTATGTGTTGTGGATAGTCGTAAGATTGAGCAAACACCATGGCAAACGGACATCATGGAAGTTGCTCCAAATATACTTTTTGCATGCTGATCTGCACAGAATTTTAATTTGGTTCAAATTGATGCGGTAAGCTCCGATAGTCAAATGAAGTTATTTTATTGGAACTCTAGAAAGTGTAGAAAATTTCTTGTTTTTTTTTTGGGGGGGGGGGGTTAGGGTGAGGGGTTAAGGTTAGAGTTTGGTTAGGGTTAGAGTGAGGGGTGGGGTTAGCGTTTAGGGTTAGGGTTAAGGTTTAGGGGTTAGGGGTTAGAGTTAGGTTAGAGTGAGGGGTGGGGTTAGGGTGGGTTAGGGTTAGGGTTAGAGTGAGGGGTGGGGTTAGGGGTTAGGGGTTAGGGTTAGGTTTGAGGGGTGGGGTTAGGGTGAGGGGTTAGGGTTAGGTTAGAGTGAGGGGTGGGGTTAGGGGTTAGGGTTAGGTTAGAGTGAGGGGTGGGGTTAGGGTGAGTGGTTAGGGTTGGGTTAGAGTGAGGGGTGGGGTTAGGGGTTAGGGTTAGGTTTGAGGGGTGGGGTTAGGGTGAGGGGTTAGGGTTAGGTTAGAGTGAGGGGTGGGGTTAGGGGTTAGGGTTAGGTTTGAGGGGTGGGGTTAGGGTGAGGGGTTAGGGTTGGGTTAGAGTGAGGGGTGGGGTTAGGGGTTAGGGTTAGGTTTGAGGGGTGGGGTTAGGGTGAGGGGTTAGGGTTAGGTTAGAGTGAGGGGTGGGGTTAGGGGTTAGGGTTAGGTTAGAGTGAGGGGTGGGGTTAGGGTGAGTGGTTAGGGTTGGGTTAGAGTGAGGGGTGGGGTTAGGGTTATGGTTAGGGTTGGGTTAGAATGAGGGGTGGGGCAAGGGGGTTCAGTTTACCTCTGTACTAAAAGAGTTACGAGGCCGAACCAAATCTTTCACGCTGACTCTTTAATAAACTTTGGGCTTCCAGAAAGTCTGACGTAAAGACAGCCTTACAGAATATATCAGTAATCTATATAATAACATGCTATGGCAATTTCATGTACGTACGTACGTTATCACCTTCCAATCTTTTTTAAGAGTGGATCACCCAATCGCCGAAGATGCAATGCAAAAAAAACGTAATTTTCAAAATTTCATCTGACGACGCTGGTGTTTCGAGCGTGAAACTCGAACTAAATGACACTTTCATGTCCTTCGGCTAGGATCAAACTATAGTATCTGTTCTGTCCAAACACGCTACAATGGTTTCGTGACCTCTGACTTCGCACTATAGAATGGAAATATGCCGCAAAGTCTTAGAGGGATTTTGGAGATAGAACCGCATAACCAGTTACATTCTGAAACCTCATT
Source organism: Sepiola atlantica (assembly GCA_963556195.1). NCBI lineage: Eukaryota > Metazoa > Mollusca > Cephalopoda > Sepiida > Sepiolidae > Sepiola > Sepiola atlantica. The sequence goes on from OY744531.1 coordinate 108,832,918, forward strand.
AACCAGGTACTTAGTTAAGTACTTAGTTAAGTATATTTCAGTTTGAAAAAAACGTGGGTGCAATAATATTGTGGGGTTTGTGTTCGCGTCGGACGTTCATAGAATGGAAATATTTGTAAGAACGGCAGCAATATACAACAACAGATGAAGGCTGATCCCGCTAGTATGAATCAATACAAGTAATATTACTCTGTATTTAGCATTTTGGGGCTGCTTTCTGTCTGTTTGTCACTTATACGCTCCAAAAATACCCGACAGAACTGAAGTAACCTTGAGATGAGTAAGGAGATTAAAAAACTTTCAAATTATTTGATTCCAAAATTACTTTACTCTAAACCAGGGGTGGGCAACCTCTGGCCCGCGCGGGCAACCTCTGGCCCACGAAGGCTTAGCGCCCGGCCCGCTACACTGCTATGCTTTATTATTGCAATCCGGCTCGCGGACCTCCCAGTAAAACTCATATCATTTTGTGACATAAACGTAAAAGTAGGTTTCAATTAAGATTTACAGTGGGATAAAAATGTATAAATATCAGCGAGCGATGATGGATGCATATTTCATTTTTCTTTAACTATTAATTTCAAATCCTTGGCCTGAGATGAAAATAGAAAAAGAGAAAGAGAAAAGCAAAGAGGAAACGAGAGACGAGGAAAGGGCATGAAACATAGAACTTATGTGAGGTGTGTCAAAACGAATGCTGGATCAACTTGCTACTTCCCCCGTCATTATTTTTTATGATTCCAAAATGGCTCTTCGTCGGCGCCTTTTATAACATCACATACAGAAGTCTCTTGAGAAAAATATCAGATTTGTAGAGTGTTCAATGCAATTTTACTACAATTTATTCGTGTAAACAAAATATAGTAATTCTGAGATTTCGTTTTTCGCTCCGGCCCGCGATCTCCTTCCAAAAGTCTCATCTGTGCCCTCACTCTGAATAGGTTGTCCGCCCCGGCTCTAAACCAATACTCGTCACGTGTCTGTTTATAAACAGTATCTTTATAATAAAGTAAAGTCAGTTTTCCCCCTATTTCATTGACCTTTATATGAGACCGTTACCGGTGTACATACAGACGCACAAACATACATGCAGACGTCGTATCTTATTTATATATAGATGATATTTAAATAAAAAACCTTACAGTCCTCTGCATGAGCTAGACGTCCTTTGGATGTCTGTTTTGGTTAGTAAAAAAAAAAGAAGAAAAAGCAAAGGAAGTCCTTTGTAGATACTACGTCCTGTACATAGTAAGCAAAATACTTTTTACTTGATGCAATACAAGATGTTCGCGCATCATCTCTCGCATCAAACTCATTAACACACACCATTTCTAATCGTTTGCATTCTAAAGTGGCGTGCAAAACGTTTGGGGCCAACGACATGAAGTGGGTATAAACCCTTTATTTTATTGAGAAGTTAAGAGTGTTTTGTATAAGTTGTTGCATTTTCCGTTGGTGCCATGTCCGAGAAGGTGAGGGTTTTTTTTTTCGTTTGTTTTTTTAACATAGTTCACCCCAAACATGGCAGCCGCCACTGTAGACGTAAGGGGCTACTGAGAAAAAAAGGGAGAAGGTTTGTTTTTTTTTTGGGGGGGGGGTCAACCTAAATTGGGATCTGCGCAGCGAGATGTCTGTTTACATTAGTTTTGAATTTCTGCATGTCAGTACCGTCGGGGAAACAGGGGGCAGGGAGGGAGTTCCAGAGGCCAGCAGCACGAGGAAAGGGTTAGACGGTACACCGATTTAAACAGCTTGAACAGTGACGTTTACAGCTCTTAGAAAGTGTGCGTGTGTGTGTGCGTATGTGTTTCATTTTTATTTCAGTCAAAGTTCTCAGAAATCAAGGGGCCCCTACCTTGGACTAACACTTGATCCCTATATGAGATACGTAGATATTTGAAAATTCCATTAAAGTTCTCGTTTCTTATCAAGCGTCGAGTTAGTAAAGAAGTTAAGAACATTAATATTCCTCTCCAATTGACCAGTTAACTATGTTATAGTATATCTTTCTTGTGGTCTCTTGGTCTTACCGGATTCCAGGACAAGAATTCATCTGGTCTGGTGGAGTATCACGCTAAGTGTTGTTATTTGAGGTAACATCACTAGGAGAAGGTGCACCATTCCTCGTATGAGCCAGTGTATAGCCGTGTCGAGGGGATCTTATTTGGGCTTCGAATACTATGTTATTTTCAATATTTGGTCAGGGTTTACTTGTAGGTAGAAGTATCCTCATGTCAGGTTGTCCTGACAAACCCTTGAACAGAGAGACCGAAGACACTCGAGGATGGTGTCTAGTAGGTAATGTATGTGTACTTGGAAGCCGAAATTGGAAGGTGCGTGTACGTCTGTGTAAAATAAGGCTCAGTTTCGGAATTTTTTAGATGAGGATTGACAACTTGCATCATTTGAACAATTCGGACTACTGTTCTCATGTTGGATGTCATTCTCACAACGTTTCGGCCGATGTAAATTGTTGAACTCTAAATGACCGTCTTCTGGAGATTGAAGGTTCAATCCTCAGTGTGGGCGATACTAAGAATATAATTAAGAATTATTTAAGACTTCTACCCGGTCATGGCTGGCGGAACGAGAACAATCTACCCTCGTGGATTAAATAAAAGGTTCCGTTCGAAATTCCGTACAGATGCCTGAATTCGGCATGAAGATGCCAGAGTTTGACAAGACGCACCTGAAGAAGGTCGGAGGTTACATCGGCCGAAACGTTGTGAAAATAACATCAAAGATAAGAACAGTAGTCCGAATTATCCGAATGATACAAGAGATTCACCTTTTCTTCTTGTTTTGCAGCGTAACAACGGATAAATTGTTGATAGCACAGTTTTTTCCCCTTTAAAATTATAAATGATCACCCATCAAGAATTTTTTAAAAGTGTGTGTGTGTGACCCGTGCGCAAGCAAAAATTGTTTAAAATTCTGTACAATCGATACTGAGCTTTGACGTTTTTTCTTATAATTTACATTGCGATGAACACTGACAACTCAGCATACCGTGTTCGAATCCTGTGTGTGGCCTTGTTTTTTCTTCTAGTGTACGCTATGCCACACTCCAGAGCGCACACCTTCCTTTCAAAAACCAAGTACTATATCAAATTGCAAGGAGATTCTAGACGAGTGGAGCAGATGGTTAAATTTCGGTCCTTGTCCGCTGACACGACCGTAGGCTTCGTTAAGCTCTTCCGCCTAGGAACACCGTTGGAACTTGTGGTTTGAATCGATGTTCGTCTGGCTCCTCGCCCGAGACCTTACCACCTTGTATAGTCATTTCAGATGCTTCCGCCTCTGATCGCAGTGCACTTGGGGTGGACGAAGCACTCAAGTTCGATCACCACGTCAATTGTTGATTCTAAATGCAATATCAATACTATTAATATACTACTCACCTTATATATAAAGTAAAGTCAGTTCCTCTTTCCTATATGGATGCTCGATAGCGTCGCTAACAAAAACCACACGCATGAATCTTTCCATTTCATGCTCTCTGTCACATATTGGTCTACGGTGTTAGAAAACAAGATTTTAGTTTGGCTCACTTATTTTGAGTTTAACATTTAGTCCCGATCGATCTCTTAAAAAAAAAAAGTCGGAGGAGTTTCACTCTCATACTCAGATCTACTCTTACTGTCATCTACGCACTAATACTATTAAGTAAATTATGCGTCCACGATATCTCGCTCCCTTTTTAAGGGACGAGTTCCCCACCTTTAGGCTAGAATCAAAACGTAGAAGAGAAGAGATCCCGACATTTGGACTAAGATCAAAGCGTCGTATCATTTCTGTGTTCAGTCAGAGGAGAAAAAAACCTTCTGGACTGAGGTAATTTTTATTTGCGTTCCCATTCATTTGTGGGGAGAGCAGAGATGGATTATGTCCACACTAAAAACCGACCATGTGTCTAACTTTGTCCTCGTGTGAAGATAAGTAAATAAGGACTAAAATGCCTGAGCAACCCCGCCATCATTCCCCGATATGGGTGCCTCAGGCAATTAGCAATAAACCATCCCGTTGTTAAAGAGAGAAGGTAAAGCCTGGGAGGGTGGACCTTTTTAGAACTGCACAGAATCGTACCTCAGCCCGACAGAAGTAAGGTCACCTTGCTTCAAAATGGCGCAGACTGATTGTCGATGACGTATCCTCGACTGATGTGAACAAAACAATCATTCTGGATTGTTGGGCCTTGAGAATTGTACGCGCTCTACAGATTACCATTCAAGTCGATCACTTTATTCGTTGTTATTCTCCGTCGGAATTCCCCGTGATTCTAAGTTATTAACAATAAACTAACCCCTTCTCAATAAAAGGAATGTAAAGCCTGGGAGGATGGCCCTCCTAGAACTGCACAGAACCATACCTCAACTCGACAGAATCAAGGTCACCAACTCCAAAATTGTGCAGACTCTGTCAGACTGATTGTCGAGGACGTACCCTCGACTGTTACGAACGCCACAACTCAGATTGACATGAGTTCTCTCCCAGGTGTATTTCAACAAGGTGAAATAAATAGGATAAGAGAAAGAAAATAATTTTATTCGAAATTGCCAAAAGGTTACTGAGTATGTGTTTGGGTTTTTATAGTATGCGCGAGAATATCCTCGTTTCTCTGATTAGCTGAAAAAAATCTGCTGATTGGAATTTTTGTCCAATCTCAAGTTGATACGTAAAACAACATTCAATGCCGCTGCTACTTCTAACAGTATGAGCAACACAAACCCTCCGGTTGAGGTTTCTCTTGTATTCTGGCCGACTGAATTAGAAAGTATTGTTGGGTCTGGAGAATTGTACGCGCTCTACTGATTACCATTCAAGGCGATCCCTTTATTCGTTCTTCTTGTTCGTTTGTATTTGTAAATAAAGGGATCCCCCTTGGTGGGCACAAAGAAAGGACATGTTTATTTTCTTTAAATGGGGCTTGTTTCAATGTTTAGATGTGTTAGGGAGGGGGGGGGGCTCCCTGGTTTGTTTTATAAACATTTTGTTCTCTTTGGCTGTTCACCCTTCTCGTACCTCAATCTTCTCGAGAAGTTCCCACCTAATAACAAACTGAACACCTGTCGCGTTAACACGTCACCGGGTTAACCGGATGTGACCAATGTTGTGTATTGAAGCGAATAATGTTGGTGACGTTGTTGTTGTGGAACCTTGTGCGAGGAGCGGGGGCCCGTGTTAACCTTTGTTTGACAATAACGAATTATTATTTTTAGCGTTTTTTTTTTTTTTTTTAGTAATGGGTCACCACTTATCAAGGCCCAGGGGTCACTCGAGGATAAGGGTGACAGAGGTTGTCGGTTGAACGATGAATGCCACAACGAGAATATTGGACAACGGGATGATTTCTTAAGAGGAATTGATTATCCAAGAAGATAGCTTGAAAACAACCATGTTGTAGTCGGTTGGGAAGCAGATTCATTGTATTATGTTCCAGAGAGGAGGTGTTCTAGGAAAGAAACTTTGTTCATGGAAGTACCGTTTGGTTTTTGGTGCAGAGAGAGAGAGAGAGAGAGAGAGAGAGAGAGAGAGAGAGAGAGAGAGAGAGAGAAAGGAAAGTTATTTGTTGTGGTTGTAGCGATGCGGGTTCTTGCTGTGAATGTTTTACAGGGGGGGGATAATTATTGTCTCTATTTACTTGCCTCCCCACGTGGGTAAACTTAGACACAAGGTCGTTTTTTGGAGAAGATCACCCTGTATTAAACCTAAGATTAAAACGGGATCAGGTCTAAATGAGCGAACGTATTCACAGCAAGGTTTGATTTTCGTTACAAGAAGATTAACCCTAACCCTAACCCTAACACTAACCCTAACACTAACCCTAACCCTAACCCTAACACTAACCCTAACACTAACCCTAACCCTAACCCTAACACTAACCCTAACACTAACCCTAACACTAACCCTAACACTAACCCTAACCCTAACACTAACCCTAACACTAACCCTAACACTAACCCTAACCCTAACACTAACCCTAACCCTAACCCTAACCCTAACACTAACACTAACCCTAACCCTAACCCTAACACTAACACTAACCCTAACCCTAAACCCTAACCCTAAACCCTAACCCTAAACCCTAACCCCTAACCCTTACCTTAACCCTAACCCTATCCTAACATTCAGAACTTATGTTGATTAATTAAAATATATAAAGCTTCACTGAGTTGTTTCTATATACTGTTATAAAAACTCCAGTTACGCATCTCCCCAAAATGACGCATCTCCCCAAAATGACGCGTCTCCCCAAAATGACGCATCTCCCCAAAATGACGCATCTCCCCAAAATGACGCGTCTCCCCAAAATGACGCATCTCTCCAAAATGACGCCTCTCCGCATTTTCCTAACTACTTTAACATGTAATACATTTTCAATTTTTTTTCTTTCTATAACTTCTAATTTCTGTTAGGACTAGTTTTGACAGAGCTTCTGACTAACGTCATAACAACTGATTTCTCTTCGACTGATAAATAACAATTTTGAACCACCATTAACCTTTTTCATATTGTACGATTATATTATATGATTCTTCATGAAGAGTGCATCTTCCTTCAAAAACATTTTATGTTATATAAAAAAAAGATAAATGGTTTTCTCTTTTCATGTAACCTAACATCCGTTTGTTCCACTTTGAGTCCCACTGTACATCCTTAGATATTGTGTTGTACTCCGCCTGTGCAGATTTGATGTATCCAAACCCCAACTCCCTTCATAATTTCTAATTTGCTGTACAATTGGAAGTGTTAGACTCTGTAGCCTTGATACTACCTGCTAGCTTTGAAATTGGTTTCGATACCTTGTGCTGATGAAGAGAACCGATATTAATAAACTATATATTGTCTCAGAAACGATCGCACACAAACTGTTGTTATGTTGTATTCTTGGAGTGCAAATAAATGATCATGTAAAAAAGTTGAGCCAAGATCTATGATATAAGCCACTGAATAAAGTGTTAAAATTATCACTGCTTATTCGCTATTCAGCGGTTGTCCAGTGGTTCTAGATGTCGGGATTTGAGTTGTTAAATACTCGGAGTCCGGGGTTTCGAATCGCATGATCAGCAGTGAATAGTTATATCGCTATGCTGATGGGTCCCGATTATAAAGGACGGAACATACATAGATAATAAACAAAAACAAACAAATATATATTTATATATATATATATATATATATATATATATATGCAAACATTGCAAAAAATTTATGCAAAAAACAAAATTCGTCTGTTTAATTACACCTTTTTTATTTTTTCAATTTTTCTGATTTTTTTTTGTATTAAAATCAAAAAAGAAAATTAATAAATGTCTCATAAGTTTGACGAACGTTTTTGATTTTTCGTCGAATCATCCTCAGGTGTCAAAAGCAAATGAACAAAAACACTGGAGAAGGAAGAGACTTTTTAAAAAGACGGCGGATACACGTGCATAGAACGTCTTTCGCATTGTTCCAGGAAGTCGTTGACGATTTAAATTCAGCAACACTGGATGGCATCACAGAACAAAATCGCATTACGCTAAGTATTTTAAAATGTTACTACTGGTTTCATATGTGATGTTAATTTTAGGTTGTTGTGTTTTTATGTAGATAGCTTCCAGTATTTTTGATGTTTTAAAATTGGGTTTAAAATGCTTAACGTAATGCGATTTAAACATGAATGCGGATGTAGTATGTGAAATTCGCGACATTATTAGTTTC
>OY744531.1:108845621-108848121 GCA_963556195.1 Sepiola atlantica
TATAATATAATATTATATATATATATATATATATATATATATATATATATATATTTTCGACAGATAAATAATTATCTACGGACACGTGTTTCACCGTTACTGCGGCTTATCAGCGTGGTTGGCTCTGACAGTATTCGAAACCACGACTATAGAGACTTTAATCGGATGCTTTTACCACGAAGCCACGAAGGACCTGCAAAAAATACGTGATAATTTATCGCTGATAAATGTTTTCCTTATTTTTTGTTGTTTTTAGTGATGATAGCTTCCAAAACGCTCTTACGTACATTATGTTTCCGAATCCTATCATAGTCAGCCACACTGATGAGCCGCAGTAACGGCGAAACACATGTACGTGGATACATTGCCTGAATTATATATATATATATATATATATATATATATATATATATATATATATATATATATATATATATATATATATATATATATATATATATGTGTGATTTTATGAAGGCTTACCAAAGCATTCCTTTCAGGACACCAATGATCACCATTAAAGATATTTTTTCTTACAAATATTATTTATTCAAATTAAATGTTTTTTCCTACACGTGTTTCACTACCAAGCAGGTACTTGCTTGGCAGATCATCAGGGAAATTTAATGTCTGGAATACTGGTTTCAACTGCCGACAATACACAATGTGGCGTTGCAATAGTTGAGGTCACTTAAGAAGAGAAGAGGAAAAAAATAAAAATAAAAGTTAAAATTAAAAAACAAGGAAAAACAACGATAAAAAATAAAGTCCTAGAAAAGTCTTAGAAAAGTAGCTCGTGCATTATTTCTTCCACCAAGCCAACAAGCAAATAATCGGTCCCAAATACATTCAAAAAACCAAAAAACCGGAACAATGTGCGATAATACACTTTCACGTCGGCCGGCACAATGATGAATAAATCCCCCCCCCCAAAAAAAAACAAAAGAACTAAATCATTCAAGATACCGCTCACAAGTTACCATTCCAATCCAATGATAGTATGAGAATTCTAAATCCAACTTCTCACAAAGAAGAGTCAACATAAATGTTCGTCCGAATTCAAAGAGCCTTATTTCAATGGCTGATTTCTTACCCTTCGAAACACACAGGGTAAGAAATCAGCCATTGAAATAAGAAAGAAACAAACAATCAATGCAATTTGTCTGATTGTTTGTTTGTTTCTTTTCCTTTTTCTTTCTTTCTTATGATTGTGTATAGGCGGATATAATTTTAATTCACCAGTTACTTCCCTGAAGAGGAGCCAGCAGGTTCTGAAACAATTGTCGAATACTCCAACTATGTTTATTTTAATATAAAAGCTCTAATATATATTGAGCACTTTTGTTCATTTAGTTAATATTTGAACTTAATTAATATATATCTCTGAAATATCTTAATTAATATATAGATCTGAAACCTTGGTCCGGATGTTGTTGTAACACTTTATTTAATATTAATAAATATCATGCTCTTATTAATTATCTAGTTAATTTTACTTTTGCATTAATAATTGAGCACTCTGCTGGGAAACTCTCCCGATTAAGAAATACGGTATATATATATATATATATATATATATATATATATATATATATATATATATATATATATATATATATATATATATATAGAGAGAGAGAGAGAGAGAGAGAGAGAGAGATATATAGATATATATATATATATAATTAAAAATAGACTGACACTTAACTATAAGGTATATTCCGACAACGTTCGTAGAATCTTTAGTCAGTCTTTCTAGATATGCCGCCCTTCGCATACATAGAACTTGATGATTTCTCGTGGCCTAATGGTTATGACGCTTGTGGAGTCTAGGTTTATTCTGATGAGAGCAAAAGCTTACAACGCTGGCGTAGGTAAAGATAATTTGATATTATTTACGTAAAATCAATATTGTTTATATATATATATATATATATATATATATATATATATATATATATATATATATATATATATATATGTGTATATATATATGTGTATATATATATATGTGTGTATATATATATGTGTGTGTGTATATATATATATATATATGTGTATATATATGTGTATATATATGTGTGTATATATATATACACACACACACACACACACACACACATATATATATATATATACACACACACACACACACACATATATATATATATATATACGCACACACACACACACGCACACACACAGGGTGTCCCAAAAGTCACTGACACTTGAAAAAAATTCATAGCTTCTTCGTTTTAAAATATTTTTTCTTTTCTTTTTTCAAAGGAGTTGAAGCTATCCTTCCGACGTTATTATGAACAAATACAGCATTGAGAAACGAACCCACATGGTACAATGGTACTTTGAGTCAAATTCAGACGACATTTTAACACTAGAGATGCGCCAAGTGTAAATGCAAATAAAGCCATAATATGTGCAATATGTGCCCTCCCGATATCCGGAAGATCTCGTTCAGTAAGAACTGAAGACAATCGGGAAG
>OY744531.1:108853121-108908121 GCA_963556195.1 Sepiola atlantica
TTTATTGTAATTTTTATTTTTATTATTATTTTTATTATTATTTAAATTTTTAGTTTTAGTTTATTTTAATTTCAATTTTAATTTTAATTTTAATTTTTATTTTAGTATTTTAAAGAGTTTTAGAGGGCATAGTAAGAACCCGTCCCCCATTTGAAAATTAAAATATTTCAGATTGCCATTGAATTTTATCCCTCGTCATTAAACACCAATTTAGCAAGATTTCCTGAATTTCATTTTCTTTTTAAGTTCCCTTAATGTCAAGCCTGAAATTTTAGAGATTTTTTAGAATACAAACTGTGTAATGAATTTTTATCAAAATTGGAATAAGGATTCTAGACATAAAGTTCAGTGGCATTATATCTTGATTTTAATTTTCGAAATAGGGCATACAATGGTAGAAACCGGTTCTGTTTTGGAAATTTATTTTACCGTTCTGGGACGGGTATTTTTATGTGTGAGTGGTTGCGTTTCTCGACAAAAAAGATGCATTTCTTGACCTTTGAAAAATAGAAATAGCGAAAATATGAAAATATGTGAATTATAGATGTTAATATAACTTTTAATATATAAAAATATGTGAATTATAGGTGTTAATATAACGTTTAATATTTAAAAATGTGTGAAGTATAGATGTTAATATAACGTTTAATATTTAAAATTGTGTGAATTATAGATGTTAATATAACTTTTAATATTTAAAAATGTGTAAATTATAGATGTTAATATAACGTTTAATATTTAAAATTGTGTGAAGTATAGATGTTAATATAACGTTTAATATTATAAATGTGTGAATTATAGATGTTAATATAACGTTTAATATTTAAAAATGTGTGAAGTATAGATGTTAATATAACGTTTAATATTTAAAAATGTGTCAATTATAGATGTTAATATAACTTTTAATATTTAAAAATGTGTGAATTATAGATGTTAATATAACTTTTAATATATAAAAATATGTGAATTATAGATGTTAATATAACGTTTAATATTTAAAAATGTGTGAATTATAGATGTTAATATAACGTTTAATATTTAAAAATGTGTGAATTATAGATGTTAATATAACGTTTAATATTTAAAAATGTGTGAATTATAGATGTTAATATAACGTTTAATATTTAAAAATGTGTGAATTATAGATGTTAATATAACTTTTAATATTTAAAAATGTGTGAATTATAGATGTTATATAACTTTTAATATTTAAAAATGTGTGAATTATAGATGTTAATATAACGTTTAATATTTAAAAATGTGTGAATTATAGATGTTAATATAACGTTTAATATTTAAAAATGTGTGAATGATAGATGTTAATATAACTTTTAATATTTAAAAATGTGTGAAGTATAGATGTTAATATAACTTTAAATATTTAACAATGTGTGAAGTATAGATGTTAAAATAACGTTTAATATTTAAAAATGTGTGAAGTATAGATGTTAATATAACGTTTAATATTTAAAAATGTGTGAATTATAGATGTTAATATAACTTTTAATATTTAAAAATGTGTGAATTATAGATGTTAATATAACTTTTAATATTTAAAAATGTGTGAAGTATAGATGTTAATATAACTTTTAATATTTAAAAATGTGTGAATTATAGATGTTAATATAACTTTTAATATTTAAAAATGTGTGAATTATAGATGTTAATATAACTTTCAATATTTAAAAATGTGTGAAGTATAGATGTTAATATAACTTTTAATATTTAAAAATGTGTGAAGAATAGATATTAATATAACTTTTAATATTTAAAAATGTGTGAATTATAGATGTTAATATAACGTTTAATATTTAAAAATGTGTGAATTATAGATGTTAATATAACGTTTAATATTTAAAAATGTGTGAATTATAGATGTTAATATAACTTTTAATATTTAAAAATGTGTCAATTATAGATGTTAATATAACTTTTAATATTTAAAAATGTGTGAAGTATAGATGTTAATATAACTTTTAATATTTAAAAATGTGTGAATTATAGATGTTAATATAACTTTTAATATTTAAAAATGTGTGAATTATAGATGTTAATATAACTTTTAATATTTAAAAATGTGTGAATTATAGATGTTAATATAACTTTTAATATTTAAAAATGTGTGAATTATAGATGTTAATATAACTTTTAATATATAAAAATGTGTCAATTATAGATGTTAATATAACTTTTAATATTCAAAAATGTGTTAATTATAGATGTTAATATAACTTTTAATATTTAAAAATGTGTCAATTATAGATGTTAATATAACTTTTAATATTTAAAAATGTGTGAAGTATAGATGTTAATATAACTTTTAATATTTAAAAATGTGTGAATTATAGATGTTAATATAACTTTTAATATTTAAAAATGTGTGAATTATAGATGTTAATATAACTTTTAATATTTAAAAATGTGTGAAGTATAGATGTTAATATAACTTTTAATATTTAAAAATGTGTGAATTATAGATGTTAATATAACTTTAAATATTTAAAAATGTGTGAATTATAGATGTTAATATAACTTTTAATATTTAAAAATGTTGTAATTATAGATGTTAATATAACGTTTAATATTTAAAAATGTGTGAATTATAGATGTTAATATAACGTTTAATATTTAAAAATGTGTGAATTATAGATGTTAATATGACGTTTAATATTTAACAATGTGTGAAGTATAGATGTTAATATAACTTTTAATATTTAAAAATGTGTGAAGTATAGATGTTAAAATAACGTTTAATATTTAAAAATGTGTGAAGTATAGATGTTAATATAACGTTTAATATTTAAAAATGTGTGAATTATAGATGTTAATATAACTTTTAATATTTAAAAATGTTGTAATTATAGATGTTAATATAACGTTTAATATTTAAAAATGTGTGAATTATAGATGTTAATATAACGTTTAATATTTAAAAATGTGTGAATTATAGATGTTAATATGACGTTTAATATTTAACAATGTGTGAAGTATAGATGTTAATATAACTTTTAATATTTAAAAATGTGTGAATTATAGATGTTAATATAACTTTTAATATTTAAAAATGTGTGAATTATAGATGTTAATATAACTTTTAATATTTAAAAATGTGTGAATTATAGATGTTAATATAACTTTTAATATTTAAAAATGTGTGAATTATAGATGTTAATATAACTTTTAATATTTAAAAATGTTGTAATTATAGATGTTAATATAACGTTTAATATTTAAAAATGTGTGAATTATAGATGTTAATATAACGTTTAATATTTAAAAATGTGTGAATTATAGATGTTAATATGACGTTTAATATTTAACAATGTGTGAAGTATAGATGTTAATATAACTTTTAATATTTAAAAATGTGTGAAGTATAGATGTTAAAATAACGTTTAATATTTAAAAATGTGTGAAGTATAGATGTTAATATAACGTTTAATATTTAAAAATGTGTGAATTATAGATGTTAATATAACTTTTAATATTTAAAAATGTGTGAATTATAGATGTTAATATAACTTTTAATATTTAAAAATGTGTGAATTATAGATGTTAATATAACTTTTTATATTTAAAAATGTGTGAATTATAGATGTTAATATAACGTTTAATATTTAAAAATGTGTGAAGTATAGATGTTAATATAACTTTTAATATTTAAAAATGTGTGAATTATAGATGTTAATATAACTTTTAATATTTAAAAATGTGTGAATTATAGATGTTAATATAACTTTTAATATTTAAAAATGTGTGAAGTATAGATGTTAATATAACTTTTAATATTTAAAAATGTGTGAATTATAGATGTTAATATAACTTTTAATATTTAAAAATGTGTGAATTATAGATGTTAATATAACTTTAAATATTTAAAAATGTGTGAATTATAGATGTTAATATAACTTTTAATATTTAAAAATGTTGTAATTATAGATGTTAATATAACGTTTAATATTTAAAAATGTGTGAATTATAGATGTTAATATAACGTTTAATATTTAAAAATGTGTGAATTATAGATGTTAATATGACGTTTAATATTTAACAATGTGTGAAGTATAGATGTTAATATAACTTTTAATATTTAAAAATGTGTGAATTATAGATGTTAATATAACGTTTAATATTTAAAAATGTGTGAATTATAGATGTTAATATAACTTTTAATATTTAAAAATGTGTGAATTATAGATGTTAATATAACGTTTAATATTTAAAAATGTGTGAATTAGAGATGTTAATATGACGTTTAATATTTAAAAATGTGTGAATTATAGATGTTAATATAACGTTTAATATTTAAAAATGTGTGAATTATAGATGTTAATATAACTTTAAATATTTAAAAATGTGTGAATTATAGATGTTAATATAACTTTTAATATTTAAAAATGTGTGAATTATCGATGTTAATATAACTTTTAATATTTAAAAATGTGTGAATTATCGATGTTAATATAACTTTTAATATTTAAAAATGTGTGAAGTATAGATGTTAATATAACTTTTAATATTTAAAAATGTGTGAAGTATAGATGTTAATATAACTTTTAATATTTAAAAATGTGTGAATTATAGATGTTAATATAACTTTTAATATTTAAAAATGTGTGAATTATAGATGTTAATATAACTTTTAATATTTAAAAATGTTTTAATTATAGATGTTAATATAACTTTTAATATTTAAAAATGTGTGAATTATAGATGTTAATATGACGTTTAATATTTAAAAATGTGTGAATTATAGATGTTAATATAACTTTTAATATTTAAAAATGTGTGAATTATAGATGTTAATATAACTTTTAATATTTAAAAATGTTTTAATTATAGATGTTAATATAACTTTTAATATTTAAAAATGTGTTAATTATAGATGTTAATATAACTTTTAATATTTAAAAATGTTTTAATTATAGATGTTAATATAACTTTTAATATTTAAAAATGTGTGAATTATCGATGTTAATATAACTTTTAATATTTAAAAATGTTTTAATTATAGATGTTAATATAACTTTTAATATTTAAAAATGTGTTAATTATAGATGTTAATATAACTTTTAATATTTAAAAATGTTTTAATTATAGATGTTAATATAACTTTTAATATTTAAAAATGTGTGAATTATCGATGTTAATATAACTTTTAATATTTAAAAATGTTTTAATTATAGATGTTAATATAACTTTTAATATTTAAAAATGTGTTAATTATAGATGTTAATATAACTTTTAATATTTAAAAATGTGTGAATTATAGATGTTAATATAACTTTTAATATTTAAAAATGTGTGAATTATCGATGTTAATATAACTTTTGAATATTTAAAAATGTTTTAATTATAGATGTTAATATAACTTTTAATATTTAAAAATGTGTTAATTATAGATGTTAATATAACTTTTAATATTTAAAAATGTTTTAATTATAGATGTTAATATAACTTTTAATATTTAAAAATGTGTGAATTATAGATGTTAATATAACTTTTAATATTTAAAAATGTGTGAATTATAGATGTTAATATAACTTTTAATATTTAAAAATGTGTGAAGTATAGATGTTAATATAACGTTTAATATTTAATAATGTGTGAATTATAGATGTTAATATAACTTTTAATATTTAATAATGTGTGAATTATAGATGTTAATATAACGTTTAATATTTCGAACAGTCCTCTGTACCTTATCAAAAGTGTACCCTTTTTATTAAAAAAAAACATGATTGAATCTGAAAGTATTTTGAAAGTGTGGACATTTTCAACTTTGAACAACGCTAATTTCAAATTCCCGTGACGACACGTGTTCGTCTGTCCTACGCGAAACTGTACGTTTTGAACAAAAAATAGTTTTTCTCTTTTTTTTTTGTAATAGCGTCTGCGCGTCTTCCATATTCTTATTACCGTCAAGCACAAGTAATTTGACCAGAGATAGCAAGAGAGATAGAAAGAGAAAGAGAAAGAGAGAAAGACAGAGAGAGAGAGAGAGAAAGAAAGAGAGAGAGAGAAAGAAAGAGAAAGACAAAGAGAGAAAGACAGAGAGAGAGAGAGAGAAAGAAAGAGAGAGAGAAAGAAAAAGACAAAGAGAGAAAGACAGAGAAAGAGAGAAAGAAAGAGAGAGAGAAAGAAAGAGAAAGAGAAAGAGAGAAAGACAGAGAGAGTGAGAGAGAGAGAGAAAGAGAAAGAGAAAGAGAAGGAGATAGATAGATAGATAGGTAGAGAGAGAGAGATAGGTAGGTAGAGAGAGAGAGAGAGAGAGAGCGAAAGAGCGAGAGAGAGAAAGAAAGAGAGAGAGAAAAAGAGATAGATAGATAGATAGATAGAGAGAGAGAGATAGGTAGAGAGAGAGAGAGAGAGAGAGAGAGAGAGAGAGAGAGAGAGAGAGAGAGAGAGAGAGAGAGAGGAGTCTTGTCAATCTAGAGACAGAAAATCTCCGCCCGGAAGTTAGTGGTTCCACGACTTCCGTTCTATGGTCACCTCTGATCCTTAAAAGTGTCACTTCAACTTTTCCATTCAAACACAAATGCTGCTCTACTTTTTCTATATCTATCGGGAGATACATCGCTATAAAAGCATTGTCTTATCTACAAACGTTTCACCAGTAAAACTTTCAGAGATAGAGAAATAAACCTGTGTGTGAAGTGAATGTGTTCGGCCGCCGCCATGTCTTGCAGGTTCAGTTTTTGCACAATAGATGGCGTTATTGAAGCTGCCGAACGCCATTTTGTAGACACAGCATTTTTGTTGTAATTTTCTTCTGTGACATTACGATATTATTCGCCGTTATCTGCTTTTCACACGTGCATCTGTGCGAGATATCTAAGTTCAGATTTTCTTTAGAAAATTTCTTTTGAAAAGACGCTCTGATTTCTATAATTAGAAAATAGACTTAAAGCACCATTCTTTTCTCGGTTAAATGTAAAACGTTCAGAGAGAGAGAGAGAGAGAGAGAGAGAGAGAGAGAGAGAGAGAGAGAGAGAGGGGGTGAGAGGAGGAGAAGGAGAGAGAAAGATAGAGATAGAGATAGAGGGAGAGAGAGGGAGAGAGAGGATGGGGAGATGGAGAGGGAAAGAGAGAGAGAGAGGGGGAGAGTGAGATGGAGAAGCAAAGAGTGAGAAAGGGGGAGAGAGAGGAGGAGAAGGAGAGAAAGAGAGGAGAGAGGGAGATGGAGAGAGAGAGGGAAAGAGAAAGAGAGGGGGAGAGAAGGGAGGAGAAGGAGAGAAAAAGAGGGGAGAGATGAGAGGGAGATGGAGTGGGAAAAAGAGAGAGAGAGAGAGGAGGAGAGAGAAGAGGAGAAGGGGAGAAAGAGAGAGAGAAAGAGAGAGCAGTTGTAAAAGGCGTAAAATTGACTTGCCTCCCCACAAGGGCAGAGTTAGACACAAGGTCGGTTTTTAATGTGGGGAAAATCTATCTTCCCCCAAAAGGGGCACTCCTGATTGGGACAAAATAAAAATTTTTCCAAGGCCATCAAAAGTGTGGGAAAAATGGGGGTCGTTGGTCATTCTTTATTTACTCTAGCATATGTGTCTATCTTACTATTCGCTAGAATAATTTCAGTCTCCACAATACCACATTTACTCTAAGGGGGGGGGGGCATCATACTTAAAATATTCCCAAAATACTATACTTTATTCCTAGCCAAAAGGCAAGTAAGAAAATGGGGACTTTTATTTTTTGGGAGAGAGGGATTCAGTTTTACCCTGATAAGTGGCTGTTATATATTCGATGCCCCCCAACCCCTATCGGATATATAACACCGCCACTTATAAGGGATATGCTGCCCCACTCGCCTCACTCAGAGTGTCTCTTTTTTGGAGCTGGATTCCCCCCGACTTTGTGACTAACTCTGCTCTTGTGGGGAGACAAGTAAATAAAAAAATACGTTGAAAAAAAAAGGGTTGATATGCCGTTAAAAAACCCCCAGAAAAACAAATTCTAGTTTTCCGAGATTAGATTGCTAAAACGTACTTAAGGATATTGCCTCGGGGAAAGAAGAAAAATTAACAATTGCGCATGTGCAGGCGCATGCGTACAAACGTGTTTTAGTCTAGATAGACACAGACGTTAGATTTCCGTGTACAGAATGCATACCGCGTAGCTAGATTTAATGTAATAGTTATTCAGTCGAACAGAAACCATCCCGATTAAAGTATCATATTTCGGATAATTGGGAACTGTCATTCCTATTTTTAGCGTCGGTTCAGATTTTATCTTATTCAGACCAGACATTATTTTAAAACCCGGAATGGAAATTATTTAATGCGTATGTGGTTTTTCTCTGAAAAAAAAAGTGCTTCAAAATTTACATCCTTCATTGAATGTTGCTCCCGGATTAGAATAGAGAGTATTGATTTACTCCTCTTCAGCAGTTAGGCACAAGGCCAGTTTTTATCCTACTCCCACAAGTAAGATGTGACCCAAGGTCGGGTCGGGAAAGTGGGGTTTAAAAATTGCCTGGGCAGCCCCGTCGGCATTCCCCGGTAGGGGCGCCTCAGGCAGTAAGCAAAAAACTTACTCCTCCCCAAAGAGGGGAGGCGAAGCCTGGAAGGGTGGACCTCTTAGAACTGCACAGGACAGACCCATAGACCGGCGGAATCAAGCCCCGAAGGGCCAAGACAATGCCAGTCTATGGGGTGCAGTATCCATCGGAACAGATACTACACTTTGATCTTAGCCAAAAGGCCAAGAGAGTAGAGAGTGGATCTCGGTTTTATTTTCGGTAGTCTCGTAACTCTTGTTTTCCCCTATTTTCCCTTTTAGGCCTTACATTCTATGCGCGATGTTTCTTACAGAGGAGGGGAGGGGGTTTGTTTTCTGGACTGGCTGTTGTTTTAACGCAATGCTATGTAGAGATTATGAATCCTCTCATAATACTCATCATCGCTCAACTATAAATCTATCCATCTCTTTAACGTTTATCCTTGAGTGGTCTTTAGCCTTGATAAGCGATGACTCATTGATAAATAAATCAAACAAAATGGCGTCTGTCAGATTATTACTCGGTTCACGTTGAAGACGTGCTGGGAAATCAAGATGGCGTTTGAGGTTAGATTCACCCTAAGAGGCGATATTTAGTCTGGTTTTAAAACGGCTTCTTTTTTTTTTTAGATCGACCATTTCTGATCATAAAAGAATTTTGAGTGGGACGATTTTCCTTTGTTTCAACGAAAAAACTTGGCATGATTCACAGTTGAGAGCGACATATCTAATCCCGAAACTTGTTTACGTGTCTTCCTTCTTTACAATAATAAAAAGGAAATATAATTCTAGCCAGAAAGAAATTTTTTTTTTTTTACCTTTCTACAAATGTCTAACAGAAGCCAGAAGGTAAAAATGAAGATTCAAAGCCGGTTAAAGCATCCTTTATAGACTAACTCAGCCCATATCTATACACAGACATGAAAAAAGTAAATAGACACCCCACAAAAATAATTAATACTTGTTTAAAGTTTCTGCTTCCTTCGCCGACGGCTAACACTCGGAGCCGTACAAAGCAGTAATAAAAGTTTGAAATATCGATGTTTTATATTAAGTGACATTTTTTGTTTGTTTCAGACATAAATATATCTTTCGTATATCGCCATTTAAGAATACCCCCCCCCCCGAAAGCATTAGAATTCTCATAGTTTCAGAGGAGTAATTTTATATATTTATTTCAAGGTGGACTGAATCAGCTTTAAATCGCCACGAACCTTGGGATTCCACTTTCCACTGTAAACCGAGTATTGCCTAATTCATCAACGAGGGAAAATAATCAATATTATCTTGCCTAGGTCTAGCATTCTTTCATTATTGATGATAATAATGGTGTCTATTTACTTCTTTCATGTCTGTGTAGATATTTTTTGATGGAAATCGCTCCAGACAACACATGAAGCCACTACTTCAAGGTCAAAAATAAGCAAACGATAAGTGTTAGATGGATAGATTCCGACCCGGAAAACTGCAATTCTTCACCCTTTGTGAGAAACATCGCTCATAGAATGTGAGGACTAAAGGACAAAATAAGAGAAGAGGGAGTTACGAGGATGCCGAAAGTAAACCCAAGTTAGTCACTTTCTACTCTCCTATTTATAAAAGTATTTTTTCTCCATAGAAAACTAAGCAGTTAGACTAAAGAATGTGAAAATTAATATAATTCAAATCAGTTTAATCACATACAGGGTGGGCCAAAATAAGGGTCCTATCTTTAAATTTGAATAACTTGAATTTGAATAACTTCCACAAAATAAAAGTTAAACTCACCAAACTTTATGTGTGTGTAGACTGACCCTTCCGAGATTTTTTGAAATAAACAAAATAAATTTTAGCCGAAAAACACTTCTTAAAACTTACAAAAACTAAAGTATTGTTTTTTACACTGTTTTGAGTTTTTTAAGCAAAAATAATGTTTTCTAAATGAGGGTACGTTCGTTAGGGCTAATACGGCTCATGCTTGCTTCGGAAGGGGTCCTTTACTTATTCTAAAAAAAAATCAAAAAAAAAAATCAATAAATAAAAAAGTTATGAATTTTTAAAAATAGGACCCTTATTTTTGCCCACCCTATACAAATAAAAAAAAAGGAAACGAAAGATAAAAAAATGTTTATTATTTAACTAAACCGAAACTTCCTTAGTCCTGATCAACCTCTTTAATTTTGAAAGTGCTCGTTATCATAAATAGAGCGGCTGTTTGGGAAATACCGGCACCATGAGATGGCCAGGAAGACTTCTACAACCGCGTCTCCTTCATTCCTTCATTCCTTCCTTCCTTCATCCCTTCTTTCCTTCATTCCTTCCTTCCTTCCTTCCTTCCTTCCTTCCTTCCTTCCTTCATCCCTTCCTTCCTTCCTTCCTTCCTTCCTTCCTTCCTTCCTTCCTTCATCCCTTCCTTCCTTCATTCCTTCATTCCTTCATTCCTTCATTCCTTCATTCCTTCATTCCTTCCTTCCTTCCTTCCTTCATCCCTTCTTTCCTTCATTCCTTCCTTCCTTCCTTCCTTCCTTCCTTCCTTCCTTCATCCCTTCCTTCCTTCATTCCTTCCTTCCTTCCTTCCTTCCTTCATCCCTTCCTTCCTTCATTCCTTCATTCCTTCATTCCTTCATTCCTTCATTCCTTCATTCCTTCCTTCCTTCCTTCCTTCATCCCTTCCTTCCTTCATTCCTTCCTTCCTTCCTTCCTTCCTTCCTTCCTTCCTTCATCCCTTCTTTCCTTCATTCCTTCATTCCTTCATTCCTTCATTCCTTCATTCCTTCATTCCTTCCTTCCTTCATCCCTTCCTTCCTTCATTCCTTCCTTCCTTCCTTCCTTCCTTCATCCCTTCTTTCCTTCATTCCTTCATTCCTTCATTCCTTCATTCCTTCATTCCTTCTTTCCTTCATTCCTTCCTTCCTTCCTTCCTTCCTTCATCCCTTCCTTCCTTCATTCCTTCCTTCCTTCCTTCCTTCCTTCCTTCATCCCTTCCTTCCTTCATTCCTTCATTCCTTCATTCCTTCATTCCTTCATTCCTTCATTCCTTCATTCCCACTTCAACAATTCCAAACCGATAATTATTCTAAACATTACATTTGTACGTTCGGTCAGATGTTGACAAATTTTAATTAATTCTTTTATATTTCTCCCGGGCAACGCCGGTGAACGGGTCCAGCTAGTTAATTATAAAATATTACTTCTGTTATGTGTAATTATTATAAACTGTTAAATTATAAATATTCATTCTGTGATGTGTAATTAATTATAAAATGTTAAATTATTAATGTAAGTGAGTTTTTCCATTTTAAACAAATAAGAAAATCTTTGTTTTTGTAAACAAAAATCAATTGTTGAAAAAAAATCTTTGTTAAAATTAATTGTCTACAAAAAATCTAAAAATAAATTGAGATAAGTTATCTCCCTTTCTTTGCAACATATATATATATACATATATATATATATATATATATATATATATATATATATATACATATATATATATATATATATATATATATATATATATATATATATATATATATAAAGTAAACAATGGCAAATAGCAACCTACCCGAGAGTCCAACGTTTAAACTCATCGGCCTTAGATTCACAGGTAACAAATATATAGAAGACATTGCTAAGGCTGCTGTAAAGATTGTGGGCTCCCTCTACCGGGCTAGACAACTTCTACCACCTGACAGTATCCTATATCTCTACAAAGCCACCATCCGCTCATGCATGAGTATTGTTGCCACATCTCGTGCACCATCCACTAGTCTCTCCCTCTGGTGCACCATCCACTAGTCTCTCCCTCTTAGACAAGATCAAAAAAGGAATTGCTACTCTGATCGGTTCCTCACTATCCATCAAGCTCCAGCCCCTGTCCCGACGCCGCAATGTTGCATTCTTGTGCTTGTTTTACAAGTACTTCTAATGGAACGTGCTCCAATGAACTTGCTGCTCTAGTCCCCCTTCAACGTAAATACACATGACCAACCTGACAATCAGCTAAATCCCATCCATTCACTGTAGAGGTCTTCAGATGCCGGAGAGCCTTCTACTTCAATAGCTTCTTTCCTCGTGCTGCCAGCCCTTGGAACTCCCTCTCGTCTCTTTGTTTCCCCGACTGTACCGACATGCAGAAATTTAAAACTAATGTAAACAAACACCTCGCTGCACAGCTGCAATTTAGGATGACCCCAAAAACTTTCACCTTAATTCTCAGTAGTCCTTATGTCTACAGTGACAGCTTGCCTTGTTTGGGGGTGAACTATGTTAAAAGAGAGAGAGAGATAGATAGATAGAGAGAGGGGAGAGAGATAGAGAGAGGGGGAGGAGGAAGGAGATGGGGAGAGAGAGGGAGAGAGGGAGATATAGTGATCAGAAAGAGACTGATTTGGGATTTTTTTTTTATGTAACTGGCTTTGCAAACTTTTTCCTGACTCAAATAATCAAACCCGAGCTCAATGGCTGACCCAACGGGTATTTTCTTCTTCTTCTTCTTCTTCTTCTTCTTCTTCTTCTTCTTCTTCTTCTTCTTCTTCTAGTGTTATGATAAAAATCCCTAATAAAACTGAATAACATAATTGGATCCCCCTGTAAAATTTTACTAAAGAAAAGTTACTTTAGATCTTGATATAGGACTTTGTTTTCAATCGCACTGCTGACAGAGACATCGCGGGTATAATATAGATTACATGTAATGCTATTAAACATTGTTGAGAAACCTCATATACAATCATTAGTTTAGGAGTAATGAGTACTTTTTCAATTTGGCGGTCATCCTGGACGCCATATTTGAAAGAAAAAAATACACGATTGAAACTTGGAGAATTTTGATGTGTTATTCTACACAGCATAGTTGGGTTATTATTATTATTGTATAAAAAACAAAATCAGCTTGTTAGCGTTTCGTTTCAGGTTAGATACGAATGCACCTGGACTGTAAGGCAGTCACAAACCCGGCCTCCGCTAATTTCACGAACTTCTGTCTTTAATGGAATAAAAGAAAGAGTCGTCCGTGCCGTCGGCCATTCCCCAAATACCTCGTTATTTCTGGCATTTCGCTTTTGAGAACGTAATACGTGTAAACATTGACTAACAATCCCTCCGTTGTATTTCTTGGGAACTTCACTCGTAAACATTCGTCGCATATTTGTTGATTACACCCACAGTCTTTCCACAAAAAGGATGGTTCTAAGCATCGGTTTTGTGGAAGATATTCGGCAAACAACAAGAACTGGTGAAATTCCGTGGCTTTTTGGCTAGGAGCAAAGTGTAGTACCTGTCAGTAGATATGGCATAAAGTTATATTGATGAATAAAATTAAAATTTTCTAAAAACACTTTGGTGGTATTCTAAATTATATAGGATGGTTCTAGAATAAATAATTATTGTGATAACTGCAATGACTCGAGCCATGAGTCGGATAGTCAATTTTGTTACTTTCGACCAAAGATGACCAACGACCCCCAATTTCCTCACCTTTTTGATGGCCTTGTGCCTAATTTGTTCAAAATGTAAATTTTATATTTTTTGCAAATAAATAATGCAAAGTGTAGTATCTGTTCTGATATTACACTTGGCATTATTACTCTGTTCTGTCATCGGTCGTTAAAGAGGAAGTTAAACATTTTCCAATCCAGAATGTCTCTTTGTGGGGAGCTGGATTTCCCCCATATTAAAAACCGACCTTTTGTGTAACTCTGCCCTCGTGTGGAGGAAAGTAAATAAGAAACAAGAACGGGTGAGATGCGTCCATTAAATCTGCGTGTTTCACGTTGGCGTGATTGACAGACGGACGGACATAGCCTCTTATAAAGATGCGTGGACGAATCTAAAAAAAACTTAAGCGTGACAGACCGAGGAAATGTTATTTCAAAGTTAAGCATGACAGACTGACAGAAGAGCCTATCGACTAACCTGAAAGGAAGAATCTCTGATCGAAAATAGACATGAAGCTGTCGTTGGGAATACGGAAGAGTGAAATGCTTCTGCATTGTCAGCAGTGGGGCTGTTTCTGTTGATGGCGTTTCTTGCCGATGTTTTGTGTTAGCTTGCAATATATTATTGATGTTGAATACATATATTGTTTTTTTTTTAATTTTGTTTTTGTCTCAGTATATAAATAACTAAAAGCTCCTTTGAATATATATATATATATATATATATATATATATATATATATATATATATATATATATATATATATATATATAAAATAAAGTAACACGGAATCACATAATCACCGGTGCTTATGTGATTCCGTGTTATTTTATTTTATTCTTGCTTTGTTTACTCGGATTTTCTTTCTGGAATTTATTTCATTCTAACACTATATATGTGTGTGTGTGTGTGGGGGGGAGTGTATGTGTATAATGGAAAAAAAAGTCAAAAACTATGTTATTTATGTATTAATCAACGTTTCGTCTTTATTGAAAGACTTCCTCAGGATGAAGAAAACAATGTAAAAAAATCATACAGAATATTAATTTTGACACTTTCTGACAAATCAAAATTAATATTCTGTATGATTTTTCTACATTGTTTTCTTCATCCTGAGGAAGTCTTTCAATAAAGACGAAACGTTGATTAATACATAAATAACATAGTTTTTGACTTTTTTTTCCATTTTACACATATACCCCCCCCCCCCACACACACACATATATATAGTGTTAGAATGAAATAAATTCCAGAAAGAAAATCCGAGTAAACAGAGCAAGAATAAAATAAAATAACACGGAATCCCATAAGCACCGGTGATTATGTGATTCCGTGTTACTTTATTTTATATATATATATATATATATATATATATATATATATATATATATATATATATATATATATATATATATATATATATATATATAATTTTGCTATTCACTATATATATGCGCTTATATTATGAAATAATATATTATGTAAATATTTTTCCAGTATTTACTTCAACAGTGCTCAATATCAGTTGTCATGTGTTTCGTAAAATGTAGACAAAAATGCACCAAATAAACCTTCATAGTGTGAACCCGTCCAGGAACGGGTATTCTTCTAGTTTGTATATTTAATAAATATTGTAAGTAAATAATAAGTATATATATGCTGTGTGGGCTATGGGATACGCGGGCGGTGTTCTCATCTGACGTCTAATACGTTGGCAGTATAGAACTGGAGTTTTCTGCAACCATTGTATTTTTTCACGTGTTTAATTAAACCTCATATTTTGGAGGTCGTTCAGTTATGAGCCCTGGGGAACAAACGATGAACAGCGAGCAATGAATACAAATAACATAAGTCACCCTATTCACCTGATTTTGCTCCGCGTGACTTTTCCCGTTTTCCTTTCGCGAAGCTTAAAGAGATCATCAAGGGGATTTGCTTTGAAGCCGTGAAGGCCACCCAGAGGGCCGTAACGACGGAGCTGATAAGAATCCAAGAAGCGTGACAAACAAGGATAGGGAAATGTATGAAACTCGAAGGGGGTAATTTTAAGGGGTTGGGGAGGGCGGCGCATGCACTTTGTCGTTTGGAACTGAACTAAATTGTTTGTGACGCCGGTCCCGTTATTTTTCAGACACATCTCGTAAATAACGGATGGTCTTTTGATTGGGATTGGATTTAGACGGATCAACTTTGCTTCTGCTTCTATTCCTACGTATGTTCTGGGTAAAACCTTCCCCGACTTGGTATGCAATCGCTGGGCCGTGTCGAGGCACGATCTTCGTGGGCTCAGTACAAAAATCTGATTTGCTCTTTCTCCTTCTCCTCCTTCTCCTTCTCCTCCGTCTCCTCTTCTTCCTCCTCTTCTCCCCCCCCTTCTGCTCCTCCTTCTCCTCCTCTTCCGTCTCTTCCTCCACCACGGCGATGACGACGACGATGATGAAAGAAAGACAAGAAGAAAAATACGATAAAACCCAAGATGGAGTACCTCTGTCACATTTGTGGAGCTGCCACTCAGAGCACTCTTCATTGTTTTGTCAGAGTCCAGAATCGACTTCGAAATCTAATGGCGAATCATCCTTTCATTCCTTACAGATCTATTCTCACAGAAAAGAAAAGACGTCGCTAGTCTCTCTCTGCTCTATCGTCATTTCACTGGAAGGTGCTCGACTGAGCTCCAATCTCTGGTTCCTCCTTGTAAGACATTCACAGCAACAACTCGTCTTATAACCACAACGATGAAAAGACTTCCCTTTCTTCCTCCCTTTGCCTGACCCCCATCCGAATTTTCCACGAACAGAGATTATTTGCAAGGTCTTCCAGTCTGTGGAACACATTGCCACGGGACTGATTTCCCACAGATTACAACTCGGTTGTCTTCAAAGCTAATTTCAGCAGATTCTCATGTAGAACCGTCTCCACTAATACTTGGACTTCGTCCTGACAATCATTCCATCCCGTTGACCCTTATCCTCGAGGGGCTTTTGGTCTTGATAAATGGTGACGATTTAGTAAAAAACCCAAAAAACCAAAAAAAAACCCCAAAAAAACAACAGCAGCAACAACACAGCCCCAAAGTCTAACCTTCTCCTTAACGCGTAGGTTGTACCAGCTATATCGTGAAGAACCCAAACGGGGGTTGGTCTCACACCCAGCGATATTAAGGCCGAAGCACGACTGAAGTATTTATATAATTAAATCCTTCCTACCCCCCCCCCAAAAAAAAAGACCAGGTGGTCCTCGATGGCCGTTCATCCAAACAACATGACATAAATGCTGGTGTACCCTAGGGATCGATTCTTGAACATTTATTGTTCCTAATTTTCATAAACGATCTCCCTGATGACATTGTGTTCGAGATGGGTATATTTGCTGACGACAGCACGCTCTACTATCGTCTGTAGTGGAATGGGGTCATAAATGAATGGTAACTCTTAATGCCGCAAAGACAAAGCTCCTTTCCTTCAATAACTACAAGAAACCTCTTCAACCACCGATTGCCATGGCATATAGCACCCTACCTGAGGGTCCAACTCCCCGGCCTAACATTCATAGGTAAGATGGATTGGAACAAATACATAGAAGCCATTGCCAAGGCTGCTGCAAAGAAGGTGGGCTCTGTCTACCGTGCTCGAAAACTTCTACCAACTGACATTATCCTATATCTCTACAAAGCCACCATCCGCCCATGCATGGAGTATTGTTGCCACATCTGGGCTGGTGCACCATCCACTAGTCTAATATCTAATTGAAAATATAATTGTGTAACTGAAATCGGACACAGGTAAAGAAATGTAGAACATTAGTTTTATCAATTTCGTAAGGCGCGGGCGCTGTTTAAGTGACAAACGAAAAATCACACAGACTAACAAAGTTCCTAGCCGGAATAAGTATTCTCTGAAAGAAACTTAAACGAATTACATTTTGTAGTATAAAGAACATGCTGCAAGGATGAGAAATTAGAACGTGCTAGTCAGAATCAAATAAATATTTGTCAGACGCAGTGCCATATAGGATTAAAGTCGGAAATGCGACTGTCTTTGTATATAAAAATCTAGAGAAAGGGAGAAAGAGAGGGTGAGAGAGAGAATATATGAATGAAAGAGAGAGAATGAAAATTACAGTGAATAGAATGACAGAGAGAGAGAGAGAGAGAGAGAAAGAGAGAGAGAGAAAGAGAGAGAGAGAGAGAGAAAGAGAGAGAGAGAGAGAGAGAAAGAGATAGAGCGAGAGAAAGAGAGAAAGAGAGAGAGAGAAAGAGAGAGAGAGAGAGAGAGAGAATATATGGCAGTGTGCCAGTGTATGTCTCTGGTAATAAAACGCAGTAACCACTTTTTTTAAACTTTGAAAAGATCAGACATGTGTTTATTTCACTTCCCCCTTGAGAGTTAGAAAATAAATGACGTTGACAAGAGAGAGGGAGAGAAAGAGAGAGAGAAAGAGAGAGAGAGGGAGAGAGAGAGAGAGAGTAAAGTACATCCTATTTATAGCACTTTTTCTGTGCTATAGTCACCTGGCAACTTAATGCTTACGTAAATTGTCGGCGAAGGAGCGAACGGGAAAACTTTTTCACGCACAAACAACCGACATTTCTCTCTCCACACTTTCTCTCTCTCTCTCTCTCTCTCTCTCTCTCTCTCTCTCTCTTTCTCTCGCCATACCTTCTCTCTCTTCTCCCCCTCTATCTCTTCTGTGCTCCTTTCTCTTTTTTCTTTATAAATTAGAACTGAACATAAGAGAATATAAATGATAATAAAAACGCAAGAAGAGAACAGAAAAGTTGAAATTGTATTCAACGCAGAAACCGGATGTAAGGCATGGTCGGAATTCCTCTCTGCCGCATAAAAAAAAAAAGGATTGGGTAGGAAGTTTTTTTTTTCAGGGATTATAAAGTTGGACAGACAATATTAAATTGTAAGTAAAAAAAAGATTAAAAAAAACAAACAAAATTAAAATAAATTAAAAATAATTGGAAAAAAAACTCTTTTTGTTTGTTTGAGTTCAATCCTTGGTTACGTGAACCTTTGTTAGCAGAAAGCAATTTAACGAAAAGATCGAAGCATCTCTTTTGAACAGAACAAAGACTACACTCTGATCCTAACAATAATTGTTACATTCTCTTCAATGTTATTAATCACTAGGTCATCTTCCCAGGCATTACTTCCTCAGAAGTGTGTATGTGGTGGTGGTGAGGGTATCAGTTGTCGCCTGAGACGCCCTCATCAGAGAATGCCGACGAACGCAATCGGCAATTTTTAAAGGTGATTATTATCGGCAACGGACGCGTTTCTGAAATGGCCAACCCCCACATTGTGTCCGTATTTACTTGCCTCCCCTCACGCTCAGAGTTAGACACAAGATCAGTTTTTAATATAGGTAAAATCCAACTCCCCAGAAAGGGGCATTCTGGATTTGGAGAAAAATTAAAAATTCCCTCGGTCTAGAAGTATCGGTGTTTCACTGACCGAGGCTAAAATGGATGCTACACATTGATCTTACCCCGAAGACCGTGTCACATCCAGTCCTCGTGGGGCGACAGATAAATAACACTATGTTCAAGGTATAGTATCTGTCCTGTCCCAAGAGATCACACTGTCACGCATTAACGTTTGTTTTGTCTTTCGTCTCTCACAGTTGAAAGGGGATGGGCTTATTTCCTGTCGACTGGGGCAACCTTATCCCCGAGGGAATGCAGACGAGACTGATCGGGCTATTTTTTGCAAGCGGATCAAATTGCCCTTTCTGGGGAGCTGGATTCCCACGAACAAATTAACCCCGTGTCTGACCATATCGTAGTGGGAGGTAGGTGAACAAGTCTGTTCGGTAGAAACACTTCTAGTCCAGAACGTCCATTTTTGGGGGGAGGGGGGGAGAGGGGAGTTTGACATTAGAAACCGACCCTGTGTCAATTTTGCCATAGTGGAGAGGCAAGTAAATAAGAGAATTTAACGAATCAAAATTGTATGAGATCCTCGGCACCCTCTTTAATGTACGTATCTCCACTTCTAAATCCCCATAAGAAATATAGGAACTAAAGGCTGGATTATTCATTATAGGGATCCTATAGAGCAGTGGTTCTCAACCCTTTTTTAGCCTGTGAACCCTTTAATTATGTAGCAGAATGATATTTCCCCCTTTCAAAAAATGTCTGACTCAAGTTCCCCCTTTTCAAAAAATGTTTGACTCAAGTTTCCCTCTTTCAAAAAATGGCTGACTCAAGTTTCCCCCTTTTCAAAAAATGTCTGACTCAAAGTTTCCCCCTTTCAAAAAATGTCTGACTCAAGTTTCCCCCTTTCAAAAAATGCCTGACTCAAGTTTCCTCCTTTCAAAAAATGTCTGCCTCAAGTTTCCCCCTTTTCAAAAAATGTCTGACTAAAGTTTCCTCCTTTCAAAAAATGTCTGACTCAAGTTTCCTCCTTTCAAAAAATGTCTGACTCAAGTTTCCCCCTTTTTCAAAAAATTTCTGACTAAAGTTTCCCTCTTTCAAAAAATGTCTGACTCAAGTTTCCCCATTTTCAAAAAATGTCTGACTCAAGTTTCCCCCTTTCAAAAAATGTCTGACTCAAGTTTCCTCCTTTCAAAAAATGTCTGACTCAAGTTTCCTCCTTTCAAAAAACGTCTGACTCAAGTTTTCAAAAAATGTCTTACTCAAGTTTTCCCCTTTCAAAAAATGTCAAGTGCAAAATAAAGGTCATTCTATCTATAATGTCTATTGTTCTCAATAATTTTAGCGCATACATAGGTTATACCACAACAACCCCTTTCCCGTCGACTAACATTCAATATGAATGATACTATTATTAAAATTAGTGTAACATTTGCACTGGCGGTTTCAAGCACAGGAGGGCTTAGCCATCTGGTTCTTTTCAGCTTCTGTTGTCACATATATATATATATATATATATATATATATATATATATATATATATATATATATATATATATATATATATATATATAAGTAATCCAACAAAAGATATAAGAGTCAACTAATATCTTATAATTAGTGAAACATCCGGATAAAAACTGAAGCTCCATATACTGGATAGAGCATTAATATCATGATATAAAATGAAATAATAAAATAAGGTGCCAATCAAATTTTATTAGAATTCAAAGTTCAAGCAAAGTATCTTGAACTTTGAATTCTAATAAAATTTGATTGGCACCTTATTTTATTATTTCATTTATTTATTTTTATTACATTTATATATATAATATCATTTGTTTAACCTGTGTGTATCGAACGTAGGGCTGCATATATAAATGAACATTTCTCGTTACATGTGTTTCAAGTTTAGTCCCCTCTCCCGTCTCTTTCACACACCTTCCAATCTCGGCGAGCAAGTGCCCCCGGACTCATCACCACGCACACATACATACAACACTTTCTACAAGCTACTGGTATACCAAGAATAAATAAATAAAACCTTGTAAATAACCCTGAGACACTAATAAGGCAGTTTCATCGCATGACTTTGTACCGATAGTAACATAAGAGACGCGTGCTCCTCTGTCTGTCTGTCTGTCTGTCTGTCTGTCTGTGTTTCCGCCATACATCTCAGTTATTTCGAAGGAATGATCTCCCGAGATGCAGATGAGGTATTTAGCGTAGAAACAGGGTGTGACGAATAGTCAGAATTCTTCAGTACCATGAAGGGATTGCGTACGAAGTTTTTGTAAGGTGCAACAGACTATATAATGACACTAGAAAAAAGGAGAAAAAAAATGTTACCCATTGGGTCAAGTACTGAGCTCGGATTAAATTGCTTGAATCGGGTAAAAAGTAAGTTTGCAAAACAAGTTAAATATAAAAATTTAAAAAGACAAAATTCAAACTTAGCTTGTTTCTGTTCTCTCTGTCTCCTTCTCTCTCTTTTTCTATCTTTTCCTCTCCAAATACAGGGTAAATTGTATTACTGCCTGTGGTGATATTTCCTTTCTCTTTATAATGGACTATTCCGAACTTTTTTTTTTCAAGTTAATAATACCAAACATTAATTAATTATGAAAAGTTAAAAAAATAGTTATGCTAATTAGGCAGTCAAAAGGTTCTCTCTTAATCTTTGATCTTCACTATATATATATATATATATATATATATATATAAATATCGAGATTTTATGTTGTATTTTTGATTTAAATAACAGTAACCCGTTTTGATTATAATATAGGAGTGATTAATGAAAAAACTTTCGCATATATATAAATATATATATATATATATATATATATATATATATATATATAAATATATATATATATATATATATATATATATATATATATATATATAGAGAGAGAGAGAGAGAGAGAGAGAGAGAGAGAGAGATATAGATATATCTTTAACTATCTGTCTAAGTTATCCATGCTGATGACGGCTGTGAACCAAAAACACGTGTCGATAGATTACTTTTATGTACGTATAAAATTAATAAAAATATGAATATTAACGTCCTATAAAGGTAAGGGCGACTAATAATGAAATTTTCTGCATTTTAATCACTCAGGGAGTGAAACAATCGAAATAGCAGTAAGTAAATAAACAACGAACGCTGCAATCACCAATAAAAATAATTACATAAAAATACACACACACACATACACACACACACATATATATATATATATATGTATATATATATATGTATATATATATGTATATATATGTATGTATATATATATGTATATATATATATATATATATATATATATATATATATATATATATATATATATATATATATATTAGTATTTCATGTATCCACATAAAACTTTATAAAGATATATAATTTTTTATATATCAATTGTGCTCGATACGTAAGTAGAGCTAGGTAGTAAGCTATGAAAATATATTTATGGCAATTAAGCTACACAGAGGCTCCCGCGTTCATATCCGGGGGAATCTTCAGGCTAAAATGCATGGAGTTTTTTTTGCCGGCTAGCTAGTTAACCAATCAGATTCTTTGTTGTTCCTTCAGTAAATCGTTGGGCTTCCCACGAACAAAGGTCTTGTTAGTGTTACTTCCTACATCCTGTTCTATTGTTCTGTTTTCTATTGATTGGCCTATATCCACGAACAAAAGTCTTGTTAGTGTTACTTCCTATATCCTGTTACTTCCTATTGCTCTGTTTTCTATAGATTGACCTATATTTTATTTCCTTTGCTGTGTCAGTATAATGGGTGAATTTATTTTAACACTTGGTTCCTTGTATTTCTGTTTTAGGTTTTAATTTTTACAATTGTTAGATTTTTGTTTAGTTTAGTTTTTTTTAAATTATTTGTTTATTGATTTATATAAGAATCTGATTGGTTAACTAGCTAGCCGTGTATATAAAAACACCCAGAAAAAATAACTCCATGCATTTTAGCCTGGAGATCCCCCCCCCCCGGATGAAACGCGGGAGGCTCTGTGTAGCTTAATTGCCATAAATATATTTTCATAGCTTACTATATATATATGTATATATATATATATATATATATATATATATATATATATATATATATATATATATATATATATATGTATATATAGAGAGAGAGAAGGAAAGAGAGAGATAGAGGGAGGGGGGAGAGATGGTGACAGATAGATAAATCGAGAGAGAGAAAAAATATAGATAGAATGATAGATACAGAGAGAGAGAGGGTGTGGAGAGAAAGGTCTGTCTTTTGTGAGTAAAACGTTTTTTCTAATAAATTACATTTGGTCTTTTGGCTAAGATCAAAGTGTAGTATCTGTTCCAATGGATACTGCACCCCATACTGGTGTTGTCTTGGCCTTCGGGTCTTGATTTATGCCGGTCAATGGGTCTGTCCTGTGCAGTTCTGGGAGGTCCACCTTCCCAGGCTTTGCCTCCCCTCTTTGGGGAGGAGTAAGTTTATTGCTTACTGCCTGAGGCGCCCCTACTGGGGAATGCCGACGGGGCTGCCCAGGCAATTTTTAAACCGCACTTTCCCGACCCGACCGTGGGTCACATCTTACTTGTGGGAGTAAGATAAAAACTGGCCTTGTGCCTAACTCTTGGAGAGGAGTAAATCAATACATTCTAAAATCATATAAAAAACAATCCAATTAATATGCAATTCGATCATAATGTAACAAATACAGATTTCTCAACCCCACGAGCGCTCCCTTTCATATGCGCCCCCTTTATAACGCGCCCCTTTCATGTGTGCCCCTTTTAATATGAACCCCTTTAATATGCGCCCCCTTTATAACGCGCTCCTTGCATGTGTGCCCCTTTAATATGAGCCCCTTTCATATGCGCCCCCTTTATAACGCGCCCCTTTCATGTGTGCCCCTTTAATATGAGCCCCTTTCATATGCGCCCCCTTTATAACGCGCCCCTTTCATGTGTGCCCCTTTAATATGAGCCCCTTTCATATGCGCCCCCTTTATAACGCGCCCCTTTCATATGCGCCCCCTTTATAACGCACCCCTTTAATGTGTGCCCCTTTTAATATGAACCCCTTTATAATGCGCCCCCTTTATAATGCGTCCCTTTAATATGCGCCCGTTTTAATATGCGCACCCTTCTGAGCTTCCATAGTCTATTATACAAACTTCAGACTGAGATTATTCATATTGTTTCTCAGGATAAATAAATAGAATAAAATAAACGCCCCCCCCCAATCTCTGAATATTATCTCGTAATGCTCGCGGTGACATCACGCCACATGCAGTTGAAAAAATTAAATACTGTTAATTTGCTCAAAATTAATTTTTTCTACTAGGCGTTAAAGATTTATTAATAAACTTCTGGTGATCGGATATCATGTGAAACTGAAGTAGAGTTGTTAAAACGACCGCACTCGGGGTCACCAATCGTTTTTGCTTTGCCTTGGTCACGTATATTGACCTCTTAAATTATCTATCCGGTATGTTCTATATTGGATTGGGAATATAATTTAGTTTACACCACAATATAAAATAAGACAATGTAAAATAAAAGTGTTGGCAATGACTAAAAGTTCAAAAAGACCAAGAACGTTCTGGTGAAAGAAGAATTGGTTTTTATCCATAAGGAGAAATTGAGTACACCTGTTTGTTTCAGCTGGTGCCGTGTACGTTTACGTATGTGTAAATGGGATAGACATGAAGATGTGTGTGTATATTAGCGTGCTTGTTTTGCCAGTGAGCGAGTGTATGTATGAACTATGTATATGAGTTTGTTGAACAGCGTGTATACGTTGCTGCTGTGTTTAGTAGTTTGTGAAAGTCTCTCGTTGCGTCTGCGCACGAAAGAAATAATACCGGAACAAAGAAAAAGAAAGCAGTGTGTTTGGGTTTTTATAGTACGCGCGGAATTTCGGGGCTGATTTTTTTTTTCGTTTTTATTGGCTGAAAGAAACTACTGATTGGAGATCTTGTCGAATCGAGAGTCGATACGTAAAGCAATATTCACTGTCGCCGCTATTTAAAACAACATCCCCCGTCCTTGATAGATTTGCGCATGGAAATCGAAAAGGTTTATAACTTCCCTTCTCGAATGATTTGTCGACGTCGATTGACGGGGTTTTGTAATTCAAATGTGCTTCGTTTGTTGACGAAACGCGAACTTTTGTGGGGGTCTAGTTGACCCTATTGAAATTTTAATTTGTTTTTATATTCTGAAGACATTTTTAGAAAAAAATTAACCAGAGTGCTCAATTACTGCTGTTTGAGCTTAAGACACTTTTATTCTACAACCTTACACGCCGCAATTCGGTACCGACGGTTTCACGGGATATGAGTGTCCTGGTCTGTGGAACCGACAACACAATTCATGCACGATCGTCAGCCGCGGAACGCTAGAGACTATAGAAAAGTTGAAAATATTACAAACAAGCCTCATCGATATCTTGTATTAACGTAAAGTCAGAGATCTTTAAGCTTCATTCACATTGCAGTCACTAAACCTTATGTCTAGAATCCTTATTCCAATTGTGATTGAAATCCATTAAATGATTCTCGAAAATGTCTAAAATTGAAGGCTTAAGCTTAAGAGGACTTAAGATGAAATTGAAATTCAAGGAATCTTGTTTGATTGGTGTCTAATGACGATGGATCAAATTAATGGGAAAAATAAATTTAATTCAAAAGCAAGTCCATTGGTTTGGATGTCTGTGTAACTCACATGGAATCTGCCAAAATGTTCTTTAACTGAAGCAGCGACGCTCTTGTGCCTGAATCGATTAATCTAAGTTAAACCAAGCGCAAGTGGAATTCCAGTTAAAGAAGAAAGAGAAAGCTACCTCTTGAATCCTGGCGAGCACTAATAAAACATTGGCGATATGTTAAAGCATTAAACCAGGTTCATTCTCTAGTTTATTAAGGAGCTTTCTTCTGATTTCTGCATCCGTATTCGATACTAACCCCCGTGCTAAGATTAGGCATTTAAAATTGTTAGCGCTCAACCCCGACAATTTGAAATAATCGCGGTGTTTGTTAACTACGCGAGCGAAAGTAGTCTAGTCTTCGCCTTCTTTCCTTGTGAGATTCATACATTTCCACGTTTTGTTAAAAAGAGACGTTTTAGGGCTAAACAATTTAGTTAATAATTCTATAGCTTCAAAAAATGTAAGTGGAATTTGGTATGTTTGACCATACCCAATTTTCCTAATAGCAAACGAAACTTTTTAATTTGCACCGTCCGTATTATAAAGATATTAGTATCGTCTGAAATACGAAGCAAAGGGAAACTTTTTAAAATCCTATTTGTTGACGTTGGAGGGGTTCCTCCCCCCCCGCAGATTTGGCACACCAGAATGGCTTTTAACTTCTCGCTGTTACTTTTGTAATTTACAATTTTCCGAGAACATGACCTAAGTTTTTTTTTTTTCGAAAATCCAACATTCCAGTTGCAGTAATAGATCTGTTGTATCCGACATAAGTTCGAGTTTTCTCTGCCAGTGATGTGTGCAACATACGTCCGAGTTCTCGTCGCCAGTGTTTTGCCGATAATAAATAAGACAACACGGTGGTATATTTACAAGGGTTGTTATTTACAGAAGTACAGAATAGTATGTTAGAAAAGAGACTGCCTCGAGACTTTGTTGTCTAAGAAAAGTTTATATAGTAACGAAAATAGGGTAGATTCCCATCACACCGTAACATAAAACTTATTTAAGATGGAATTTGTCGCCAGATCACCTTTCGAATTTGTTGCTCTTATCAATTGAGCGTGAAACTGTTGAGTTGATGAACTTTGACAAAATAATAAGTGACTTTCACTTTGATTTTGCTTTGATTTTGCTTTGATTTTGCTTTGATTTTGCTTTCACTTTACTTTGATTTTGCTTTGATTTTGCTTTGATTTTGCTTTGATTTTGCTTTCACTTTACTTTGATTTTGCTTTGATTTTGCTTTGATTTTGCTTTGATTTTGCTTTCACTTTACTTTCATTTTGCTTTGATTTTGCTTTGATTTTGCTTTGATTTTGCTTTCACTTGACTTCTACAAAAGCTGACAAAGTCAAAATTCAATAAATCTGTTGATCAAATAATAAAAAAAAATGTTTGTTTATTTTTCAAATTCGTTGTTTTCATAAATGTTAAATTTCTATTTGTCCTCCAAGAACAAAAAGGAGCGGGTCTTATGAATAGAGCCCTGGGCGGCACTTTGTCCCCCGGTACGCCATTGATTTATAATTATTCTATTTCGGGGTCTTCCGATGACGATTGGATCGGACGTAAATAGTTTCGGTACGCGTCATAAGGAGAGCTCATTTCGGAATGGGGGGGGGGGGAGGGTTTATCAGTGCACCTTTCTCTCGCTCGTTAAAGTGGACGCTTCTCCGAATCAAGGAAATGCTTTGTTCGTAACCTCTTTCCTGACATTTTTCGCTATTCTCATACGGCGACATCCTGTTCAGGAAGTGTGAAAAGAAAGTGTCTAAATTTGTGTTCAGTTTAGGCATTCCCAAAAATTTCCCGGAAGAAATGGCGACAACAGATCACGTGATTGCGCCATAGAATCTATTTTTATTCAATATATTAAGATGTTGTTAATAACTGTTGTTGTTAAGATTTGTTGTTGTTAAGATGTGTCGTTGTTAAGATTTGTTGTTGTTAAGATGTGTTGTTGTTAAGATTTGTTGTTGTTAAGATGTGTTGTTGTTAAAATTTGTTGTTGTTAAAATTTGTTGTTGTTAATATGAGTTGTTGTTAAGATTTGTTGTTGTTAAGATGTGTTGTTGTTAAGATGTGTTGTTGTTAATATTTGTTGTTATTAATATTTGTTGTTATTAATATTTGTTGTTGTTAAGATTTGTTGTTGTTAAGATGTGTTGTTGTTAAGATTTGTTGTTGTTAAGATGTGTTGTTGTTAAGATGTGTTGTTGTTAAGATTTGTTGTTGTTAAGATTTGTTGTTGTTAAGATTTGTTGTTGTTAAGATGTGTTGTTGTTAAGATTTGTTGTTGTTAAGATGTGTTGTTGTTAAGATGTGTTGTTGTTAAGATTTGTTGTTGTTAAGATTTGTTGTTGTAAAGATGTGTTTTTGTTAAGATTTGTTGTTGTTAAGATTTGTTGTTGTTAAGATTTGTTGTTGTTAAGATCTGTTGTTGTTAAGATCTGTTGTTGTTAATATGTGTTGTTGTTAAGATTTGTTGTTGTTAAGATTTGTTGTTGTTAAGATTTGTTGTTGTTAAGATCTGTTGTTGTTAAGATTTGTTGTTAATATGTGTTGTTGTTAAGATATGTTTTTATTAAGATTTGTTGTTATTAATATTTGTTGTTGTCAAGATTTGTTGTTGTCAAGATTTGTTGTTGTTAAGATGTGTTGTTGTTAAGATTTGTTGTTGTTAATATTTGTTGTTGTTAAGATTTGTTGTTATTAATATTTGTTGTTATTAAGATGTGTTGTTATTAAGATTTGTTGTTGTTAAGATGTGTTGTTGTTAAGATTTGT
Organism: Sepiola atlantica; assembly: GCA_963556195.1. NCBI lineage: Eukaryota > Metazoa > Mollusca > Cephalopoda > Sepiida > Sepiolidae > Sepiola > Sepiola atlantica. Next base: position 108,881,923 of record OY744531.1, read on the forward strand.
TGTTGTTAAGATTTGTTGTTGTTAAGATTTGTTGTTGTTAAGATTTGTTGTTGTTAATATGAGTTGTTGTTAAGATTTGTTGTTGTTAAGATGTGTCGTTGTAAAGATGTGTTGTTGTTAATATTTGTTGTTATTAATATTTGTTGTTATTAATATTTGTTGTTGTAAACATTTGTTGTTGTTAAAATTTGTTGTTGTTAATATGAGTTGTTGTTAAGATTTGTTGTTGTTAAGATGTGTTGTTGTTAAGATGTGTTGTTGTTAATATTTGTTGTTATTAATATTTGTTGTTATTAATATTTGTTGTTGTTAAGATTTGTTGTTGTTAAGATGTGTTGTTGTTAAGATTTGTTGTTGTTAAGATGTGTTGTTGTTAAGATATGTTTTTATTAAGATTTGTTGTTATTAATATTTGTTGTTGTTAAGATGTGTTGTTGTTAAGATTTGTTGTTGTTAAGATTTTTTATTGTTAAGATGTGTTGTTGTTAAGATTTGTTGTTGTTAAGATTTGTTGTTGTTAAGATGTGTTGTTGTTAAGATTTGTTGTTGTTAAGATGTGTTGTTGTTAAGATTTGTTGTTGTTAAGATGTGTTGTTGTTAAGATTTGTTGTTATTAAGATGTGTTGTTGTTAATATTTGTTGTTGTCAAGATTTGTTGTTGTCAAGATTTGTTGTTGTTAAGATGTGTTGTTGTTAAGATTTGTTGTTGTTAATATTTGTTGTTGTTAATATTTGTTGTTATTAAGATTTGTTGTTATTAAGATTTGTTGTTGTTAAGATGTGTTGTTGTTAAGATTTGTTGTTGTTAACATTTGTTGTTGTTAAGATTTGTTGTTGTTAAGATTTGTTGTTGTTAATATGAGTTGTTGTTAAGATTTGTTGTTGTTAAGATGTGTCGTTGTTAAGATGTGTTGTTGTTAATATTTGTTGTTATTAATATTTGTTGTTATTAATATTTGTTGTTGTAAACATTTGTTGTTGTTAAGATTTGTTGTTGTCAACATTTGTTGTATACCCGTTTCCGTGGTCGCCATGGTGACTTTATTATGACTCTGCCACGTTTCGACAGTTTGGAGTTCATATTCGTCGTTTCAGTCAATTGATGATCGTGAACGTCTTTATTACAATATTAATATCTTTATTACAATATTAATATCTTTATACAATATTAAACTTAAATCAACAAACATTCACCGACTGGTCAGCTGCTTTTTACTTTCCTTAAACATTTCTTGCACATTCGATTTTTCAGGGATGCGTATTCATAACTTTATGGTGTTTTTTAAATCCTGTTTCAAAAAACAAAATAAAAAAAACAGATAAAGAAAAAACATCCTTGTGTATTTAATGTATAGCCTATGATTGTTGGTTTATATATATAGAGAGAGATAGATAGAGGAAAAAAGAGTGATAAATATGCGACGATTGTCCAAATTTATTTCAAATTTCAATTGTTCAATGCAAGGTGTATTCAGTAATAAACTAGTGTTTATTATCTTTCCTTAAGCCAAGGCTTTTCAAAGATCGAAATCTTATCATCAGAGGAGAAATACAGATGGATAAGTTGGCTTTCGAAAAAACCAAAGTTCAAATATTTGAAAAATATGAAAATTCTTATTAAAAGAATTTTTGTTAAAAAAACGCTGTGAATGAAAAGAAAAGTTCCGTGAAAAATATATGCACATTGTCCGGGTGGTAAATTTCCGTTGAAAAGAAGTCAGATGAATTGTAGAATGTGAAGAAAACTCTTTGCGTGGGAGCAGTGTGGAGAAAGTGCTCAAAATATAGGTAAGTCCAGACGCACTTAAAGGGGATTGAAAAGAGAGAAACTGGCCATTTTTTTATATACTTCCAGGACCAAATAAGGCAGATGATATCTCATTCAAGGATTAAATCCAAATGAAACAAAAAAGGCAAACGGTTAAAGATTTAGGGTTAGGGGGGAGCGTTTATGAGGTACGGGATTGTTTGAATAGCCGCTTTGCGAGTTGGGAGGAAATAAAAAAGAAGGAAAAGGAACAGGAGGAAGGGTTGGTATGGGGATGAAGTTAAAGTGACAGGGTGGTTGAGGGTGTGGGCGGGCGGTAGGATATATGTTTTGGAGGGTAGGATTAATCTGAAGCGGGATGGGAGTGTAGAGATTGCATTCTAAAAATAGAATTCAAATGAGTGAGCTTCTAACATTTCAGAGGTGACAAGTGAGGCAGCTAAAACGAATTAAATTGTAGTTACCGGTTAGGGTTTCTGGGGGTTTAAAAAGGGTTAAAATAGAATCAGTTAAAAGCATGGTAAAATAAATAGAGGTATGAGAGAGAGTGAATGATTAAAATTAAAAATAAAAATTTAAATTTAAAAGGAGCTAGGGAGTAGTTAATTTAAAAAAATTAAAAAAATTTATTTTAAAACCAATATATATATATATATATATATATATATATATATATATATATATATATATATATATATATATACAGGGCTTTACGCGCTTCACTACTTTTGGAGCTGCTCCCGCTCCTGCTCCAACGCCCAAAATTGGAGCTTGCTCCTCTCACGCTCCACATTTTCAAAAAAGAGCCGCTTTTGCTCCAGCTCCTATAAAAAAGGAGCGACTCTTTTCAGCGCTCCATAATGAAAATGTACCTTCTTTCAAAAACGTTCTATTCTGCCAGTATAATTGAACCTAAAATTCTTTATTTTAAAATACGAAATAAAAGAAAAATTGGCTTATTTATTCAATCATAATAAACATCCTTTTTATAAATACAAAAAAAAGTTCAAATCTGTAAGAAAATAACTTCAAAGACATCTATAGACTCACTGGCGACATTTGTTGCCCAAATTGTCTTCTGCCTTAATAAAATTGTCCCATCAAAAATGTAACATGTCAATGTGTAAAAATGTTCTGTTTTCAAGACATCTATAGATGCATTGGCATTTAAAGACATTTGGTGCCAAATTGTCTGTCTTCCCATCAAAAATTTAACACATAGATGTAAAACTCTGAGAACTTCAAATGTTCTCCTTCTTTCTCTCTGTCTCTCCCTCCCTCTCTCTCCATCTCTCCCTCCCTCCCTCCTCTCCCTCTCTCCCTATCTCATATACATTTACCAGATATAATTTTTAAAAATAACTCAGAGTAAACTTTGAGACTTTCTTTTCTTTTCCTTTTTATTGCTGAATAAAAAACTAATGTTTAAAAGAAAAAAAATCAAATAATTTTGGAGCGAGGAGCGCGGAGCGATAAAACCACCGCTCTTTAGTCCCCAATGGAGTTGCTCCCGCTCCATTCCCGCTGAATATAAAATGAGCCCTCCTCTCCTTTGCTCCAGCAAAAAGGAGCGTGCTCCTGGAGCGCGCTCCTTTTTGGAGGGCTCCGTAACGCCCTGTATATATATATATATATATATATGTATATATATATATATATATATATATATATAAAAGGGTGTAGTGCAGTATTAGTGCAGTTCCAACGAGAGAAAAGTATATATGTAAAGGAGTAAGGCTACCAACATTTGTAAAATGTTTTTTTAAACATTTCTTTATTATTTTGTTATTTTATAATTTTATAATTTTATATAACGCGTTTCAAGCGGTGGTCCCCTCTCATCAGATATGTAAATCTCTCTCTACATACATACATACATACATACATACATACATACATACATACATACATACATACATACATACATACACACATACATACATAAATACATACATACATACACACATACATACATACATACACACATACATACATACATACATACATACATACATACATACATACATACATACATACACACATACATACATACACACATACATACATACATACATACATACATACATACATACACACATACATACATACATACATGCATACATACACACATACATACATACATACATACATACATACATACATAAATAAATACATACATACATACATACATAAATACATACATACATACATACATACATACATGCTGATGCTAGTTGTATATTTCTAAGTTGGTGGTTATACTCTGTGCTGATGCAGATACTCGATCGTCTCGGAAACAAGCGTACACAAACTGTTCGAGTGTAAATAAAAGATCATGTCGTCATTTAATTTACTAAACTTCAATCTGTGGTTCAAACTGCAAAACATTCACAACAAGAACTTGTCTAGCTACCACCATTGCAAAAAAGCTTTCGTTTATTCCTCTGTGTACGTAAAACCAAACGGAGCTGACCTTCATTCCAAGAAAATTAATACCACGGGACTGTTTACCTTCTGACTGCAACATGGTCGTCTACAAATACTTGCCGAGTTGTCCAAATTCTGACAATTCCACCCATCGTTTTTCAATGCTCTCATAGTATTGTTGGTCATTCAATTGACAATCTAATAAATCCTTATCCTCGAGTGGCTTTTGATAAGTTGTGATCCATTAGTATTAAACTACCAAATTTCATGTTCCTAGATCTAATAGTTTAAAAAAGAAGATAGCACTCCGACAGATTAGTATAGATTAATGTTAAAATTCTGTCAACGTTAACTACGTCTTTGAATAAAGCTTTACATCAGCGATCCTCTTGAAGTCCTACGCAATACGATTAAGTGCGTTAATCTTATGTGATTTAGTAAATGGATTGCATTTTTTTAAAAGAAATCTATTTTTTCAATCATGGCGACGACATTTGTATCAAATCACGTTTAATTCTTACAATGCGTCCATTCAATTTGCGCGTTTAGCGATGGAAATACTATTTCAAATTAAACCTGGCAGATTAACAGAAATACAATTTCAAACTCAAGCGTGACAGATCAACGAAAATGCTATTTAATCATTAAACGTGAAAGATACACGAAAATGCAAAGTTAAACTTGATAACCTAAAATTCTATTTAAAAATTAAACGTTACAAACAAACGAAAATCCTATTTCAAACTTAAATCTGACAAACAAACGAAAATGCTATTTTAAACTTAAGTGTGACAAACAAACGAAAATGCTATTTCAAACTTAAATGTGACAAACAAACGAAAATGCTATTTCAAACTTAAATGTGACAAACAAACGAAAATGCTATTTTAAACTTAAGTGTGACAAACAAACGAAAATCCTATTTCAAACTTAAACGTTACAAACAAACGAAAATGCTATTTTAAACTTAAATGTGACAAACAAACGAAAATGCTATTTCAAACTTAAATGTGACAAACAAACGAAAATGCTATTTTAAACTTAAGTGTGACAAACAAACGAAAATCCTATTTCAAACTTAAACGTTACAAACAAACGAAAATGCTATTTCAAACTTAAATGTGACAAACAAACGAAAATGCTATTTCAAACTTAAATGTGACAAACAAACGAAAATGCTATTTCAAACTTAAACGTTACAAACAAACGAAAATGCTATTTCAAACTTAAATCTGACAAACAAACGAAAATCCTATTTCAAACTTAAATGTGACAAACAAACGAAAATGCTATTTCAAACTTAAATCTGACAAACAAACGAAAATGCTATTTTAAACTTAAGTGTGACAAACAAACGAAAATCCTATTTCAAACTTAAACGTTACAAACAAACGAAAATGCTATTTTAAACTTAAATGTGACAAACAAACGAAAATGCTATTTCAAACTTAAATGTGACAAACAAACGAAAATGCTATTTTAAACTTAAGTGTGACAAACAAACGAAAATCCTATTTCAAACTTAAACGTTACAAACAAACGAAAATGCTACTTCAAACTTAAATCTGACAAACAAACGAAAATGCTATTTTAAACTTAAGTGTGACAAACAAACGAAAATCCTATTTCAAACTTAAACGTTACAAACAAACGAAAATCCTATTTCAAACTTAAATGTGACAAACAAACGAAAATGCTATTTCAAACTTAAATCTGACAAACAAACGAAAATGCTATTTTAAACTTAAGTGTGACAAACAAACGAAAATGCTATTTTAAACTTAAATGTGACAAACAAACGAAAATCCTATTTCAAACTTAAATGTGACAAACAAACGAAAATGCTATTTCAAACTTAAATCTGACAAACAAACGAAAATGCTATTTAAAACTTAAATGTGACACACAAACGAAAATGCTATTTTAAACTTAAGTGTGACAAACAAACGAAAATCCTATTTCAAACTTAAATGTGACAAACAAACGAAAATGCTATTTCAAACTTAAATCTGACAAACAAACGAAAATGCTATTTTAAACTTAAGTGTGACAAACAAACGAAAATGCTATTTTAAACTTAAATGTGACAAACAAACGAAAATCCTATTTCAAACTTAAACGTTACAAACAAACGAAAATGCTATTTCAAACTTAAATCTGACAAACAAACGAAAATGCTATTTAAAACTTAAGTGTGACAAACAAACGAAAATCCTATTTCAAACTTAAACGTTACAAACAAACGAAAATCCTATTTCAAACTTAAACGTTACAAACAAACGAAAATGCTATTTCAAACTTAAATCTGACAAACAAACGAAAATGCTATTTTAAACTTAAGTGTGACAAACAAACGAAAATGCTATTTTAAACTTAAATGTGACAAACAAACGAAAATCCTATTTCAAACTTAAATGTGACAAACAAACGAAAATGCTATTTCAAACTTAAATCTGACAAACAAACGAAAATGCTATTTCAAACTTAAATGTGACACACAAACGAAAATGCTATTTTAAACTTAAGTGTGACAAACAAACGAAAATCCTATTTCAAACTTAAATGTGACAAACAAACGAAAATGCTATTTCAAACTTAAATCTGACAAACAAACGAAAATGCTATTTTAAACTTAAGTGTGACAAACAAACGAAAATGCTATTTTAAACTTAAACGTTACAAACAAACGAAAATGCTATTTTAAACTTAAACGTTACAAACAAACGAAAATGCTATTTTAAACTTAAATATGACAAACAAACGAAAATGCTATTTTAAACTTAAATGTGACAAACAAACGAAAATGCTATTTTAAACTTAAGTGTGACAAACAAACGAAAATGCTATTTTAAACTTAAACGTTACAAACAAACGAAAATGCTATTTTAAACTTAAACGTTACAAACAAACGAAAATGCTATTTTAAACTTAAGTGTGACAAACAAACGAAAATGCTATTTTAAACTTAAACGTTACAAACAAACGAAAATCCTATTTCAAACTTAAACGTTACAAACAAACGAAAATGCTATTTTAAACTTAAACGTTACAAACAAACGAAAATGCTATTTTAAACTTAAACGTTACAAACAAACGAAAATGCTATTTTAAACTTAAATCTGACAAACAAACGAAAATGCTATTTTAAACTTAAATGTGACACACAAACGAAAATGCTATTTCAAACTTAAATCTGACAAACAAACGAAAATCCTATTTCAAACTTAAACGTTACAAACAAACGAAAATGCTATTTTAAACTTAAGTGTGACAAACAAACGAAAATCCTATTTCAAACTTAAATGTGACAAACAAACGAAAATGCTATTTTAAACTTAAATCTGACAAACAAACGAAAATGCTATTTTAAACTTAAATGTGACAAACAAACGAAAATCCTATTTCAAACTTAAACGTTACAAACAAACGAAAATGCTATTTTAAACTTAAGTGTGACAAACAAACGAAAATGCTATTTTAAACTTAAATGTGACAAACAAACGAAAATCCTATTTCAAACTTAATCATGACAGACCAACGAAAATGCTATTTTAAACTTAAGCGTGACAGACCAACGAAAATGCCGTGTCCAAATTAAACGTGACAGTTCGACCAACTTACCTACGCACGGACAAAGCCCCTGATAGAAAAACGAAGTCGCATCTAACGAAATAATGAAATTTACAACTGCGCAAATTTAGAAACTGCGCAAAGAAGTGCATTTACTGCGCATTCAAATAAACCTCGTCTTTGTATTTGACGTTAAGCGATGCCATTCAACGCCGTTGGATAAGACGCACTTTTGTTAAGTAATGACTTTTTCTGCTTAGATCCGCATACGCATTGGAGTCGAGTCAATATTAAGATCCAGAAACACGATCAATGTGATCACGTGTCTCCCCCCCCCCCACCCCTTTCACAAATACACACACTCACCGGCGGGTACGTCCGAGAGTTCGATTTTAGTATTGTCGTTGGAAGAGACAGATGATCGATAGTCTCGCCATGAAAATGGTGAAACTCTTCGCCACAAACGGGAGTTTTTTTTTAGCTTAAAATACTGACATTTTAAGAAGAAGAACTGATGTGCAACGGATGTGCAACGGATGTCCAACTCGTTGTTTGTGCACAATCCGACCTTATTAATGATCACAGCCATTTTGACAAATGTATTGCGTCTTATTTCGATTATTCGGACTCATCTTGGATGTTATTCTCACAACGTTTCGGCCGATGTAACACCGGCTTTCTTCAGGGACGTCTTATCGAACTAAAGTGTCTTCGGTAAATTTATAGAAGTGCACCTTTCGTATTTCGACCCCTAAAAAAAAAAAAGTTTCTACTTTTTTTTGGCAAATTACATGTAAACAGCCTCTAATAAAGAGGCTGTTTACATGTAATTTGTCCCAAAAAGTAGAAACTTTTTTTTTTTAGGGGTCGAAATACGAGTGGTGAGATTCGGTGGCCAAGAAATGGGTGCTCACTTTACGTATAACTTATATAGGAAAGTGACCCCCCCCCTCCTAAAATCTAAAATAATAAAAATTTTCATAATTTTTTTTCATAGCGGATATTTGTTGAGGCTGTTTATATGTAATTTGCCCCAAAAAGTAGAAACTTTTTTTTTTTAGGGGTCGAAATACGAAAGGTGCACTTATATAAATTTACCGTGTCTTCATGTCGAACTCGGAAATCCATACGAAATTTCCAACTGGATCCATTATTTAATGTACACGTGTAGATTGTTCTCGTTCCGTCAGCCATGCCCAGTTAGAAGTCTTAAGTAATTTGTATTATATGCTTGGTATCGCCCGTACATGCACCTACCTGTGGCGCAACGGATAAAGCGCTGATTATAATTAGTTCTAAGTGATAGTCTTCTGGAGGTTGAAGGTTCGATGCCCAGCACAGGCGCCACTAGGTATATAATAAAAAGACTTCTGACTAGCCATGGCTGATGGGACGAGGACAATCTACCCGTGTGGGTTAAACATTCTGCACAGGTTCTTGAGTTCGATATAAACGTTTCCCGAGTTCGACAAGACGTACATGAAGAAGGTCGGAAGTTACATCGACCGAAACGTCGTGAGAATTACATCAAAGATGAATAGTCAAAATAATAAAATAAAGTAATAAAAATAAAACAAATTATCAACCCTCATCTGAAAGTTCCGAAAAATAAAATATATTTGGTTCTTTTATACGACAGAGACACGTTCGGAACATGTTTGAAAAATTATTACTTTTGGTTTAGAAGCACGAATAAAACATGCTTTCTTTCTTTTAAAATTATATTTTAATCAGAGATTATTGTCTCATCGACTATTATGAAGCTTCCAAATACGTGACATATTTCATAGTGGTACCGAGGTTTCATCTATCGCCCATAAGGACTCGTCAGCGTTCCGAAATGTAAACACAGGGGGAAATGGCGCTTGGATTCACTGTTAGCATGTGTCGTATATTTGGAGAGTTGACCAAGATATTTTTTCCCGTTCTTCCAGAAAGGATTTATCATTATTTATTTATTTTGTAAAGCTATAGTTCCCTACACGTGTTTCGTTACCTAGCAAGCAGCTTGCTAAGCAGTTCATCAGGGGAGATACAAATCTAAGATATTGACCTATATATATATATATATATATATATATATATATATATATATATATATATATATATATATATATGAAGGTTTATAACTAAAAGATAACTTTTAGAGAATTAGACCTATTGTGAGATGAGGAAAGCTCAATATACTGGATAGAGCAAGAATAAGGTGAGTCAATGAAAAATAGTTAGACCTGTAAATGGAAACAGATCAATATCTTCAGTTGTTCAGAACAAGGAGCATTTAGTAAATAAAAATATTTATTCTTCTTCTCTTTCAATTGCATTCTTTAAGCACGGCTTTTCAAAGATTAAAATATTATCATCAGAGGAAGTAAAGATTGATAAGTTGACAGATAAGAACAGGCAATATTCAAAATTTGGAAAAAGTTAAAAAAAAAAAGAAAGTTCTTTTTAAAAGGTTTTAAAAGTTCAAATGATAAGATGATGATATGATTTTAATCTTTGAAAAGCCGTGCTTAAGGAATGCAATTGAAAGAGAAGAATAAATATTTTATTTACTAAATGCTCCTTGTTCTGAACAACTGAAGATATTGATCTGTTTCCATTTACAGGTCTAACTATTTTTCATTGATTCACCTTATATATATATATATATATATATATATATATATATATATATATGTATATATATATATATATATATATATATACATGGTGATTCATAAGTCCCTTAGCTATTTATTTTTGAAATTCTAAAGTTAAAAAATACGGTAATACAAAACAGAAAGTTTATTCAACAAATTAATTTATGGGAGTTTAAAATTACAGCAAATTTTCAAAATTTCCACCTTCGTTCTGCATTCATAGCTCTATTCTTTTTTGCAAGGAATTTACGACTCTTTGTAGCATATTTGATTGATCATGGTGTTGTGCGAAGGAGGCTTTCTGTTCACATCACGTTTCCATTGCCTTTCAACAAGTGTGGAAGATTCATCAAATTTGGCCACATGAATAACAATTAAAATTCGATTGTAAATGACATTTTAAATAGCTAAGTGAAGTGACTTATGAATCACCCTATATATATATATATATATATATATATATATATATATATATATATCTATATATATATATATATACAGGGTGATATATATATATATATATATATATATATGTATATATATATATGTATATATATATATATATTCTCATGTATAGCATTCACTTCTAAACTAATGAATCGATCATTATGAATTATGGAATATATATTCTAGGCAACACGATTCGTGACACCGTCACATTATTTTTTCTGTAAACTTTATTATTTATAGAATGTGCCCTGAAACTCACATCACCTCAAAATTCTTTTAAAATAAACGCGATACAAAAAAATATATAAATAATAAAGAAAATAATTGCTCTGCCTCAAATGTTTAGTTATATTATGCAATAGCATTTAGATCGAACCGATACGGTGGCTAAGTGGCTAACGATGCGGACTGAAGTTCTGGGTGTGCCGGGTTCGAATCCATCAAAACCCACACATGACTTTGTGAGAGTCAATAATGTGTATGTTCAGAGTAAACTCCCAAACTAATCCACTTATCATTATGAATTGTGGGATACGTATTCTAAGCAACACGGTGAGTAACAGGGGCACATTTCTTTTTGTAAACTTTACAAGTAAGAGGGTGTCCCATGACCCCCCCCCACTCAATGAAAAAATAAAAACTAATGCTATACACTTGCATATTGCTTATACCCGTCCTGGAATGGGTATTCTGCTGGTACATTTATAAAAAGATGTGATGTCGGTTTTGTTACAGATATAAACGATTTGTATCTCCGCTAGGATGTTTTAAAAACAATACGAACGTCCATTTAATCTGCGCGTTTAGCGGTGAAAATAGAATTTCAAGCTAAGATACAAGCTAAGATCAAAGTGTAGTATCTGTTCTGATACTAGACTTCATCTCTTCTGTCTTTGCTTAGTGAAAGAGAAATCCTTTCAGACTGGGACAATTTTAATTTTTGTCCCAATCCAAAGTGCTTTTAAGATAGCTGGATTATTCCTCACATTAAACACCGACCTTGTGTCTAACTCTGCCGTTGCGTGAAGGCAATAGAAAAATACAATTTCAAAGTTAGAGACTAAAGAAAATGCTATTTCAGACTGACGGACAGAGGGTTCTATAGAGATGCTTGGACGCATCTAAAATGAGATGCGTCCATTTAATCTGCGCGTTTAGCGATGAAAATGCTATTTCAAACTTTAGCGTGACCAACGGAACGTCCGACTGGCGGACGATGCCTGTCAGCCATTTGCAAGGGCGCAACTAAGTACATAATTTAAAAGTGCAAGTCACAACATTGCATGTAGACAAATGGGGTAAATAAGCGGAGGTGTGAGAGAAGGATGGGGTGATAAAGAGAGTGTGTGAGAGAGAGAGAGAAAAAGAGATAAAGAGAGAGAGAGAGAGTGAGAGAGGGAGAGAGAGGGAGAGATAGAGAGTGAGAGAGAGAAAGATAAAGAGAGAGAGAAAGAGAGGGGGGAGATAGAGTGAGAGAGTGAGAGAGTGAGAGAGAGAGAGAGAATGGGAATATATATATACACATATATATATATATATATATATATATATATATATATATATATATAGAAAGAGAGAGAGAGAGAGAGATAGATAGAGAGAGAGAATGGGAAAATATAGATAGAGAGAGAGAGAGGGGGGAGAGTGAGAGAGAGAGAGAAAGAGAGAGAGAGGGGAGAGAGTGAGAGAGAGTGAGAGTGAGTGAGAGAAAGAGAGAGAGAAAGAGAGAGAGAAAGAGAGAGAGAGTGAGAGAGAGAGAAAGAGAAAGAGAGAGAGGGAGAGAGAGAGGGGGAGAGCCAGAAAGTGAGAGAGAGAAAAGGAGGGAGAGGGGGGAGAGAAAGAAAGTGAGAGAGAGAAAGAGAGAGAGAGAGAGAAAGAGAGGGAGAGAGAAGGGCAGAGCAGAAGAAAGAAAAGGAAGGGAGTAAAATGGGTTAATGTGAGAGAAGGGGGAGGGCTCAAATGAAGTGTGTGTGTGTGCGTGCGTGTGCGTGTGCGTGTATGTGCGTGTATGTGTGTGCACGCGCGTGCGAAGTCTGCGACGCAAATAGTCCCGCCTCGTGCGTAATTTACATCGCGGTGAAACCAGTTCCGTTCAATCCAGATTTAGCCTTTTATTCTGCGACGTTTTGATTTTCATCATTTTTCACAGCGTAGGTGAATATTTTCAAGGGACACTGAGAGTTTAGTGACATGATACACCCCTATTTATTTAAAATTAGGTATGCGAATATGTTTATATATTTGTATGCACATGATTCACTCCTAAACTAGTTAACCGATGATTATGAATTGTTAAACACAGCTGCTATGCGTAAGAGGTTGCAATGTAGACTATATTTAGTTTTATTTAGTTTCATGTAAATCAAGTAAAAACAGGGTGAAAGACCCTCGTGGAAATTCAGATACCAGCGCTTTTTGTGAAATTTTAATAATCGATATTATTAAACGTCAGTTAATAAATATTCTCCAAATTTCAATTTCTTTATAGTATTTTAAAATCATTTTAGGGGCATAATATCGGCACACCATCCCATCTGAAAATGAAAATAGATCAGATTTGCATTGAATTTGGTCCATAGTATCGTCATTAGACACCAACAAAGCAAGATTCTCTGAATTTCAATTTATTCTTAAGATCCCTTAAGCTTGAGTTTTAGACATTTTCTAGAATCAAAATCATTTGAATATATTTGTGTATTTGTAAACATTTCACTGATAACTTTGTTGTAAACGCGAAACAAAATCTTTTTCATTTATTCATGTAGATAGATAAATATTTTGGTAATTTCGACACAAATTTATTTATGTTTTAAATGTGACCATAAAGAAAGGAAAAAAAAAAGAAATCAGTTTGCATTATCTGCAACTTGTTGAAAATCAAGCCCCCCCCCCCCCACCCGTTTAATAAAGGAACTTTTTGAACACAAATACTAAATATTTGTCCGGGAAATAAAACAATATTGCGGAGAACAACTATTTGTTATATTAAAATCAAAACTATCATTGAGTTAAAAATAATAATAAAAATAATAGTTAATTAATAAAATGTCGTTTTTCAAAACGAATGTGCAAATTAGTTAACCTTGCGATTGCACAAGTAGTATATAAAAAAAAGATGATGCGACTATTGTTGAAATAACTTGAAATATGGCATTTTGACTCAGTGCGAGAGATAGGCCCAACCTTTTTTCGATTTAGACTAGCAGGACAATCTGGCGTCGCTCGGGATTGTAAGAGGAGCTCTATACCTTCCTGCCCCCCAACCTTTGACATCATATTACTTTGAATAAAAACATTAATGATGACATTTTATAAAATGTAAATTTTTTTTGTACACAGCATTGACTGGGTGGGAGTTCAGTGACATATAGTTTTCGGTAAATTTATAGTCCTTTACTTCCTCGGGATTAATTAAAACCGAGCCATGTATTAACATTCCTATTTTTATAAATTTTTTTCTACTCTTATAGAGAACGCATTCGAGCAGGTCTTGGAAGTGCCCGAGAGTTGACGCAACTATCAACCAATCAGGTTGCAGCAAGCAGACGATAACTTTTGGAAGAAATTAATTGATACGGTCTTCTTCTTTCGTGTGAGTCAGATGATTCTGGTGTTGGCATTAGTTTCCCCCGATATTTTTCTTGTTAGAAATCTTTCTGGAAAGACATCGGGTACTTACGGGAAGGACCACGAGAAGGTTGCCAACATCCCTAAGTGACAGTAGTACTATGGAACCGACTGGATTCGAACTTGGAACACTCAGGTCTTCAGTCCGTGTCGTTATCCACTTAACCACCGTCACCTCCCTTCTACGGTCTGCAGCGCGTTAAAAAGAAAAAAAAAAAAATATTTATACGATCTGTGTCACCGCGTTGAATCCCCCGAAGAACTCATTGAGTTCTGTCAGCAACGGTCACTTCTAGCGAACGACTAATCCTTACCCTAAACCCTAACCCTAACCCTAACCCAAAAGATGTTCAAGAAAAAAAAAACATTGAAAAAATAAAATTAAGAAAAAAAAAAACACAAAAAAGTGCTTAAAAACAGTTATTTCCTTGTTTGTTATATAAAAAAATATTTTTTAAAAACTTTTCGTTGCACAAAAAAAAAATTTCTTAAAAAAAAACATGATTAACAATGGTTTCTTTGACAAAAAAAAAAAAAACATCTAATTAATAACAATTGTTTAGCTATGGTTTGTATGTATTTTACTTTGATTTTCTTCGCCTAAATTTTGTTATTTGTAAATTTTCTTCGTCTGGCTGTCTTCGGCTCGTCAACACTCGGGCGCTTCCGGACCTGCCCGAACGTTGACGACGCGAAGTCACGGAAACGCGGTGCGTTCTCTATAAGAAAACCTTATTTTTTCTAATGTCATATTCTATTTTATGAATATCAAGTGGTAATAGAAATCCAACAATAATGTCGTATCCTCTTTAAGTAAAATGAAATATGATTATTCAAGAATGTTGGCTAATGTAGTTTCAGAATATATGTGTACATATATTCTGGTTAAGTATGTGTTGCACACCTCCAATGCGTGAATGTGTAGGGGAAGAAGCGACTAAAAATTTAGCTAATCGGTAATGATAATATCTTCCCCCCCCCCACTGCCATCCCAGTAGTCATAACCTTGAAACGAACGTCGTTAATGTTGCTAGTCTAAATTTCTATAATTTGAATTTCTTTGGGACAATTTAGTTATTGTTGATGCAGCCAGCCCTGAATGATGTGCGCTTGGCACAGGAAAACACATCAATTAGTGTAGTCTGATTTAATGTTCATATAAATTTTATCTAATTATATATATATATATATATATATATATATATATATATATATATATATATATATATATATATATATATATAATTAGTCTAAAGCAGCTTTGAGTCATTTTAAACAAATGAAAAAAAAAGAAAGAAAAAGTAAAATGCAGTTTAAATTCCCAGAGAAACTAACTAAATCCAAGATATCGCAGACTTAGCATTCGTTTGAAAATTCATAAATATAAAAAAGGGGGGATTTAAGTATCTAACAGTGAAACAAAAACAGGGGACCTTAACTTAAGAGTGAAATATATATATATATATATATATATATATATATATATATATATATATATATATATATATATATATATATATATATATATATATATATATATAGAGAGAGAGAGAGAGAGAGAGAGAGAGAGAGAAAGAGAAGTATGAAAAGGAATTAGAAAAGCGACGGAGGCAGATCTTTTTTCAATTTAGTTGCTCAATGCAAAAAAAAACAGTTTATTAAATTTTTTTTTCTTAAGCCAGGCTTTTCAAAGATCAAAATCTTATCATCAGAGGAAATTGCTGGGATAGATAAGTTGGTGAAGAGCCAAGATTTAAAATCTGAAAAAGTAAAACAAAGATTGTGGGGGAAAAAAAAGGCAAAAAGCTGCCCGAATGCAAGCAAGTGTCCGATTGTAAAAAAATCCGATGCCTTCTATCTATCTATCTATCTATCTATCTATCTATCTATCTATCTATCTATCTATCTATCTATCTATCTATCTATCCGGTATATTGAGCTGTATACTTTTCACAATAGGTTTTACCTTTCCTAAAAGTTCGCTTTTAGTTCTCTACTTTATATATATATATTTATATATAATTATTTATATATCTGTGTTTATATATATATATATATATATATATATATATATATATATATATATATATATATATATATATAATTATTGATGACAATATATGTATTAGCATATACTATCAGTTCCTTTTTTACTTTGCAGTCTCCTTAAAAGATTCAGCTCGATGATTGTCAATCAGTAACAACAGAGCAAATATCAGTCAGGTTCATATTATATTCCAATAAGCATGTTTTTATGTTATTATTTTTATTTTTATTTTTTCACATTTCCAAAAAACATAACATTTTTGATGAGACTTTTTTTTGTTCAATTTTTCGAATAGTCCATTTAGTATTTCGGTCACATTGGTGTATATAAGTTCCATGTGTTTCTTGTTCCATTTTTCTCTTTTTTTTTTCGCGAGTACTTTCGATTTGATTCATCAAATCATCATCATGCGAGGTTAGTCTTGGTGCGTTCACAAATATGTCTTTACTGTTGAGTTTTTTTTAATGGCTATTAATTTACGACTTTAAAATGAGCGTCTGTGATATTGAGATGTTGCATGCAAACGTGATTACGTTCTAATCGCGTGCAAAATTCAAAAGCATGATTGTTTAACGGCTACACCAAGAAAAACACCGATCACAATTCTTGAATCTGTTCTATTCTCGAAATATTGCACATGCAATATATTTTTAATATTGACATCTGAGTTATTTTTATTTACAATTTTTTTCGCATTGCCAAAGCTTTACGATTATACAATAAGTTATATATATATATATATATATATATATATATATATATATATATATATATATATATATATATATATATTTCCAAATATGATCTAAAGTTAAGATCGTATTCTAACTCTTCCTGATGAGATCTCAGTTTATAATAGCTGTTGATCGATAACATCGACATGCCACTGTCGCAGATTTTGTACATGTCTGTGTAAATAAAATTAATCATATATATATATTTAAATCCCCGAAACAGTTTTTCATGGTAAACAACTGATAATCCCTTAAATAATGTTAGAAGCAAACTAATATAATAACTGTAAAAACTAAATTGACTTACATGAGTGATTTTCCACTGAACGACTTGGAACTTAAGGTTTTTTAAATTTTTATTTATTTTTATTATTATTATTATTTTTTTTAACGGTTGAGAAACTTCCGAGACATATATATATATATATATATATATATATATATATATATATATATATATATATATATATATATATATATATATATATATATATATATATATATATATATATAGTATGTTTTTAAAAGGCTGAGGGCAATGCAAAGTCCCGGGTAGGATGAAAGCTGTAAGGAACAAGAGTAATAAATTGAAATCGAAATGTGACTTACTATTTATTTTTTCTTAAAATCTTACATAACAGCAAGTGTGGTGTTGGCTGTTTGTGTGTTGTCCGGATGATTATTAAAAATCATTTATTTAATATTTCGGGAAAAAGAAACTTCTCTTTGTCAAAAATAATAAACACCAGAGGAAAACTCCGTCTGTGCAGAGAATCTACTAAAATAGATGCCAGAAGACATCGTAGGAGAAAACCAGTCCCTCAGAGAATAGAAATTAATAAGTTTTAAAGTTATGTTATGTATATAAATGCAGTGTTAAAAAATATGTGTGTAATATTGGATAAATGATAGGCATTGTATGGTGATCGATTAACTGTTAGTTTTGATTATATATATATATATATATATATATATATATATATATATATGTATATATATATATTTACTTTTTTATTTTATTTTTTTATTTGTTTCTGTGTGTTGTTTTATTTTTTCGTATTAAAAAATATTGTTTTAATATAAAGTAAAGTAATTAATCTCTCATTTTTAAATATTCTAGATTTTATTAAATTTATTGAGTATCATATATTCAAAAAGTATTATTAATTGTGAGTTTCATCAAATTAGTTTATCGAATTAATGTAATATGTTACTTATTATAGGATTATGAATTTAGCTTAGGCTTACATGATTCTCTCTCTATATATATATTTAGGCTCAAATGATTCTATATATATATATATTACAATTATACAATTATACAATGTCGAGATGAGGGTGATTCAGAAATATTATTGGACGAAACAAGTTAAACTAGAGATTGTTTCACATCGTAATTTATAAAAATAGAACACAACAATAGTGTAAAGCGATTGCAACGGAAGCCGATAGTGTATATATATATATATATATATATATATATATATATATATATATATATATATATATGTATATATGTATATATATATTCAAATTATTTTCGTTCTTTTTTTTATTTTTTTAATTTATTTTTTTAAAGCATTGGTGATAGGTAATAAGTGTCAATAGAAAGCCCTTACAATGAAAGATAGTGTTGTTTTTTTTACTGTTATCTTATATATTTCGGAGAAACACTTCATTTTCAAAGATATATATATATATATATATACATTTTTTTAAATAAACAAACTTATAGTTTAGTTTATCGAAGAAACGTCTTGTTGGTCTAACGTATTTATCCGCTCTGTGACGGAATTCGCGGTCGTAGGTAGAAAGAACTGAAGCATCTGGCATGCTGGGAGTTAAATTCAAATTATTTTCGTTCTATATATATATATATATATTTATATATATATATATATATATATATATATATATATATATATATATATATATATATATAAATTTGGCAAAGTTCATTTTTTTAAGTATCTTTAAAATTTTAAACTTAGAGAAAGAGGCAAAATGCATTCAAAAACCATGTGTTAGATGCAGATATTTTTTTTATTAAAATCAAAATCAAAAATAAAAACAATATTTTTTCTTCTTCATCTTGACTTTATTTATCTAATATTTTGCTTTAGACAAATTAAAGGTATTAACCTTATTTTTTTCGTAATAATCCTTCCTGGTCTTCTAGAAGTGACGTTCGATGTTGTGTAACTTGCACTTACACATGTTCTTTTGAAGGCATTTTGCCTCTTTCTCTATGTTTACAATCTTAAAGATGCTTAAAAAATGAACTTTCCCAAATTTATACTTACCAGCGACCATGCGCGATTTAAGTTCAATTTAAAAGAGACATTTACACGGTTAAGTCCACACAACATCTTTGCAATATTGCAGGAAAAATGCCAGCCGAGTACTCTATTAATTAAGAATTAGTTAAAAATTAAAAATTAAGAGCGTAATATTTATTTATTTTGGTACACAAAAATTAGTACAACATTTGTACCGTCGGTTTCAAGCACAGAAGGACTTAGCAATCTGAAACAGATGACAACAGAAACTGAAGAGAGCCGGGTGGCTAAGTCCTTCCGTGCTTGAAACCGACGGTACGAATGTTGTACTAATTTTTCTGTATTAAAAAAAATATATATTAATTCCACACGAACATAAAAACAATCCATGGACACGTGTTTCTGGTTCACCGCCGGCATCAACTAACTAAGACAAGGATCGAACCTTCGATATTAATGTCTGCAGTCCAGCGTCTTTACCATTGGACCAAGACGCCCTGATTTTTATCACCTAAATATTTAATGTATTTTATGTAATTATTGTTATTGGTGATTGCAGCGTTCGTTGTTTTTTTTTTTTTGCTTTTTGATTGTTTCACTTCCTAAGTGATTAAGATGCAGAAAAGTGCATTATTAGTCGCCCTTAACTTATTAGCCAGAAACACGTGTTCATGGATTGCTTTTGTGTGGGTGTGGAATTAATAAAAATGTATATATAAACGAAAAATACGTCCTATAAAGTTAAGGGCGACTAATAATGCAATTTTCTGCATCTTAATCACTTAGGAAGTGAGACAATCGAAATAATAGTAAGCAAAAAAAACAAAACAAAAACAAAGAAACAAAGAAACAACGAACGCTGCAATGACAAATAAAATTAATTACAGAAATATATATATATATATATATATATATATATATATTACTATTTCTTGTATCCACATAAAATTTTATAAGGAGATATAATTTTTTGTGTGTCAATTTCCAGTATTTACTTCAACAGTGCTCGATACGTAAGTAGGGCTAGGTAGTAAGCTATGAAAATATATTTATGACAATTAAGATACACAGAGGCTTCCGCGTTTCATCCCCTGAAGATTCCCCATATATATATATATATATATATATATATATATATATATATATATATATATATATATATATATATATATATATATATATATATAGTCTCGGAAGTTTCTCAACCATTAAAACTATATAAAAAAAAAAAAAAATAAAATAAAATATATATATAAAAAAACTTATAGTCTCAAGTCTTCCAGTGGAAAATCACTCATGTAAGTCAATTTATTTTTTACAGTTATTATATTAGTTAGTTTCTAACACTATTTTAAGGGATCATCAGTTGTTTACCATGAAAAACTGTTTCGGGATATATATATATATATATATATATATATATATATATATATATATATATATATATATATATGGAATCCAAAGGACCTAATTTAAAAACAGGGAATCATCCAGTGTCTAAGTTTATATTGTTTTCAACCTTTCGGTTATTTAATATGGTAATAAAATATTTATTGTAAACGATTCATTACACACGGTTCATTGGACACAAATTGCTGTCTCCCTTCTTGCTGGAGAGCGGGGGGGGGGGGGGTTGGGGGTTCATAATTTTTTTCTTATCGGCAGCAGAGCAAAAGTGAACGTGATAAGCCTGACTGGATTTGAACAGTGTTTATTGATTCAGTTTTCATAAATGCTTAATTAAATTACTTCGGGGGTAATCGAAGCTTCTTCATTGTTGGCGAGTAGAAATAAGAGAGGGAGGGAGAGAGAGGGAGGGAGAGAGAAATGGCGAGATCAAAAGAAGGAAAGAGAGATGGAAGGAGTAAGAGAGAGGGAGAAAGAGAAGGAGAGAAAGAGAGAAAGAGGGAGAGAAAGA
Source organism: Sepiola atlantica (assembly GCA_963556195.1). Classification (NCBI taxonomy): domain Eukaryota; kingdom Metazoa; phylum Mollusca; class Cephalopoda; order Sepiida; family Sepiolidae; genus Sepiola; species Sepiola atlantica. The sequence goes on from OY744531.1 coordinate 108,903,388, forward strand.
GAGAAAAAGAGAGAGAGAAAGAGAGAAAGAGAGAGAGAGAGAAGGAAAGAGCGAGAGAGAGAGAAGGAAAGAGCGAGAGAGAGAGAGAGAAGGAGAGAGAGAGAGAGGGAAAGAGAGAGAGAGAGAGAAGGAGAGAGATAGAAAGAGAGGGAAAGAAAGAAACGGAGAGAGAGAGAAAGAAGAGGAAGAGGAGAATAAAGAGAAAGCGAGGGAGAGAAATAGAGGGAGAAGGAGAGAAAGGGAGTGAGAGAAGGAGAAAGAAAGAGAGAGATGAAGAGAGTGAAATAGAGATGGAAATGGAGAGGGAGAAAGAAAGAAAGACGGAAAATATATAGAGAAATATAAATATACTAACACCAAAAGATTAAAAATTCTTGAAACCTTCTACATAAAAACTAAACATCCCACAATCAATAATGTGAATTACGAAACTAGTCACAACATTTTAAAGTGTCTAGCATTGTAATAAACGTTACCAAATTCTTAACCATTAAGCAATTATACGTTTGAATCTTGAACGCGCTCAGAACGTAATCCAATTCTTAACGGTGAAGCAATCAAACTTTTGAATCTAGCACGCTCTTAGAACGTAATCACGCTCTCATGTAACATCTCACTTTAAGTTGAAAATTACTGGCCTTTATAATCATTTAAAAAAATCAACAGTAAAGACATATTTTTAAGAAACCAAAATTAACACCGCCTGAAGATGATTTGACGAATCAAATCGAAAGTATTCGCAAAAAAGGAAAGAAAATGGAACAAGAAACACATGGAATTTGACCGAAACACTAAATTGACTATTCGGAAAATTAAAAAAATTAAAAAAAGAAGTCTTATCAAGCAAAAACACTCTGTGTTATTTAATAATGTTTGCCTAAATGAAAATATGCTGCCTAAATACACCCCCCCACACACACGCAATAAAACTTTTATTATTACTCCCAGCAATGCTTCCAGCAAACTACCAATTTCTACTATATATATATATATATATAATCCAGGTAAAATATCCACAGGGTAGTTATCCAAAGAATTTAACCGGGTTTATAAAAAGTGCTCAATATCAAATAGAGCTTTTATATATGATTATTTTTTATTTACAGACATGTACAAAATATGCGACACTGTCATGTCGATGTTATCGATCAACAGCTATTATTAACTGAGATGTCACCAAGTATGATCTATGGTTAAGATCGGATTCTAACTCTGCCTGATGAGATCTCAGTTTATAATAGCTGTTGATCGATAACATCGACATACCAGTGTCGCAGATTTTGTACATGTCTTTATATATATATATATATATATATATATATATATATATATATATATATATATATATATATAGAGAGAGAGAGAGAGAGAGAGAGAGAGAGAGAGAGAGAGAGAGAGAGCGGGAGAGAGAGAGAGGGAGGGAGGGAGATTTAAAGGGGGATGGACGATGAAAAGAGTAAATTAAGGAAGAGGCGGAAATTCAAATTTATATTTGTACCCTCGCCCTCATCCACCTTCCGCCTCACCCTCGCCCTCGCACCCGGCCAAGGTTCCTTAGTGTGGCAACCCAGCAAACATCCATGTTTGGATAAGGCGACCCATTGTAAATCTCAGCTGATTAACTTCCCCATTATTCGATTGAAGAAGAAAAAAAGAACCATTCAGACGAGCTCATCGCGGCATTCCCTACTATTACCAGTACATCCTCGCGACCAAGGGCGCCCCCCCCCCCCTCCGGGTCGATGGGGTAACTCAGTGCTAAATTTTTAGGCTTGGTAAAACCTTAACCCAGAGATGAGGAATTTTGTTTTCGTGTTGAAAGGGTTCATTAAGGGTTCATTCTTCTGTCAAAAATGGATTGACCCGTTCAGGACAATATGCATTTGTGAGAAAATCATTTTTTGTAAACTGCAAGTTCCTATGTCCAATCGCCTAAAATAGTTAGCGGACAAAAACTAACATACAACTATACATCTTATATATAAAATGTATTTGGGAAATCGATGGCATAAGTTGAAGTTTATGTTCTATATGTGTCTATACACATGCTTATGTTCTATATGTGTCTATAAACATGCTTATGTTCTATATGTGTCTATACACATGTTTATGTTCTATATGTGTCTATACACATGCTTATGTTCTGTATGTATCTATACACATGCTTATGTTCTATATGTGTGGTTCCTTTTTTAATTTGTAACAGCACTCAATCAAAAGTCTAACTTCCTTTGCGGTCCATTTTTATATATATATATATATATATATATATATATATATATATATATATATATATATATATATATATATATATATATATATATATATCAAAACATCGACGGAAGAACTGGTTACATTCGATATGTTTAGTTCTGTGTACTAAGTTTCTAGTGTTTCAGTGAAACCGAAGGGATCGACGAAAGATCAAACTAAAGTATAGTGTCAATTGAAAAGAAAAAAATGTTCTGAAAATATCTTAGAATTTCAGAGATGCTTCTAGGTACGCGTCCCGCATACCCATCTAAAAGGACCCATAATAATCGGTACCCGTGCGCCTTAGGGACGCACACCGATTGTAACATTGGTTAGTTGTGTCAAGATTTTGTCTTAAGAAGAAACGCTGCTTTTCAAAATAAGCGAATTTCTAAACTTTAATATTTACTGTTGTTGGGTTGCGTGTATTTTTAAATCGATGGCAGGGGTTATTTTCAGACAAACCCGTTTAAAAGCTGTAAAACAGGGAAATCAGGCCATGTTCGCCGAACGGAAAGAAAGTGTGAGAAAAATGTCACAACTTTATTCCGGTTAAAAATAGCGATGCATTTTGATAACATCAAGTTATTTATACATCTTAGTCATTGATTGATTGTTGTATGACACACACCGATTGATCATGAGTTTAGATAAACGACGTGTGAACAATCACGATTATCGAAAAGTTTAAAGAAAAACTGATAAATAAAAAAATGTTGACGATATCCGCGAGTTGAACATTTCTGATTTTCTTTATTTTATTTTAAAGATTTTTGATTCATTTATTCAAATTATATACACGATTGTCTAAAAGTGTAATCATTAAATATAAGCTGTGTTTGTCTACTTATTCTAAGATGATTTATTTATTCAAATTATACACAGCGACGTCCGAAAGTGTAATTATTAAATGTGAGCATGTGTTTGTCTACTTATTCTAAGATGATTCATTTATTCAAATTATACACAGCGACGTCCGAAAGTGTAATTATTAAATGTAAGCGTGCGTTTGTCTACTTATTCTAAGATGATTTATTTATTCAAATTATACACAGCGACATCCGAAAGTGTAATTATTAAATGTGAGCATGCGTTTGTCTACTTATTCTAAGATGATTCATTTATTCAAATTATACACAGCGACGTCCGAAAGTGTAATTATTAAATGTGAGCATGTGTTTGTCTACTTATTCTAAGATGATTCATTTATTCAAATTATACACAGCGACATCCGAAAGTGTAATTATTAAATGTGAGCATGTGTTTGTCTACTTATTCTAAGATGATTCATTTATTCAAATTATACACAGCGACATCCGAAAGTGTAATTATTAAATGTGAGCATGCGTTTGTCTACTTATTCTAAGATGATTCATTTATTCAAATTATACACAGCGACGTCCGAAAGTGTAATTATTAAATGTGAGCATGCGTTTGTCTACTTATTCTAAGATGATTCATTTATTCAAATTATACACAGCGACGTCCGAAAGTGTAATTATTAAATGTAAGCATGCGTTTGTCTACTTATTCTAAGATGATTTATTTATTCAAATTATACACAGCGACGTCCGAAAGTGTAATTATTAAATGTGAGCATGCGTTTGTCTACTTATTCTAAGATGATTCATTTATTCAAATTATACACAGCGACGTCCGAAAGTGTAATTATTAAATGTGAGCATCTGTTTGTCTACTTATTCTAAGATGATTCATTTATTCAAATTATACACAGCGACATCCGAAAGTGTAATTATTAAATGTAAGCATGCGTTTGTCTACTTATTCTAAGATGATTCATTTATTCAAATTATACATAGGCCGTTTCAAGCTTATTACTCTCACCAGTGCAAGAAAGTAACAATTTTATACGGTCGGGAGGCGCGAACACGGTTCATAGAGTCAGCCTGGAATCTGCAAGCAGTCGCCACCGGAAACTGTCATGTAATTAAAATCTACATGTACCTAGAAACGGGCACAGATAGAAGACCAGAAGTCTTGATGAACATATTCCGAACTTTGCATTATATATATATATATATATATATATATATATATATATATATATATATATATATATATATATATATATATATATATATATAAATAAATGTTTCGAGGTACAAAATTTATAAATAGATTTAAAAAGAATACGCGGAAATCTCTCTAAGGCCCTTTTGACTATCATCTCGTCAGGAGAAAATCGATAGTTTTAATTAATAATCACGTCGAAAGAAAGAGCAAAATGGGGAAATTGAGTGTGCCAAAATTATCGTTAAAGCGATTAAAATTCAATTTAATGATTTCGATTAAAAGTCGATTAAAAGGCACTACGTTAGGGGATAAAAAAAAAAAAAAAAAATTGGAAGGAGTTCAAAGTTCCCCAAAGAGATTCAGCGATCTTACAAATTCCTTCTTATACACGGCTAGCTAGTTAACCAATCAGATTCTTTGTTGTTCTCTTAGCCAATCGAGAAAGGT